>JAQOWZ010000136.1:0-317632 GCA_035578165.1 Stenolophus ochropezus | reverse complement strand
ACGCGCTATCTCAGAGTAGCCCATGTAGCTTACAATATAAAACGTAATCATAAAGAATAGGTAGAATCTGACTTTATTGTTGTAAAGAATCATATAAATATTTGCTTCGCCCCAGAATTTTATAATTCTTCAACATATTTTAGCTAAAAAAAAAACAATGCAACAAGAAAATTGTTATTTCAAGTGTGGTAGTTATTCTAGAAAGCCCATGTAGCTTACAACATACAACGTATTTATCAAGAAAAGGTAAAACCTGACTTTATTTTTGTAAAAAATCATATAAATATTTGCTTCCGCGCCCGAATTTCATAATTTTTCATCATATTTTATTTAAATGAAAACATTTCAACAAGAAAATTGCTATTTCAAGTGTGGTAGGTATTCTAGACTCCAGCCCATGTAGCTTAAAATATACAACGTATTCATTAAAATGACACCCGAAACTTGAATGTTTATTATCTAAATGGTACCACGTTTTGGTCACTTTTGCATGTCCAATGCTTAAAACCATCCATAGTATATATCCTAAAGCATAAATATGAATGTTTTAACAAAAATATCTATTTCAAGAATAGGTAAAATCTGACTTTATTTTTGTAAAAAATCATATTAAAATTTGCTTCCGCGCCCGAATTTTATAATTCTTCATCATATTTTAGCTAAAAGAAAACGTTTGCAACAAGAAAATTGTTATTTCAAGTGTGGTAGGTATTCTAGAATCCAGCCCATGTAGCTTACAATGTACAACGTATTCATCAAGAATATGTTAAATCTGACTTTATTTTTGTAAAGAATCATATAAATATTTGCTTCCGCGCCCGAATTTTATAATTCTTCATCATATTTAAGCTAAAGGAAAACATTGCAACAAGAATATTGTTATTTCAAGTGTGGTAGGTACTCAAGAATCCAGCCCATGTAGCTTAAAATATACAACGTATTTATCAACAATAAGTAGAATCTGACTTTAATTTTGTAAAAAATCATATAAATATTTGCTTCCGCGCCCGAATTTTATAATTCTTATTCATATTTTAGCAAAAAGAAAACATTGCAACAAGGAAATTGCTATTTCAAGTGTGGTAGGTATTCTAGAATCGATCCCATGTAGCTTACAATATACAACGTATTCATCAAGAAAAGGTAAAACCTGACATTATTTTTGTAAAATTTCATATAAATATTTGCTTCCGCGCTCGAATTTTATAATCTTTCATCACATTTTAGTTAAAAGAAAACAAGAAAATTGCTATTTAAAGTGTGGTAGAGATTCTAGAATTCAGCCCATGTAGCCTACAATATACAACGTATTCATTAAAATGACACCCGAAAATTGAATTATCTGATTGGTACCACGTTTTGGCCACTTTTGCATGTCCAATGCTTAAAACCATCCATTGTATAGATACTAAAGCATGAATATGAATGTTTTAACAAAAATATCCATTTCAAGAATAGGTAAAACCGGACTTATTTTTGTAAAAAATCATATAAATATTTGCTTCCGCGCCCGAATTTTATAATTCTTCATCAATTTTTAGATAAAAGAAAACATTGCAACAAGATATTTGCTATTAAGTGTGGTAGGTATTCTAGAATCCAGCCTATGCAGCTTACAATATACAACGTATTCATCAAGAATAGGTAGAATCTGACTTTATTTTTGTAAAAAGTCATATAAATTTTTGCTTCCGCCCCTGAATTTTATAATTCTTCATTATGTTTTAGCTAAAAGAAAACATTGCAACAAGAAAATTGCTATTTCAAGTGTGGTAGGTATTCTAGAATCCAGCTCATGTAGCTTACAATATAGAACGTATTCATTAAAATGACACCTAAAAATTGAATGTTTATTATTTGATTTGTACCATGTTTTAGTCAGTTTTGCATGTCCAATGCTAAAATTATCCATAGTATAGATCCTAAAGCATTAATATAAATGTTTTAACAAAAATATCCATATCAAGAAAATTGCTATTTCAAGTGTGGTAGGTATTCTAGAATCAAGCCCATGTAGCTTACAATATACAACGTATTCATCAAGAATAGATAAAATCTGACTTTATTTTTGTAAAGATATCATATAAATATTTGCTTCCGTGCCCGAATTTTATAATTCTTCATCATATTCTAGCTAAAAGAAAACATTGCAACGAGAAAAATGCTATTTCTAGTGTGGTAGGTATTCTAGAATCTAGCCTATGTAGATTACAATATACAACGTTTTCATCAAGAAAAGGTAAAACCTGACATTATTTTTGTAAAAAATCATATAAATATTTGCTTCGGCGCCCGAATTTATAATTCTTCATTATATTTTAGGTAAAAGAAAACATTGCAACAAGAAAATTGCTATTTCAAGTGTGGTAGGTATTCTAGAATCCAGCCCATGTAGCTTACAATATACAACGTATTCATCAAGAATAGAAAAAATCTGACTTTATTTTTGTAAAAAATCATATAAATATTTGCTTTTATTTATTTTAGCTAAAAAAAAACATTGCAACAAGAAAGTTGCTATTTCAGGTGTGGTAGGTATTCTAGAATCCAGCCCATGTAGCTTACAATATACAACGTATTCATTAAAATGACACCT
Organism: Stenolophus ochropezus; assembly: GCA_035578165.1. Taxonomy (NCBI): domain Eukaryota; kingdom Metazoa; phylum Arthropoda; class Insecta; order Coleoptera; family Carabidae; genus Stenolophus; species Stenolophus ochropezus. The sequence continues at coordinate 315,036 of JAQOWZ010000136.1, read as the reverse complement.
GAAAATCGAATGTTTATTATCTGAATGGTACCACGTCTTGGTCACTTTTGCATGTCCAATGCTAAAATTATCCATAGTATAGATCCTAAAGCATGAATATGAATGTTTTAACAAAAATATCCATTTCAAGAATAGTTAAAATCTGACTTTACTTTTGTAAGATATTATATAAATATTTGCTTCCGCACCCGAATTTTATAATTCTTCATCATATTTTAGCTAGTTAAGAAACACAATCTGCCTACTATCAACATGAACATGAAACCTTTTTGTAGAGGTAACGTATATTTTAAAACAGCCTGTACATGTTATGTATCTTGCCTTTTGTACTTCTAACACGAATAAAGAAGAAAAATTAGACCCGTTTTTTTTAATTCTTTTTAAAAACTCACTGTCCCGGAGAACAAACAAAATTGGCGCAGTCGGTAGGATACTCGAAATTATTCGTATCGAACAAGTAATTTCTGTCTCAACAGTTAATCGAGTATCACATTTCGGTACGGGAGTGAAATTCAAGCGCATATCGGTTTACCACGGGCCCAGCAGCCGAAATCGGGAGACGAGTCTTGGAAAGAAGAAAATACAACGCCCTGGTGGAGGACAGCATCGCTAAAGCCAGACCTGGTGAAGGACAGCATCGCCGTAGCCAGACCTTAGACTAGGAAGACCTGGGAGAGGAACAAAAATCGTGCAAACCTATAGGCATTATGTTAAGAAGAATGAAAATAGAAATATTTATGTAAGTACAAACAAAGCTCATATCCTATACAAAACTATTCCCACATACCTTAGCAACAGTTGCAACTAGAATAAAAATAATTTAAAATAAGCCACAACCGAAATATTTATGTCTAATAACGACATCCTTAAATTATCTGAAATACTAACTCAATTTAATTTGGGAGACACAGATACAGAAATGTCACCACCACTGAACCAAGCTCAACCCCTAATAAAAGCCCTAGTCAATTACCAACTCTTTAGATTGTATGTAGATTCTATTCCACATTGTCAAGGCAATCCCCGCACATTAAATATATTTCTTGATTCTTGTCAAAATTTAATTAATACTTTGGGAACTCATACAAATATAACATTAAACAATTTCCTTGTAAGAGCTATATTAGGAAAATTAACAAGCAGAGCTCTTATTTTAATTGGATCTCGTACAGAACTCAGTACATGGGAGGAAGTAAATAATGCTCTAAGATTAAGTTTTGGAGATCAAAGAAACATTGATTGTCTAGTTCAGGATTTGATATCGCTTCGTCCAAATAAAAATGAACCGTCCTATAATTTTGGTATGGAATGTCAAGATTCACGTAGCTCAACTATGTCTAAATTAAATAGTTTCGAAATTACTGCTGAAGAAAGAAAGATAAAACAAGAAAATTATAATGATTTAGCATTAAAAACATTTATTCGCGGCTTACCACCTAACATACAAACAAACATCAGATTATGGAACCCTGACAGTTTAGGGAAAGCAATGAGATTAGTTATTGAAGAAGAAAATTTCCTCTATTCTACACAGAGGCAAGGTACAATAAACTTACAATCAAATTTTAAACCCGATCATAGAATTTTACCAGCCAGACAACAAATAACGTCCAATTATAGCCAAAATTACCAATACCGACCAAATCCAATTCCTACACCAAATTACCAAATCTCTCAACAACGTCCTACATTGCATTTACCTCCAAAAATGAATCCTTTCCAAAATACTACTCAACCCAGTTATAGACCCGTGCATTATGCACAAAGACCACCACAAATCCAAATGCGTCCACCTACATTTCAACATATCCGGAGTAAATTTCCCACAAAATTTCTCACGCCCAAATATACAACTAAATACCTTCCGTCCTAATTTCCAACAAAATTTTACACGTCCTAATCCACCTCAACCATTTAAACCCGAACCGATGGACACCTCATCAATCCATTCCAGAAGAAATAACCCTCAAAAAACATTCACATCAACCCAATTAGTTAATTAGAATATCCAGTCTGACACCGAACAATCACCCCAAACTTCCCAAGATATATCCTATAACACCGAATATGAAACCTATGAGAACAGTCCCGTAGACTATGAATATGACACGTATTATGACTATTCACACACTTTAACTTACGACGATTCCTATTACAACAATGATGGTTACATCAAGTATGAAGAACCCGTTATCAACAATGCTAAATCAAATGTAAAATTTCCTATGACCAACAAAGCCAACAATCAGACGTAGTACAATTAAACACAATAAAAGCAAATTTGCCCCACATATATATCCCCGAATTAAATGCCAATTTTTTGATAGATACTGGTAGCACTAAAAGTTTATAAATCCGGAATTAGCATACACATTTTATCCAAATTACATTTATAATCAAAATTTTAATATTCAAACAACACATAAAATATCATACTACAATGAAGTTGCAGAAATCCCTATTTTCGAAATTTTTAATATTCCCGAAACTCATAAATTATATTTGTTTAAATTCAGTAACAAATACGATGGCCTCATCGGTGTTGATCTTTTAAGACAATTAAACGCAAATGTAAACGTCACAAACAAACAACTAACAACACCATATGCCGTAATACCCATAATTTTCAATCCCGACAACGAAAGAAAAGTTCATAATATTTCAGCTCTTTTACATTCCATTATTGTACCACCTCGAACGTCATTTGTAGTAAAATTACATGTTAAAATGAGAAACGGTATAGGAATTTTAGATCATACAAATTTTGAAAATGGCGTACAAATGCCAAAACAGTTGTAAACGTTTCACACAACTTTGCTATAACTACATTAACAAACATTAACGAGAACCCTGTTCAGATAAACATATTAGAACCATTAGAAATTGAACCTTTAGACCCTATCGAAATATAGATATAGAATACGATAATCTTTTAAAACAAAATTTGAAAAATATTAGAATAGATCATTGTTATAATAAAGAAGAAAAAGAAGCAATTAGAAAATTATGTTTCGAATATAGAGATAAATTTTATTGCGAGAAAACACCTTTGAGTTTTTCGAACGAAATAACCCACAAAATTAAATTGAAAGACGATACACCAATTTATGTAAAATCATATCGATTCCCCGAAATTCACAAAAACGAAGTCAAGTCTCAAATTAATAAAATGCTTGAGCAAGGTATAATACAAGACAGCGTATCCCCTTGGTCCAGTCCTATCTGGATAGTCCCGAAAAAACTCGACGCTTCTGGTAGGAAGAAGTGGCGCGTAGTTATAGACTACCAAAAATTGAACGAACAAACCATTGACGACAAGTACCCATTACCAAAAATTTCTGACATACTAGACAAACTTGGCAAAGCAACTTACTTTTCGACTTTAGACCTAGCTAGCGGCTTCCATCAGATAGAAGTAGATCCTAATGATATTCAAAAAACTGCATTTTCTATAGAAGGCGGGCATTATGAATTTAAACGCATGCCATTCGGTTTAAAAAACGCCCCATCAACCTTTCAACGAGTTATGGACAATGTTCTTCGCGGCCTTCAGCACGAGACATGTTTAGTATATATCGATGATATCATTATTTTTAGTTAAATAGATAAAAGATAAAATTTCGGCAATCAAAAATTTCTCCATACCTCGAACACCAAAAGAAATTAAAAGCTTTTTAGGATTACTAGGTTACTATAGACGTTTCATCAAAGACTTTGCAAAAATAACAAAACCCATGACCAAATGTTTGAAAAAAGACGCCAAAATTATTCACGACAAAGAATTCATAGATAGTTTCAATACATGTAAAGAACTACTTACAAACGATTCCATATTACAGTACCCTGATTCTGACAAACCTTTTGTACTAACGACAGACGTCAGCGATTTCGCGATAGGTGCCGTTCTTTCGCAAGGCGAAATTTCATGTGACAAACCTATAGCTTACGCATCTAGAACTTTAAATGATACCGAGACATGCTACTCCGCTATCGAAAAAGAACTATTAGCGATAATTTGGACTTGTAAGCATTTCCGTCCGTATCTTTATGGTAGAAAGTTCACAATAATGACTGACCACCGACCTCTTACTTGGTTATTTAATATTGAAGAACCAAATGGGCTATATGACCACTGTCGAATTGAAAGAAAAAAAGTATAAAAATTAAAAATTAACCTTTGTGACTACCAATAATAATGATAAAAACTAAATATTATCTTATAATTTCACTGAAATTCGCAATTAATATTAACAGCGCTCTATCTCTGACGTCACCTAGGAGAATGAGAGAGCAGTTTACAATGCTAAAAGTAGGAATTAAATGAACTTATTTATTTTACTTAAATGATATCGAATAAATGTTGCTAATGATAAATTAGTCATAATTATTAATGAAACAATATATGAGATATCAATTTAGGAAATTTATAGAATAAAATTAAAATATTTTGATACTACACAACGAATGTTATAATGTAAATCTGGTTGGCATTGAAGTCCCTGACGAGTCTCAATGTGTTTATTGTTTGGTTACCATGGTTACGGGTTAGAATCAGGTAGCAAAAGGTTCGCGCGGGTCGCACTATATCTTTCTCTTTCTATTAGCATCTCTCTTTGTCTAATTCTCCTAGGTGACGTCAACATATCCCCTCTACTAAACTTTATTATTGTTTTTCTCCGGAATTATCAACAATTAAGCGATTTAAAAAAATACGGGTATTTTTATTTTTGGTATAGAATCATAAAATGGAAGAAAAAAAAATTGGTCATATACCCCATTCTAAACTTGTAAGATGGCGATTAATATTAGAAGAATACGACTATGACATACAATACAAAAAAGGAAAATTTCACACCAACGCGGACTGTCTTTCTAGAATCAAATTAAATGCTATTGAAAGAGAATCCATAATTAATAATCCCGGCGAAATTAATAACGACATTATCGAATATTTTAGAAATATTTCTGAAAATTTTACACCCGACAAAAATGAATAACATCCCCAACCTTCCACTAGTAAACTGAATAAACCAAAAATCAAAATCTTATCCAACATCCAAATCAAACCTCCAAACACTACAAATACTAATGCTCAACAAAATATTGATAACGAAGACATAGGCGTAGACACAGACTCTGAATCTATTACAGAACACTCCACTGAGAATGACAATACAAACACCGGCATAACAATATTAGACGAAATTATAAATAACAAAACGAATCAGTTCCAAGTTTTTCCTAATATATATAACAAACCTTCTATTACACATAACAATTACAAAGATCAAAAAATTATTAAAATAATTACCAATTTATATTTGAATTCTTAAGAGAATATACTGACTCAAAAAATATTTATCATCCTTATTTTCACACTGACAAACTTTTCGGCGATTTCTCAAAAGTTTATTTAGACAAATTTTCAATGAAAGGTCCGAAATTAATAAAATGCACTAAAATTATTAACACCGTAACTGACAAAAAAGAACAAATTTTGCTCATAAAAAATCATCACGAAGGTAGTACTAACCATAGAGGCATTAATGAAACTTTTGAATATCTTAAAAGAAATTATTATTGTATTGTACTGTATTGTATGTATACGAGGGTTTAAGCGTTTTGTCGCTTTTTGTCAACGCGACCTAGAAGATCTATTGTAACACAGCCCTTACTTAGTTTTCCGGAAGTAGATCCAGATTTTTGATGAAGCCGATTATGGCTCCAGGAGTCAAGTTCTTGATCTCATCTGCCGTAAGATACCTCTTACCTAGTTGATTGAGTCTCTGCACAGGTACGGCTGGGCATTCACACAGTATGTGTTCCGACGATTCTTCGTCCTCTTCACAGAGTCCACAGGTTTCATTTTCAGCTATACCAATTTTGTGCAAATGGTACTTTAAAGGACACTGGGCAGTGAGAATTCCTGTCATTATATTAAGATCCTTTTTGCTGAGAGCTAGTAACTCTTTGGCGTTTGTCGAAGCTGGGGAAATGAATTTCCGAGCTTGATTGAGGCCTGGAATATTTTTCCAATATGAGGATATGGCAGATTCCTCCCAGTTTTTGACCACCTTCTTATAGTGGCTTTGTGTAAGACCACATGAAGGTTCCGGCCAGTGGTATGAAAGTTTAGCCCCTTTTTTTACAAGTTCATCAGCTTTCTCGTTTCCTAGGAATCCCTCGTTCCCTGGTACCCACCATAGGGTGACTTGGTTTGCTTCGGGTAACAATTGGGGGGTCTCCCTGCAGTTCCAGACTAGCTTTGATGTACATGTGAAGGCATTCAATGCTTTTAAAGCTGCCTGGCTGTCTGACATTATATTTATTAATGCTCCTTTTAGACCTTTATCTAGGTTTATGTGAGCACAGAGATTTATTGCATATATCTCCGCCTGAAAAATTGTAGCGCAGGTGCCTATATATAAAGCTCGACTATCCTAGTAGGATACTGGCTTCCTTTATGGTTCGCTTCCATGCTTCTCTGTTTTGTGCTACGGTTTTCCAATCTCCTAGTTTTATTCTTTTCATATCGCTAATCAATCCGTCTTTCCATCGTGCTTTTGGCCGGCCCTTTGGTCTCGTTCTTGTTATTCGAGCATCGTAGGTTCTTTTCGTGATTCTACTTGGATCCATCCGTTCCAAGTGACCAAACCACCTTAATCTCTGTACTTTAGCTTCAGCTACTATGTTTGGTTCTTTTTACAGATCTTGTAGTCCGTGATTCATCCTTATACGACAGGATTTTTTTCAATCACCGGTCCAAAGACTTTTCTTAATATTTTCCTTTCGAATCTTAGTAGATTAGTCTCATCTTCTTTTTTAATTACCCACGATTCAGAACCATACAGAACAACAGGTCTGATCAGAATTTTGTATATGTTGAGTTTTATTGATTTGGAAAGGCTTCTTGATTTCATTAGATGTTGTAGCGCAAAATAGCTTTTGTTTCCCATATAAATTCTTCGTCTTATCTCTTTGCTTTCATCATTATCATTGATTATATTTACTCCTAAATACTCAAAACTGTCAATCACCCCTATACTCAGGTCTTCTATCTCGAAAATTTCTTCTAGTCGTTTGTTTTGTCTCGATACTTCCATGATTTTAGTTTTACTTGCAATAATAGTAAGTCCCATTTTTACTGCTGCCCTTTTAAATTTAATTGTTACAGCTTTCAGTTCCTGTAGATCTCTACTTATTATCACCACATCATCAGCATAGGCAAGCGTTAGATGGGTTTTATTAAACACAGTACCAGCTGTGTTCATTTCGGAATCTCGTATGATTTTTTTCAAGGGCTAGAGTAAATAGAATGGGAGCCAGGGTATCGCCTTGCTTGAGTCCAGTATTGGTTGTAAAGGGTTGAGAGCATTCCCTCTGCCATCGTATTTTATTATTTTGTTGGTTTGTTGATAATCTGATAAGATTGACTAGTTTGATTGGTATACCTAGGTTTTCTAATGCGCTCCATAGTTCCTTCCTCTTAATGCTGTCATAGGCTGTTCGAAAATCGATAAAGATGCAATACAATGGGATATTGAATTCCCAGCACTTCTCAATGGACTGTTGTAGGAGGAATATGTTATCTGTCGTTGATTTACCTTTTTTAAATCCACTTTGGTAATCACCCACAATTTCTTCTTGCCTATGGATTCCTTAATTCGGCAATCTGGGCCAAGTACACCTACTCCAGTTCCTCCTGTGTCCATTCAAGGCGATTACCAATAACAACCTTATACTTCTGGCCAAAATTGTATTTTGTTGTCATCTTATCACAGACAGACAAGGCCAGTTTATCAGGTTGTGCTTCCCTTAGAATTTCCAAGTGGCCTACGAAATCTCCTGGCATAAAGTGTTTCGTTCTGCAAAGAGTCAGTGCCTGTTGCATCGCCTCTTTTTTCACCTGAATGTGTAGAGGTGTTAACCCCAGAATCACTTCCATTGCTGCAGTCGGACAGATACTCATAACACCTGTAATACTGAGGCAGGTCATGCGTTGTAGTTTCCGCAGTGATGCCTCTGCTGTGATTTGTTTCACTTTTGGCCACCATACAAGTGACGCGTAGGTGATCATGGGTCTTACAACACTAGTATAAGCCCAATGGGTTATTTTTGGCTGTAGTCCCCAGTTTTTACCCAGAAGCCGACGGCATGTGTTTAACGCCACTGCTGATTTCTTTGTAATCTTGTTGATATGTGAGTACCACGTGAGTTTTAGGTCTAGAATGATTCCTAGATACTTAACCTCTGTAGAAAACTCAATTCTAGTACCCTTCAAGTAGGAAGCTTGAAAATTTAGCTTCCTTCTCTTTGTGTATGGGACGATTGTAGTTTTGGTAAGGTTTACACTAAGTTCATGTTCCAGGCACCACTCATGCACTAGATTTAGAGCTTTTTGTGTAAGGTACGAAATAGTAGTGTCACTACGTCCTCCGATCATAATTGCAACGTCGGCTGCATATCCGTTTGCAAAATAGCCAGCTTTATTGAGCCTATTCAGGAGGTTATCAATGACAATACACCAGAGTAGAGGTGATAGAACCCCTTCTTGTGGGCATCCTCTATTGGTTTTTATCATTACTGATTCTCCTCCTATCGAGGCTGTAATCGTTCGACTTTACGGTATGGCTTTTATCCACTCCACTACAGCTGGGTCGAAACCTTTTGACCTAGCAGCTCTTTCAATGGACTTATAGGAGGTGTTATCAAAGGCACGCTCAATATCTATAAATATTCCCAGAGCTATTTCTTTTGCCATAAAGGTTTTCTCTATTTTATTGACAAGGCTATGGAGAGCCGTAGTTGTCGATTTTGCTTCCTGGTAAGCAAATTGATTTACGTTTAGTGGTGAAGCAGTTATCACTTCATTCCTAAGGTATTGATCTAAGACCTTTTCCATACCTTTCAGTATAAATGATGATAAACTAATGGATCTGTATGACTTAGACTGGACGCTTGGACGCCCTCCACCTTTAGGTATAAAGACTACATTAGTTTTTCTCCACAATTTGGGAATGTATCCTAACTTTAGGCATCCCTTGTATAGTTTGCAGATTATTGGCAGTATATTCTTTATGCATTTCTGCAAAAGTGCCGGAAAAATCTCCACCAGGTGTCTTGTAGAGTTTGAAAGTATTTATCGCCCATTCAACTCTGTTTTCTGTAAAAATATTGTTAGCAGTGTTAAGACTGTTAATTAAGCTTAGCTTAGTTGTAGCTCCGGAAAAGTTGTTCTCCTCGTCAACTGGCCACGACGATCCTGGGAAGTGTGTACTTAACAGAAGCTTCAGTGTTTCCTTTGAATCTGTCGTAAAGTCCCCGTCTGGTTTCTTTAGTAGGCCTATTTCATTCCTATTCCTGTAGCGCATTATGAAAGTCAATAGAGGCTGTTTCCAGTTCCTCAATTGTGTTTATATTAATTTTCGTAAGTTCTTCCACTTCACACTTTAAGTGGCCTTCGTACAAGACCCAGTCTGTTATTTTCGGAATACGAATCGGAGTTTTAAGTTTTCTATTAGCCTTTATCTCGAACCTTAAATATCTATGATCCGATATTGAGGCTTCATTTGAGACATGCCAATTATATATTTCAGAGCTAATTTGAGGAGTGGCTAACGTAATGTCCAATACCTCGCGCCTGTTTTTAGTTATAAAAGTGTGTTCTTTACCCCTATTTATTATATCTATGTTAGTACTAGAAATAAATTCGAAAAGGTACTCACCCCTTGTATTTATGTCCATACTACCCCAAACTGTACGGTGTGCGTTTGCATCATATCCCAGGATGAGGTTTCTGGAAATTATTATTGGAAACATATGAAAACAACAATAACAAATTTTATAAACGCATGTGAGATTTGTCAAAGAGCGAAATATGCTAGGAAAAAACCATATGTCCCGCTCATGCTTACTGAAACAGCCTTACGACCTTTCCAGATAATACACGTAGATATCTTTATGTTTGATAATAAAAATTATCTTACTCTTGTAGATGTAGATGTAGATTCGCACAAGCTATATTCATAGAAGGAAAAACTGCTATTCATGCCTTAATAAAATATTTTGCTTCATTTGGCATACCCGAGAATTTAATTTTGGATAACGGCAAAGAGTTCAATAATAACACAACCAAAGAACTTTTAAAATTGCATAAAATTAATGTGCATTTTACCACCCCTTTACATCACGAATCGAATTCTATTATAGGACGATTTCTTTCAACGGTAAATGAACGTCTAAGGATTCTAAAAGAAATGTATCCGGACGATAACACTGATCAAATGCAATATGCAATAATTGGTTACAATAACTCTATTCACAGCGCTACAAATTACAAACCTTTAAATTAGCAATTGGACACATAAAATCCAGAAATCCAAACGAAATATTCCTTCCCAATTATTTTTACAACAATTACATTCAGAATCATAAAGACAAATTAAAACATGTTTATCAAGAAGTCTCTGATAAACTACATTCCGATAAAAAGAACATAATAACGAAACATAACACCCACGGTGATACAAATTACGCTTTTATAATAGGACAAACTGTTTATAAACAAAATCCTTTAAATAGAAGTATAAAGTCATTGAAATTTTTAGGACCATTTAAAATAACTAAACTTTTGGACAAAAATAAAGTTGAAATTTGCAATGAAAAGAAAAAGAATAAGGTTGAAATTATACATTTAAAAGAACTGATACAACCACCTGTTTCAGATCCCTTATCGTCATCATTACCACCGCAACTCTCGAAATTCCAAAATTCCTCAACCTGAACAACAACCCTGGACTGTTACCATTAAAACTTGGACATGCTCAGATTAAAACAGATTAATGGACTTTCGTACAAATTTACGATATTACAGATATCATAAATGAGTATATTAACTTACGTAATATAATAATATAACGTAAAAATAAAACATGAAATTGAAACCTCAAAACAAAATAAAGAAAATTATCAGATTACAACAATTTTGGAAGAGAAAGTGTCATTACAAATTCAACAACTAAACCCATTATCGCATAGAAAAAAGAGAGGTATAATCGATGGTCTCGGATCCGTAATAAAAACCATAACTGGCAATCTCGATCAAAACGATGCTGAAAAATACGATAAAGCTATATCAAGGCTGACAAACTATCAAAATAAATTTAAAACTATATTGGATGATCAAATAACAACAATCTAAAAATTCTTTCAAAAAATCAACAATCCCTTAATTCCAAAATTAACGAATTAGAAAAATTCATAAATAGTACATACATAAAAAGAGTTGAAACAGCTAAATGCTTTTTCCTCCAAACCGTCCTTACTCAATACATAACAAGCCTACAAATAATTTACGATTTATTAGAAAAAATTGAAGTGGCTATTTCCTTTTCGAAACTTAACACCTTTCATAATTTAATTATTGAACCAAATGATTTACTATCTGAAATTATCCAAATAAACAAACTTTTAAACGACAATAAATTCCCATTTGAACCATCTTTAGAAAACTTTTATTCGAAAAAATTATTGAAATCAAAAGTTTCAGTAAAAATAATCAAATCACATTTTTAATCGAAATTCCAATAGTCAAAACCAAAAGCTTCACCTACTATCATCTATATCCTTTACCAACCCCACATCAGAATATATTTAAAACCATTATACCCCGAAATAAATTTCTTGCTTCCAATGAGCATGCTTACGCATTCTTCGAGACCAAATGCCAGGAAATTATCCTAGAAGAGTTCCTGTGTTATGAGGCGCATACAGCAACAATAAATGCCGACACCCCATGCGAAGTTCAACTATTGAATTACATAAAAAATTCCATATCAATGGATCATCATCGCCTCGAACAGCATCGTAGCCACCGAAAGATGCGGCAAAAACGTCGACAACATCCCTCTATTTGGCAGCTACCTCCTTGAACTAAATAGTGAATGTGAAGTGAAAGTGAAACATTCCGTGATCAAAACATATCAGTCCCAAAAAACAAATTTCAAAAACATTAGTTTACCCAAAATACCCCTTTCGAACAATTTTAGTGATAAAGACATTTTTAATTTTAAAACATTTAAGTTAGATTCTGTAAACCTAGATGACACAGATCACATATTGTCCCTTATTAGTAAACATAAGAACAATTTAAAAGAAATAAATAATAAACCCATTTATTATAATAGAATAAGTATTTTTACCATTGTTTTGTATTGTTTCATAATTATTTGTTTTGTATGTATAATACTATATTTTGTTAATAAAAGAAGGAAGTCCAAAATACTACAGCCAAAGAACATCGAGGCTTCAACGTCCGCACGCCCAAATACGAGTATGTCATTTTCATCGAACTTTGTGGCTAAAACCCATAGTTCTCATATAAGGCCGGAGGAGTTAAGAAACACAATCTGCCTACTATCAACATGAACATGAAACCTCCTTGTAGAGATAACGTATATTATAAAACAGCCTGTACATTTTATGTATCTTGTCTTTTGTACTTTTTGACGAAGTGCTCGTCACAATGAAAACGTACCTGCCTTTCTCGTTGCTCCACCAAGTCACAAATACCGGGTCCGAACCGCACACCAGGTTAAAACGAACCCGCCGTCCGAACCAGTAGCCGCCGACCGCTGTAAACAAATTCAGCAGGCTGTGCGACATCTCCAACAGTCTGCCAGATTCCCAAATAGCCACCGGGAAACACTTTGAAGAAAGAACATGGCATGGGACATAGCCTTAAGACCACGTGGGTCAAAACTTTCACCAATGTTAACCTACAACCACAGCACTTGAGGAAACAATAATAAACACATTTTCACACTTACCGCTGTTATTTTTCCTTATCTTTTCTTGTTATTTTCACAGTTTCCAAATTTTTACGAAAACACCTGTTCGCCGAACCAGCGCGTGCGCACGGCCGCAGTTCTGCCAACTTCGAACACAAACGCTTCGGGAGACCGAATTCCCATGATACATTTTTTAAAAATATGTACATCAGATCAAATCAAATACCAAACTCTGTAAAGCCAAGGGAAGTGATTTTTCGAATTTTTAAAATAAAACACAATTTATTAAACGAAAATAACAATACAAAAAATCAATCTGTCTCACTTTAAAATCAGTAGCTGCAGGTTTAATTAATTTTCGGGTATAAATACGACCGCCGGGGCCGTATTTCTTCAGTCTACGACGACTCAGTCTATGACGACTCAGTCTATGACGACTCAGTCTACGACGACTATAACGTCTAACAGCCAGCCGAGAAGAGTAGCAGTCCGTTTCCGCACCGTACCGTTCCGAATCGAGTCTTTTTTTGTCGGCGAAGACCAGTTGGTGGCCCCTCACCGCGAACTCCGTCGACGGCTGCGTAGAACCGCGGTTAGTTTGTCACTTGTCTCACTTCCTACGGCTCAGTAAAAACTAGCTGTAGTAAATTTAGTACAATAAAATATTAAACTTACTTTTGTCTGTCTGTGCTAAACCTTGGCCCGACCGACCTAGAGATCCCGTGACATACGTACTTTCCTCACAGGATCCGCAGATTGGCGTCCGAGAAGAACCCGACATCCTGTAAGAGAACCCACGACATCATGGACCAACAACATCCCGCAGCAGCCCAAGTGAACGTCGCAAATTGGCGGCCCGATCAGGAACACGTCACAACTTTTAACACGAATAAAGAACGTAGATTAGACCCGTTGTATTTTAAATTCTTTTTAAAAACTCACTTTCCCGGGGAACAAACAAAATTAGCTAAAAGAAAACATTGCAACAAGAAAATTGCTATTTCAAGTGTGGTAGGTATTCAAGAATCCAGCCCATGTAACTTACAACATACAACGTATTCATCAAGAATAGGTAAAATCCGACTTTATTTTTGTAAAAAAATCATATATATATTTGCTTCCGCGCCCAAATTTTATAATTTTTCATCATATTTTAGCTAAAAGAAAACATTGCTACAAGAAAATTGCTATTTCAAGTATGGAAGGTATTCTACAATCTAGCCCATGTAGATTACAATATACAACGTATTCATTAAAATGACTCCAAAAAATTAAATGTTTATTATGTGATTGGTACCACGTTTTGGTCACTTTTGCATGTCCAATGCTTAAAACCATCCAGAGTATAGATCCTAAAGCAGGAATATGAATGTAATAACAAAAATATCCATTTCAAGAATATGTAAAATCTGACTTCATTTTTGTAAAAAATCATATAAATATTTGCTTCCGAGCCCGAATTTTATAATTCCTCATCATATTATAGCTAAAAGAAAACATTGCAACAAGAAAATTGCTATTTCAAATGTGGTAGGTATTCTAGAATCCAGCCCATGTAGCTTACAATATACAACGTATTCATCAAGAATAGGTAAAATCTGACTTTATTGGTGTGAAAAATCATATAAATATTAGCTTCCGCGCCCGAATATTATAATTTTTCGTCATATTTTAGCTAAAAGAAAACATTGCAACAAGTAAATTACTATTACAAGTGTGGTACGTATTCTACAATCCAGCCCATGTAGCTCACAATATACAACGTATTCATTAAAATGACACCCGAAAATTTAATGTTTATTATCTGATTGGTACCACGTTTAGGTCACTTTTGCATGACTAATGCTTAAAACCATCCATAGTATAGATCCTAAAGCATGAATATGAATGTTTTAATAAAAATATCCATTTCAAAAATAGGTAAAATCTGACTTTATTTTTGTAAAAAATCATATAAATATTTGTTTCCGAGCCCGAATTTTATAATTCCTCATCATATTTTAGCTAAAAGAAAACATTTCAACAAGAAAATTGCTATTTCAAATGTGGTAGGTATTCTAGAATCCAGCCCATGTAGCTTACAATATACAACGTATACATCAAGAATAGGTAAAATCTGACTTTATTTTTGTAAAAAATCATATAAATAATTTCTTCCGCGCCTGAATTTTATAATTCTTAATCATATTTTAGCTAAAAGAAAACATTGCAACAAGAAAATTGCTATATCATGTGTGGTAGGTATTCTAGAATCCAGCCCATGTAGCTTACAATATACAACGTATTCATCAAGAATAGGTAAAATCTGACTTTATTTTTGTAAAAAATCATATAAATATTTGCTTCCGCGCCCGAATTTTTAAATTTTCATCATATTTTAGCTAAAAGAATACGTTGCAACAAGAAAATTGCTATTTCAAGTGTGGTAGGTATTCTAGAATCCAGTCCATGTAGCTTTTAATTTACAACGTATTCATTAAAATGACACCTGAAAATTGAATGTTTATTATCTGATTGGTACCACGTTTTGGTCACTTTTGCATGTCCAATGCTTACAACCATCCATAGTATAGATCCTAAAACATGAATATGAATGTTTTAACAAAAATATCCATTTAAAGATTAGTTGAAATCTGACTTTATTTTTGTAAAAATTTTTATAAATATTTGCTTCCGCGCCCGAATTTTATAATTCTTCATTATATTTTAGCTAAAAGAAAACATTGCAACAAGAAAATTGCTATTTCAAGTGTCGTAGGTGTTCTAGAATCCACCCCATGTAGCTTACAATATACAACGTATTCATCAAGAATAGGTAAAATCTGACTTTATTTTTGTAAAAAAAATTATATAAATATTTGCTTCCGCGCCCGAATTTTATAATTCCTCATCATATTTTAGCTAAATGAAATCATTGCCACAAGAAAATTCTAGAATCCATCCCATGTAGCTTACAATATACAACGTATTAAATAAAATGACACCCGAAAATTGAATGTTTATTATCTGAGTGGTATCACGTTTTGGTCACGTTTGCATGTCCTATGCTTAAAACCATCCATAGTATAGATCCTAAAGCTTGATTATGAATGTTTTAACAAAAATATCCATTCCAAGAATAGGTAAAATTTGATTTTATTATTGTAAAAAATCATATATATATATATATGTATATATATATATATATATATATATATATATATATATATAATATGAGTACCTTTGTTGTGAATATCATTAGACCTTGAGGAAATTGACTTTCAAAATTGTAACAATATTTTGAAAACAAGTAATTAGTTAATTGAACTATTTCTATTTATATTTGTTTGCGACGTTTAAATTTTTTTAAATAACATAAAAATAACTTTCATAATTGGTGAAAGTAAAATATATCTATTTTTAGGGTTCATTATCTGCTATATAAGTAAGAACTGTGAATATGTTTTAGTATTCAGTATTATATTAACATCTACTGTGATATTTTGGTAAGTGTATTATTATATTTTATTATTGGATTAATATGATTCTAAATGTAAAATTTGTTTAAAAGAATAGCAGCAAGCGCAACTATTTCTTCAGACATGGATTTCAATACTTTGAGTAAAATAGGTATGCTAAAGAACAAAAAACCTCTTATGAAAATAACCGACATGGAAATGAATAAGGAGTACAAACTATTTAACATCAGTGCTGTCAAGACAAGATTTGGCAGGAAGATATCCGTTGAGACTGAAAATTTTATGGTTTACTTACCAGGTCGATTTGACGAATTAAAGGACGATCAAATTATGAATTTACAAAAGACCGTTGGCGAATGGAGTATTAAGTTCACAGGGACCGATAAGTACAGTCCAGGAAAACATACGCCGCTAATAAATTTTGTTAAAAATTGATTAATGTAAATAAATGAATGAAAAATGTATATATATATATATATATATATATATATATATATATACATATATATTGTTAATTTATAAATAAAATATATTTTCTATCTGTAAATTGTTAGTTTATTGTATAACTTTGATACGTAAACATGTGTACGCAATTTAAACATCCTTTTTCAACAATAATTGCTGGACCTTCTCGTACTATGTTAACAATTTTATTTCTAATATTAACAATATGGCTGATACAATATTTAAAAAAATATCATGGCATTATGGTACTTGGCAAAATTTGTATAATACTATTCAAGGGGTAAATTTTATTGAAGGGCTACCTGATGTGGACAATTTAGATGGGAAAGATCCGTAATTAATTATTATAGATGATTTAATGCGTGAGGCAGACGAGCGTATAGTAGACATTTTTACGAAATGGTCACATCACAAAAATTTATCAGTGTTTTTCCTTACTCAAAATTTATTTCATCAAGGCAAGGGGCAGACAGATATATCACTTAATGCAAATTATATAATTTATTTAAAAAATCCTCGTGACAAAGCTCAAATTATACATTTGGCGCGACAGATATGTCCTAAAAACATAAAATTTGTACAAGAGTCATATTGTGACGCAACATCCGAGCCGCACGGATACTTAATTTTTGATCTTAAACAGAGCACGCCTGATTGTTTGCGTCTGCGTACATGTCGCAATGGAATGACATACTTTTTCTTAGGTAAATAAACATATAAATATAATGATAAAGATATACCTGAGATCATATCATAAAAATGAGTGCGGCCGTCACCAATAACGCTGAATTTTTACGAGCGTTGCATAAACTAAAACCAAAATATAGACTAGCATTATTAAAAAACGCCGATTGTAATTCAGTCAAGTGTATTTGCAAGTGAGTATATAATATTTTAAGTGGTAATATCCCCCTCAGTCGTAAACAGCATATTGCTCTACACAGGAAAAAGAAAATATTAAGAAATCTCACTAAACAAGGTGAGAACTGGAAAAAGAAAAAAACGTGTTCTAGTTCAATCAGGTGGAGCATTCTTACCTTTTTTATTAGCACCTTTAATAAGTGGTGTACTAGGTGCTCTATTTAAAAACTAAAAATGGAACATACTAAAAAAATGGTATTAATATCGCCGGAGAATCTAAATCGTTTACGTAATAACACCAGCAATGAAGAAAATATATCTAGCCAGTTGGATACAGACATGAAAAATATTTTAATTTCAAAATTACCAGAATCAGAGGAATGGGCTTTATATCAAGAAATTTTACAAAGATATTTATATTTTCAACAAAAAACGAACGAACCTGTAAGTATTTCAATAGAAGAGCCAACAAACAAACAATCAAATTCATTATCTGAGAAGACCAAGATCGTAGATTTTTAAATTATAAAATTTTTACCAAAATCACAGCAGGAAAAAGCCCGAGTATTAATACAAATATTTAAGGATAATAATAATACTATTAATTGGAATGAGAGCGGCGTAATTACTATAAATAATAATCAAATACAAAATTCGAATATATCAGATTTAGTCGCGGATGTTATAGGACATAGAAAATATAGTAATCCGCCAGGCTGGGAATATTTTATTAAAACATTAAAAACAATCAATGTTCCCTTAGAATTAATAAATAATCTGCGAAGACGGAAATATTTCGTTTCCCTAAAAAGTATTCAAACATATAGGGGGAAAAATAAAAGGCAACTAGATTACGACAATGAGGAAAATTTAAAAGAAACCGAAATTATAAAACAAAAGAAAATTTAGTGGAAACGATTTACCTTATAATTATGAATAAGAAATTGACAAGTATATATTTTAATCCTTCACATCTTGCTGGTTTTTCCGCAGCTAATAATTTAATAAACGCTGTGAAAGGTAAAAGTAATAAAATACGTAAGTGGCTTAGTTCACAAGACACTTATACATTACACAAACCTGTACGAAAACATTTTCTCCGAAACAAATATAGAATTTCGAATATAAACGATCTTTTCCAAGCTGATTTGAATGATATGCGTTCGTTAAGCCGTTATAATGACAACTACAAATATATTTAAACTGTTATTGATGTGTTTAGTAGATATGCCTGGGCAATACCTTTGAAAGATAAGAAACCGTCATCGGTAATTGATGCGTTTGAAGTTATATTTACCTAGCGAAAACCTCTTTATTTACAGACAGATAAGGGGTCAGAGTTTGTTGCTAAATCAGTAAGATTATATTTACAACAAAACGATATTAAATGCCGATGTGAAAGTCTGTTTTGTTGAAAGATTTAATAGAACACTGAAAACAAAAATGTATCGATACTTTACATTTAAAAATACATTTAAATATCTCAATGTATTGCAGAAACTTGTCGACGGTTATAATACAACAAAACATAGAACAATAAAAATAGCACCTTTCGACGTAAATGAAACAAATGTTTTAGAAGTGTGGAGGAACCAGTATGAAAAAAAAGTAAATTCAAAACAAGCAAAATTTGAAATAAATGACATAGTTCGTATATCGAAATATTAACATATATTTAATAAGGGTTATGAAGCTAACTGGAGTAATGAATTATTTAAAATACATGCTATTTTCAGACGAAATCCTATAGTATACAAATTAAAAGATCTTAATAATGAAATAATTGAGGGCACGTTTTACGAATCTGAATTACAGAAAGTGCATGTAACAGCGGATACGTCGTATAAAATTAATAAAATCTTAGCGGAATATAGCAGCAAATTTAATTCGTGGATACCAGCAAATCAAGTTAAATTATTAAACCATGTATGATAAAGAATTTTTTATTACTTTACCTATTAACAGTTCAATGCAATATTTCCCAAATAACAAAACCACACATTACACTACAGAATTATCACAAAATGTGAAGCTGAACGGGACATGGAAAGTTGCCTTATCGGAAATTATATATCCTTGTTCATTTTATAATGTTAGCGAGAGAGAAAACAAATTGAGTATCGCGGTAAATTCTTCAAGTAATACCAGGAATATAATCCAGGAAAAAATTCCTTCGAAAAATTATGAAGATGTCGATCGAGTGTTACATGAAATAAATGCGCTAAGTGAAATTAATAAACACGTAGCGTTTTCATACGATAAGAAAGAAAACAGAGTGCAAGCAAAAAAAAAAATACTGATGGTGCTTCTCTAAAATTATCTCCAAGATTAGCATTACAATTGGGCTACCCGCCATTTGCGGATTTATACCAACAAAAAAATTCAATTAATCCACCGAATTTAATGTTAGGTATACCGCCGCAATTATATATTTTTTTTGTGATATAATTGAACCACAGCTCGTGGCAGACGTTGTTACTCCACTATTAAGAATAGCTCATATAAACACTGATAAATATGTTTTTGGATCTAATAAAATTATATCGTATCCAGAACCACATTTCGTTCCGGTTTTGAGAAGAGAATTTACGAATATAGAAATTGATATAAGATGTAACGACGGATATGCAGTACAATTCCAGTTTGGTGTTTTATGTGTGAAACTTCATTTTAAACGCACTGCATAATAAAAAATTGTCCGTACCAGCAATATTACAATTTACAGGCAGGAAGTGGAATAGGTGTAGTATTTAAAGGAAACCAGTTTCAAAGAGGACATGGTCTGGGAAGTTTTTTCAGCGGATTATTTCGAAGTATTATGCCGTTAATTAAAAAAGGTGTTGGGACGCTCGGTAAACAAGCACTAAACACAGGAATACAATTTTTGGGAGACCTCAGTGAAAATCAACCGGTGAAAGAATCATTTAAAAAACGCATGTCAGAAGCGGGGGTGAATTTAAAGCGCAAAGCAGAGAGCCAAATTGATAAAATAATAAGCGGTTCGGGTTATAAAAAGAAACGTATGACGAGTACTCACACTCATTCCAAAACTTTACATTCCCGAGTAAAGAAGAAAAGTAAACGCTCAAAACATTCAGTTATATTTAACTAAAATGGCATTTTTACATTCTCAGTCGTGCGGGTGTGTAAAAACAAAGTTAGATATCTTTGCAGTACCTCCGACCCAAACAAGTATTGAAAATGGACTAGCCTTTATCATCGCTTACCGAAGATTCACCGATTGAATTTGTAATTCCTGGACATGGAGAAGAATATTTAGATTTATCACAAACCATGCTGTATATAAATGCAAAAATTATTAAAAATGATAATACAGACTTAGCGGCGGATGTTGACAGTATAGCACCTGTTAATAACTGGCTTCATTCACTTTTTAGCCAAGTTGACGTTTATTTAAATCAGAAATTAGTGTCTCCACCGAACAATACATACCCCTATAGAGCCTACATAGAAACACTACTGAATTATGGTAAAGATGCAAAAAAATCTCATCTTACCTCATCTCTATGGTACGCAGATGAAGCAAGGAAAATGGATGTTACGAATGCTAATAATGGAGGATACATTAAACGACAAAAATTTACAGAGTTAAGCAAAAATGTTGATTTAATTGGATATTTACACGTTGATATATTTAATCAAGAAAAAATTTTAATTAATGGTGTCGAAATAAGAGTGCGATTAGTTAGATCACGTGATAATTTTCATCTAATTTCACCTACAACAGTTTATAAAGTCCATATAAACGAAGCCACATTATTTGTACGACGAATGAAATTAAATCCAAGCATATTACTTGCGCATAATACAGCTTTACAAATAAATGCAGCGAAATACCCGATTACCAGGGCCGAAGTGAAAGCTGTGACAATCTCATCAGGCGTGCAGGGAAAATCATTAGATAATATCTTCTTAGGGCAACTCCCTAAACGATTTGTCATCGGCTTTGTATCTAACAAAGCGTTTAATGGAGATTATACAACAAATCCATTTAACTTTGAAAATTTTAAAATGAATTATTTATCTTTATTTGTAAATGGTCAACAATTACCTTCAAAACTCCTACAACAATTATTTAGCAGTAAAAAACCATATATACAAATGTATAATACATTGTTCTCAGGAACAGGTATACATTTTGGAAATACTGGAAACGAAATCAATCGACAAGATTACCCCAACGGTTATTGTTTAGCTGCCTTTGACTTAACTCCTGATTTATCAGCCAATTCAATGATGCACTGGAATTTGACCCGTCATGGATCTCTGAGAATAGAAGTTGGTTTCGAATCTGCTTTGGAGAACACTGTAAACTGTGTTATCTATGCGGAGTTCGATAATATAATTGAAATTGATAAAAATAGAAATGTAATTATTGATTATGGTTGTTAGTGTTAATAATTCTATATTTAAAATTAATTTGTATCTTATATTAAAATAAAATAAATGTTATCTTCAAAAATGTGTTATTTCATTTTAATTCATCGACATGACAAGTTACATTGTTGATGTGCAAGGTTTCTACGGAAATACGGACGAGTTTGTTATAAAAGAACTAGCCATAATTTCTGTAAATGGTTTATATTTTCAACATTACGTATTTAAAGCGCCAGTCGACATCAAGGAATTGAATGAGAAGTATCGCAAAAAAGCCAACTGGTTGAAATATAATTACCACGGGTTCGATTGGCGTTACGGCTATGTGGAATATAATCAATTACCTAATATATTACAAAATATTTTTAAAACTTCAGATCAAATTTACATAAAAGGATTTGAAAAAAAGAATATAATTTAAGAATTTCTACTTAGAGATGATTTACTAGAATTAGCAGATGTAGGATGCCCATCGTTATCAAAGTTATCAGATAATAAAGACGTCCCAGGCTGTATATTAACTGCATCACACGAAGGCATGGTTTGTGCTGTGCGAAATGTGTATCTTTTGAAACAATGGTTTATTGTTAACATTAAAAATGAATGCTGCGCAGTTAGAAACGATCTTCCGAAGAAATTTCCAAAATTCAGGACACTTTGGAGTTTATGCCGCAAATAGATTACCACACCGTGTGAATTATCCATGCACAATTATTGTTAACACTGATCCTGATACCAAACCTGGTCTACACTCGATTGTTATTTTTATCGATCGTAATGGCCATGGATTGTATTTTGACAGTTTTGGAAGAGCTCCTCTGGTCAGACATCACGAAGAATTTTTAAAACGCAACACGAAAACATGGACTTACAACACAGCTGCTCTACAAGATTATACTACATCGGTTTGCGGTTATTACTGTTTAGTGTATTTATTATTTAGAATAAATAATTATAATCATCAAGATTTTGTAACATTATTTAATAAATGTAATAAATATGAAAATGACAGATTAATAAAATATATGGTTAATTATTATTTTGATAATTGTTTTTAAAATGTTTATTTACATATCATTCATTTGTGGATATTATTGTGTAATGTATTTGTTATTTCGAATAAACTTTTACAAACATAGTGATTTTATAAAATTGTTTAACAATTATAATAAGCATGACAATGATCAGTTTTTAAGGTATATGTCGCATTATTATTTCAATAAAAGTCAATAATTGTAAATACGTATTTTATTTAGTACACATAATAAATACAAATATATTTATAAAGTACAAACATTTTTTTTACTCTACACCCCTGTATGAGTGATTCACTTTGCGACCACTGCGCCTCGAACGTTGGATTTGAAGATAGATTCTGTCATCTAGTTTTTTCCATAAGGAAATTTTTCTTAGCCTCTTTTGACATTTCGTATTTAGTGGGTACAATTAATATTCACATATTCGAGTACATGGTTTATATTCCATTAAAATAAAATGTTACATACTGTTTGTTTATTGACAACTATTAATAACATATGATACTCTTAATCATATTAATATATATATTTAAAAGTCCTTGTATTATTTATCTTCTCGCGGTAAATTCCATGGGTACAAGCTTCTTCCGATATATGTTTCAAAATTTGTTTTTATTTGAAGACATACACGGCCAATTAAGGTGTGCCAATTTTTTGTTTTACACCAATCTTCATGAGGATTATTTATTGCTATTTGATCCGCAACAAGTACATCATTAAACCTTCTAGCATTAAAATAGGCCGTATCGTGTTCTTTTGCTATCTCATCGTCTTTGTCAACAGGCGCTCCACAGTTTAATTTATTACCAGGTCCTAAATAAAAAATATTAGGAAAATTCATTTTAATATATTATTATATAATTGTGTTGTTAATACTGGGACTGTCTAAAGATAAATAAATTAACATAGGTAAGATTGTGATATATATTGAAATAAAATTCTCTTATATTCATCGAATTATTAACTAATTAAACTAATTTTTATTCTATTAGGCAACTACCAAACTACATATAGGTACATTAAAAAATACATCAGAATTAATATATACAACTTTTTCAAAACTATGATTATAAATTAATGAAAACTATATGCTAGTAATAAACATGTGATAATAAATTAATTTAATCTCATTGTTTTTATACCATATGGGACACTATTTACGCTATCAAATAACCTACGCTTCATAAAGTTAATTTTAAAACATTTAGTCTCTTTTTCGTAATTACACTATGGGTCACACCACACCTTATATTGTTTGAAGCAGTCACTAGGTTTAATTCGCCGTCATTAAAAATTAAGTTTTTCATTGAATCAAAATTTATTATTTGCGAATTTTTATAGTTCAGCGTAAAACCTTTTACTTTACACACTTCACTGGTTTTATTTTCACTCGGGGAATAAACTTTGTATGAATAATTTTTTGGACTCCCGCATACAAATTCTGTTATATAGCTATCAGGTCCAAAACAGGATAGTTCATCGGTTAGGTCACCTAAGAAATTAGCTGTTGGTGGTTTGTACTGGCCTGGCTCATGACAGTATATAATAGAATCTGTGTCGTAATATAGTACTCTACGGTCCAAGGGATTTAAAAAATCATACAAACGAAGTCGGGCTTGGGCTGTAGTATATGCGGCAATCACCACGTTGACTGTTCGTAGGGGCTCCATCGCTTCTTCCTCATAGGACCAGTGAACGTACAGCATCTGGTCTCCTGGTAGTATAATCCTATGTACCTGTAGTGCGGGATTGGCCAGCAACTCGTACAACTCCTCGGCAGATGAAACGGTTGTTGTGCTCGGCATATTTTCATTTTGAGCAAATTTTCCTATTTTCAGAAATACATTATTAGTATATGTATAAAAATTATAACTTATATTTAACCTACCCCAAAATGAATTCAGCATGAGTTTTGCCAGTGATCTCTTGCCTGAATTTTTCTCAATTTGTGATGGATCCAGCTGTACGCCTTCGTTATCAAAATAATTCTGAATATAATTAGCCTTGGATGTATCGTCGATACATTCTTGAGGATATCCAGATGCTTCTTGTTTCATTTTTAAAGAAGTTGTCCACATATTCCACAAATAATCCACCCTTTTTAGTAGCTTTATCGTACTTTGTCATTTTATACTGCCATATTTCGTGCAGTTGAATTATTTTATAACCAACAGATAACGCACAACGAATTTCATCTGCTACCCAGGTACCGATGAATTCTCTCTCTTTATCCGTGTGTGTACAATCATCTTGATGTAATTTGTCACAACATGTCCGGCATAAAACAAACATTAGTTTGCCATGTGCTTTTCGCGGCAACACGGGATGGAACAAGTCTGACGGTGGTAAAATGGTACATTTAATTAATCCTTCTACCAGGTCTATATTATGGTTAGGACATAACTTGTCGCATTCCTTGCCTATAAAAATTTTGGGGTATCCAACAGGATACTTGCCATATTTACATACATAAGGATAGAGTGAGCAGACGTCGACATATTTAATATTTTCATAATTTTTTATTTGTTTAAATAAACAAGTGTTCCCAGTCCGTCCTCCAAAAAATGCATCGCGTGGTTGTAAAGGTAGATAATTCAAAGTACTATGATTATTAAGCTGTTTTTCTAGATTTTTGTTATTTTTCAATTCTTTTCTGAATTCACATTCTCAAACATATATAACTACATACCCTAAATTTCGAATTTTGTCTAATTTTGTTAGCGTCTTTTCATATCTCTGTTCTAAAGTTTCTTTAGATTTGTTAAAAACCTGTTTATCTCTTTTTGTTCTATAACATGATGTACAACCGTGCCAAAAACAACCTAAAAATTCAAAAACTAATTTATCTGGAGCGTAATAACCATCTACTTTGAAATTATCAATGAAAGCCTCACTTCTACGCCCTGCATGCTGAATTTCACACGATTACAGGCTGATGCAATTGTAATAGCCTGGGTAAATGGACACACGTTACAGTCTTGTATAAATGTTGTACGAAATTTTATACATACTCGGCGTAATATGTCTACGTCAGAAATACAGTACTCTATTATCTCCTTTTGCATGTCAATTATGGCATTATTTTGTATTTGTTTGTCATACCAATCCAAAAAATTTTCTTAAAAAAATGGACATGTTATCTGCTCCATAATATTCAGGAGAAGGTAGGTGGACAACATAATTTTCATTTTCTATAGTATTAAAAAAGTGAGGAAAAATACCTTTTTTCAATGATGATGATAATTCCATTGCTTTTGGCAAAACCGATAAGGACATGGGTAAATAATTAATGGAATCTATAAATTTGACGTGATTAATTTGTAGCATCATAATTTTGGAACCGCTCAAAATTAATTTTGGTTTAACGTTATGTTCTTCAACTAAATATTTTAAAATAAACTGGCAACCAAAAGATTTTGAATTATGGGCTATACATACGATAGAAGAGAAAGAAGTACGGGATAATAGAACATATGTAATAAAAATTTTAAGCAAATTTTTTTTTATATATATGTTGGCGAATACCACATGAGCTACAGAATTGTTTTAAATCGTCTATGTCGCAACACAAAGAACACGATTGCTGTACAACACACAAATTCACTTCATGTTCAACGTGTTCTCCAGATTTTTTTTCTTGAAGGGTTTCAAAGTCGTAATATAGGAATAATGTATTACCTTTTAATTCACTTTTGTCTTGCATCATGTAACACAGATGATCTTGTTTCTGGTACAAATCACATAACCGACAATATTTTTCACCACATACATGTCTATTTTTATTTTCACATTTGCAGAGTTTTAAACACTGTAGGCATTTCTTCAATCTTCGGCATTCAGTATTCAAATGATTATTGTAACACTGCTGTCCACGGAATTTTCTATGACACAGCTCACATGCAACGTATTGTAAATCAGAAGAACATGCTGGTGAATATTTGCAATATGAGCATTTATTTTCACAACTATGGCGTTCTCTTGTGTTATATGGCACATGACATTGCTCACAAAAATACACACATGAAAATGCAGCAGTTAAACTTTTTATTACATTGTAATGATTTCTGCAGTACAGAAGAATCAATCTTGGTAGATTTTTACCTTTCGCACCTTCAAATATTACATTTCCACGCGTATTATACTCATATACACATATATTGTAATCAGTATAATATCGTTGGAAATCTGCAAGTTCGAGAATACCTGCTCCATTTTCAGATATATTTACCTGAGCTTTTGCCACTAGTTCACGAGCCTTCGCACTTTGTATTCCTCTCATATTTTTCACTATATTCTTATACTCTGGATCTTTTTTCATCCAGGCTTCTGCCACGATTAATGCTCGGGGCAAACACAAATTATTGGTATTATTTATTTCTATAGTACCGTCTTTTATCCGGCATAATTCGGCGTACGGTAACCCATGGCCCTCTATTCTTCCCGAACCAGCAGGCACTTTCACTTTTGTCATTTCAGTTATGAACTGACCGTCAGAGAAAACCTCTTTGTCACTTTGCATAATTTTTTGTATTGCCTCCCACACAACGTCAATGTGTAATTGGTCGGCTTTTCGAAAGCTTAACCATGCTGGACCGTTTTCTAATCGTGGAGTGTGTAATATGAATCCAACATAGTCAGTAGGATCTACTGAGTCCAACACATATTTCACAACATCGTTGAGCCCTTCTTGAAACCATTGCACAGAATTTTGTTCAGGTGACGGATCTAATATTTAAAATGATTTTCTTCCTCTGATACAATGTTGTATCGAGGTCGCTCTTCATACTCTAAATTTTCTCCACATCCTCTTTGTAGAGAATCATCAATGATGTTCTCAGCAACGTTAAAAAATCTTTCATAATTTACCTGCTCTTCTTGATGGTTTTCAGAGTCAGTAATATTTTCACACATTCGTAGAATTTCTTTGAAATTGTTAATCTCTTGACTGGCCATATCTGCACGTACACAATGAAGTTTAACAAGCACAAGTACAAGAATAAACTAACCACATTTTTGGATTAGGTTCCTTATATGTATATGGAATTAATGACATTTGTAATTATACCTATTGGCTTGAAAATTTAAATATGCAGGTAAATTTTGTTATTCAATTTCACAAGAATACCTAAAATTTTGGGTATATGAACAATAAAATTTATTTAAAATTTTAAATCATATATTTTTTTTCTCTTTCTATAAACCTATGTACATATTCTAAATCTTTAATCCAATTATTTTATGCAGGTGGTAGTGCGAGTGGTTGGTGATGTGCTCAAAAAAATGTACTTTAATGTCCCTGATTTCAGCCAATTTTTAATTTTTTTTAAATTTGTTAAATCAGGGAGAGTTCTAAAAAATAAAAAATATATAACGTGTGACGGAGAATTCAAAGTGACTCCGATAGGACAACTGAAATATAAAATTAATAATAATTATTTGGTATTAAATAAAGAATATATAGATAATTTAATTAATTTAGAATTAAATTTTGGAAATTTGGGAACTTCGATGTATATAATTTTTGGGAAATTAATGGCTTGATAGTTCCTTCGTGGTAAACTCTTTATTTGGACGTTTCGGGTTGGTAAATCAACCCATCATCAGCTACATAATTGTTAAAATAATAAAAATGTTGTTTGAACATAATGAAGTTAACAACTCACCAAGGTTAAATTTGCGACATATGGGTTTATTGCAATGCTGGATTGCAACATCAACTGGATGAAAATTTGATTGTTTGTTTTTTATTTTACATAAATATTTGTAGATAGTTTTGGTAGTTTTATAATCTGAACTGTAAACATGGAAAAAGAATTTTAAAGTTAGTTATGTTTATGAGTAAAAACATCTTTTTTGTTATTGGAATGAAACTTACCAAAAGTATATACATAACTTTTAAAATTAAAATAAATTAGCAGAAATCAGATTTGCAATACAATAGTGTTTAAATGAATAAGATAAAAAACTTTTACTGTTTGACAAAACGATGTGAACGCCATGATGTATGGCGTGAAACTGAGGTTAAAAGTTACTAGCAGAAATTAATAAATGGAAGAATAAGAATAAGAAGATTGATTATGTTTTTGCCAGATATCACAAAATTCAGCGGGAAAATGGCCGGCTTTTATTGTTAGCTTGCTCTTTTGTTATTTTTTAGGAATTCAGAGACCCAAGTAATTTATTAATTGTAAAATTGTTAGTTCCCAATAAAGTCCCCTTTAAACTCATTGTTGGCAGGTGAAATTTTCAACCTTTTTAATTCTTTAACTTTGTAAATTCATTTTTGTACTTTTTGAAGCAATTAGCTTCAGTAGTAATCTTGGTCGTATTATTAAGACTTACGTCTGAAGACCAGTTACTCTTGAGAGTCTACCTTAGTAGACTGCCATGGCAATCAGTCGGTACAGCAGGAATTGTCCAATTAGAGCGAAACGCGTCCGTGGTTACAGACTGATTGCTAAATGGCTTTTATTGTTAGCTTGCTTTTTTGTTATTTTTTAGGAATTTAAAGACCCAAGTAATTTCCATTGCCAAAGACTTAATGAGCACCATAGTGCCATATGTAAGCATTATTGTGAAACCGGTCATAAATTTAACTTTAAAGATGCTAAAATACTAGATAAAATAGCCCCAAAATATACCAGACTCCTATATGAAATATGCCATATTAACATGAACAAAAATATAACTGTAAACCATCAAACAGATTTCAATAATAATGTCGAACATCTAAATCAATTATTTAAAAAACCTTAACAGTCTCAGTTCTTTTCACTCCATTTTTTCCCGCTGAATTTTGTGATATCTGGCAAAAACATAATCAATCTTCTTATTCTTATTCTTCCATTTATTAATTTCTGCTAGTAACTTTTAACCTCAGTTTCACGCCATACATCATGGCGTTCACATCGTTTTGTCAAACAGTAAAAGTTTTTTATCTTATTCATTTAAACACTATTGTATTGCAAATCTGATTTCTGCTAATTTATTTTAATTTTAAAAGTTATGTATATACTTTTGGTAAGTTTCATTCCAATAACAAAAAAGATGTTTTTACTCATAAACATAACTAACTTTAAAATTCTTTTTCCATGTTTACAGTTCAGATTATAAAACTACCAAAACTATCTACAAATATTTATGTAAAATAAAAAACAAACAATCAAATTTTCATCCAGTTGATGTTGCAATCCAGCATTGCAATAAACCCATATGTCGCAAATTTAACCTTGGTGAGTTGTTAACTTCATTATGTTCAAACAACATTTTTATTATTTTAACAATTATGTAGCTGATGATGGGTTGATTTACCAACCCGAAACGTCCAAATAAAGAGTTTACCACGAAGGAACTATCAAGCCATTAATTTCCCAAAAATTATATACATCGAAGTTCCCAAATTTCCAAAATTTAATTCTAAATTAATTAAATTATCTATATATTCTTTATTTAATACCAAATATTTATTATTAATTCTATATTTCAGTTGTCCTGTCGGAGTCACTGTGAATTCTCCGTCACACGTTATATATTTTTTATTTTTTAGAACTCTCCCTGATTTAACAAATTTTAAAAAAAATTAAAATTGGCTGAAATCAGGGACATTAAAGTACATTTTTTTGAGCACATCACCAACCACTCGCACTACCACCTGCATAAAATAATTGGGGTCAATCCCTATAGAGATGAACGCTCTTCTATCGTTCCCTAGTGGAAAGGCAAGGACGTCCAGAAGCCTGTCATTGTGGTCCTTAATATCTTTATTTGGAGGAAAAGTATTATCAAAATTTACAACCGACTCTGTTCCAATGTGGACGTCTAAGGGTTTATCACCAGACAACTCGGGAAATTCGAACTTATTAATGTTAGACGATTCACTAATCTCAGAGCCACACAAAGATAGTCGCTTCGACTCCCTGCTGCAATCCTCTTCTTCTCGGAGTCTCTTTGAACTTCTCGAATCCGCTGTCCATAATGAAGATACCACCTCGTTTACCAATTCATCAACGATTGATGCTGTATTATTATCATCGACTTGAGTGCTCGTTGAACAAGATGCACCGGCTTCGTTATCGTCGAGGAGGTTTACATTCTCCTCCTCCATAGCTCGTGGTGCCCGGACTTGTATGTTGGAGTGTATTACGAACTTCTCCGCGGTCCTGGTGTTGGTGACGGTCCCCAAAGGTGGCAGATAGCCGATGTCGAATTCAAAAGCGTTTGCTAAAGACATGGTAGTAACTCACACAATACAAATAACAAGTAACTGAATAATGTAGAATTTGTATTAAATTATTTATAAGGATTTCATATCACAAAATTTAAAAGTTATTCTTCAAATTTAGAATATTCCAATAATTTAAAAAATTCCTAACATCACAAACAAATATAAACAGAAATAGTTCAGCTAACTAATTACTTATTTTCAAAATTTCGTTACTAATAAATTCTTTAGCATGACGTCATATCTTATACTCAAAAAGTAATTCGAAAGTTACCAGCTTTTCCGTATTCTTTTGAAATACTTATTATCAATTTCCTCAAGGTCTAATGATATTCACAACAAAAGTTTGAAATTCGAAATTTTCCAACAATTTGAAAATCATAAGTTCACAAACAAATATATTTTGAAATAATGACATGTTTACAAAAACCAATTAGCATTGTTCACAAGTACTAAAATATATTCACACTTTCTACTTATATAGATAGGTAATGAAACCTATAAATAGATGTATTTTACTTTCAATAATTAAAAATAAATTTTCAAAATACATTTGTATAAAATGTATCTTGTAACAATTCAAAAATCAATTTCCTCAAGGTCTAATCATAACAAAGGTAATCATATTTTAAATTTTCCAACAATTTATAAAATAATAAGGTCACAAACAAATATATATATATTGAAATAATGACTTGTTTACAAAAATGAATTAGAATTATTCACATAAATTTTATATCACACTTTCACATCTCCGATCTAAGTAACTTTACTCCGTATCGTCGGCCGCCTTCAGTGCCACACAATACTACTCATATTTTAGCTAAAAGAAAACATTGCAACAAGAAAATTTCTATTTCAAGTGTGGCAGGTATTCTAGAATCCAGCCCATGTAGCTTACAATTTACAACGTATTCATTAAAATGACATCCGAAAATTGAATGTTTATTATCTGATTGGTACCACGTTTTGGTCACTTTTGCATGTCCAATGCTTACAACCATCCATAATATAGATCCTAAAGCATGAATATGAATGTTTTAACAAAAATATCCATTTCAAGAATAGGTAAAATCTGACTTTATTTTTGTAAAAAATCATATAAATATTTGCTTCCGCGCCCGAATTTTATAATTCTTCATCATATTTTAGCCAAAGAAAACATTGCAACAAGAAAATTGCTATTTCAATTGTGGTAGGTATTCTAGAATCCAGCCCATGTAGTTTACAAGATACAACGTATTCATCAAGAATAGGTAAAGTCTGACTTTATTTTTGTAAAAAATCATATAAATATTTGCTTCCGCGCCCGAATTTTATAATTCTTCATCATATTTTAGCTAAAAGAAAACACTGCAACAAGAAAAATGCTATTTCAAGTGTGGTAGGTATTCTAGAATCCAGCCCATGCAGCTTAAAATATACAACGTATTCATTAAAATGACACCCGAAAATTGACTGTTTATTATCTGATTAGTACTACGTTTTGGTCACTTTTGCATGTCCAATGCTTAAAACCATCCATAGTATAGATCCTAAAGCATGAATATAAATGTTTTAATAAAAATATCCATTTCAAGAATAGGTAAAATCTGACTTTATTTTTGTAATAAATCATATAAATATTTGCTTCCGCGCCCGAATTTTAAAATTCTTCATCATATTTTAGCTAAAAGAAAACATTGCAACAAGAAAATTGCTATTTCAATTGTGGTAGGTATTTTAGAATCCAGCCCATGTAGTTTACAATATAAAACGTATTCATCAAGAATAGGTAAAATCTGACTTTATTTTTGTAAAAAATCATATAAATATTTGCTTCCGCGCCCGAATTTTATAATTCTTCATCATATTTTAGCT
The DNA here is from genome assembly GCA_035578165.1 of Stenolophus ochropezus. Taxonomy (NCBI): domain Eukaryota; kingdom Metazoa; phylum Arthropoda; class Insecta; order Coleoptera; family Carabidae; genus Stenolophus; species Stenolophus ochropezus. The sequence goes on along the minus strand of JAQOWZ010000136.1, from coordinate 281,948 downwards.
AAAAGAAAACATTGCAACAAGAAAAATGCTATTTCAAGTGTGGTAGGTATTCTAGAATCCAGCCCATGTAGCTTAAAATATACAACGTATTCATTAAAATGACACCCGAAAATTGACTGTTTATTATCTGATTAGTACTACGTTTTAGTCACTTTTGCATGTCCAATGCTTAAAACCATCCATAGTATAGATCCTAAAGCATGAATATAAATGTTTTAATAAAAATATCCATTTCAAGAATAGGTAAAATCTGACTTTATTTTTGTAATAAATCATATAAATATTTGCTTCCGCGCCCGAATTTTAAAATTCTTTATTATATTTAAGCTAAAAGAAAACATTGCAACAAGAAATTTGCTATTTCAAGTGTGGTAGGTATTCTAGAATCCAGCCCATATAGCTTACAATATACAATGTATTCGTCAAGAATAGGTAAAATCTGACTTTATTTGTGTCAAAAATCATATAAATATTTACTTCCGCGCCAGAATTTTATAATACTTTATCATAATTTAGCTAAAAGAAAACATTGCAACAAGAGAATTGCTATTTCAAGTGTGGGAGGTATTCTAGAATCCAGCCCATGTAGCTTATAATATACAACGTATTCATCAAGAATAGGTAAAATCTGATTTTATTTTTGTAAAAAATCATATAAATATTTGCTTCCGCGCCCGAATTTTATAATTCTTTATCATAGATATAATCTGATTTTATTTTTGTTAAAAATCATATAAATATTTGCTTCCGCGCCCGAATTTTATAATTCTTCAACATATTTTAGCTAAAAGAAAACATTGCAATAAAAAATTGCTATTTCGAGTCTGGTAGATATTCTAGAATACCATGTAGCTTGCAATATACAACGTATTCATCAAGAATAGGTAAAATCTGACTTTATTTTTGTAAAAAATCATATAAATATTTGCTTCCGCGCCCGAATTTTATAATTCTTCATCATATTTTAGCTAAAAGAAAACATTGCAACAAGAAAATTGCTATTCCAAGTGTGGAAGGTATTCTAGAATCCAGCCCATGTAGCTTACAATATACAACGTATTCATCAAGAATAGGTAAAATCTGACTTTATTTTTGTAATAAATCATATAAATATTTGCTTCCGCGATCGAATTTTATAAATCTTCATCATATTTTAGCTAAAAGAAAACATTGCAACAAGAAAATTGCTATTTCAAGTGTGGAAGGTATTCTAGAATCCAGCCCATGTAGCTTATAATATACAACGTATTTATCAAGAATTGGTAATATCTGACTATATTTTTTTTAAAAATCATATAAATATTTGCCTCCACGCCCGAATTTTATAATTCTTCATCATATTTAAGCTAAAAGAAACATTGCATCAAGAAAATTGCTATTTGAAGTGTGGTAGGTATTCTAGAATCCAGTCCATGTAGCTTACAATAAACAACGTATTCATCAAGAATAGGTAAAATTTGACTTTATTTTTGTAAAAAATCATATAAATATTTTCTTCCGCGCCAGAATTTTATAATTCTTAATCATATATTAGCTAAAAGAAAACATTGCAACAAGAAAATTGCTATTTCAAGTGTGGTAGGTATTCTAGAATTTAGCCCATGTAGCTTACAATATACAACGTATTTATCAAGAATTGGTAATATCTGACTATATTTTTGTAAAAATTCATATAAATATTTGCCTCCGCGTCCGAATTTTATAACTCTTCATCATAATTAAGCTAAAAGAAACATTGCATCAAGAAAATTGCTATTTCAAGTGTGGTAGGTATTCTAGAATCCAGCCCATGTAGCTTACAATATACAACGTATTCATCAAGAATAGGTAAAATCTGACATTATTTTTGCAAAAAATCATGTAAATATTTGCTTCCGCGCCCGAATTTTATAATTCTTCATCATATTTTAGCTAAAAGAAAACATTGCAACAAGGAAATTGCTATTTCATGTGTGGTAGGGATTCTAGAATCTAGCCCATGTAGCTTACAATATACAACGTATTCATCAAGAATAGGTAAAATCTGACTTTATTTTTGTAAAAAATCATATAAATATTTGCTTCCGCGCCCATATTTTATAATTCTTCATCATATTTTAGCTAAAAGAAAACATTGCAACAAGGAAATTGCTATTTCATATGTGGTAGGGATTCTAGAATCCAGCCCATGTAGCTTACAATATACAACGTATTCATCAAGAATAGGTAATATTTGACTTTATTTTTGTAAAAAATCATATAAATATTTGCTTCCGCGCCAGAATTTTATAATCCTTAATCATATATTAGCTAAAAGAAAACATTGCAACAAGAAAATTGCTATTTCAAGTGTGGTAGGTATTCTAGAATCCAGCCCATGTAGCTTACAATATACAACGTATTCATCAAGAATAGGTAAAATCTGACTTTATTTTTGTAAAAAATCATATAAATATTTGCTTCCGCGCTCGAATTTTATAAATCTTTATTATATTTTAGCTAAAAGAAAACATTGCAACAAGAAAATTGCTACTTCAAGTGTGGAAGGTATTCCAGAATCCAGCCCATGTAGCTTACAATATACAACGTATTTATCAAGAATTAGTAATATCTGACTATATTTTTGTAAAAAATCATATAATTATTTGCCTCCGCGCCCGAATTTTATAATTCTTTGTCATATTTAAGCTAAAAGAAACATTGCATTAAGAAAATTTCTATTTCAAGTGTGGTAGGTATTCTAGAATCCAGCCCATGTAGCTTACAATATACAACGTATTCATCAAGAATAGGTAAAATCTGACTTTATTTTTGTTAAAAATCATATAAATATTTGCTTCCGCGCCCGAATTTTATAATTCTTCATCATATTTTAGCTAAAAGAAAACATTGCAACAAGGAAATTGCTATTTCAAGTGTGGTAGGTATTCTAGAATACCATGTAGCTTGCAACATAGAACGTATTCATCAAGAATAGGTAAAATCTGACTTTATTTTTGTAAAAAATCATATAAATATTTGCTTCCGCGCCCGAATTTTACAATTCTTCATCATATTTTAGCTAAAAGAAAATATTGCAACAAGAAAATTGCTATTTCAAGTGTGGTAGGTGTTCTAGAATCCAGCCCATATAGCTTACAATATACAACGTATTCATCAAGAATAGGTAAAATCTGACTTTATTTTTGTAAAAAATCATAAAAATATTTGCTTCCGCCCTCGAATTTTATAAATCTTCATCATATTTTAGCTAAAAAAAAAACATTGCAACAAGAAAATTGCTATGTCAAGTGTGGAAGGTATTCTAGAATCCAGCCCATGCAGCTTACAATATACAACGTATTTATCAAGAATTGGTAATATCTGACTATATTTTTGTAAAAAATCATATAAATATTTGCCTCCACGCCCGAATTTTATAATTCTTCATCATATTTAAGCTAAAAGAAACATTGCATCAAGAAAATTGCTATTTCAAGTGTGGTAGGTATTCTAGAATCCAGCCCATGTAGCTTACAATATACAACGTATTCATCAAGAATAGGTAAAATTTGACTTTATTTTTGTAAAAAATCATATAAATATTTGCTTCCGCGCCAGAATTTTATAATTCTTAATCATATATTAGCTAAAAGAAAACATTGCAACAAGAAAATTGCTATTTCAAGTGTGGTAGGTGTTCTAGAATCCAGCCCATGTAGGTTACAATATACAACGTATTCATTAAAATGACACCCGAAAATTGAATGTTTTTTATCTGATTAGTACCACGTTTTGCTCACTTTTGCATGTCCAATGCTTAAAACCATCCATAGTATAGATCCTAAAGCATGAATATGAATGTTTTAATAAAAATATCCATTTCAAGAATAGGTAAAATATGACTTAATTTTTGTAAAAAATCATATAAATATTTGCTTCCGCGCCCGAATTTTATAATTTTTTAGCATATTTTAGCTAAAAGAAAACATTGCAACAAGGAAATTGCTATTTCATGTGTGGAAGGTATTCTAGAATCCAGCCCATGTAGCTTACAATATACAACGTATTTAACAAGAATTGGTAATATCTGACTATATTTTTGTAAAAAATCATATAAATATTTGCCTCCGCGCCCGAATTTTATAATTCTTTGTCATATTTAAGCTAAAAGAAACATTGCATCAAGAAAATTTCTATTTCATGTGTGGAAGGTATTCTAGAATCCAGCCCATGTAGCTTACAATATACAAAGTATTTATCAAGAATTGGTAATATCTGACTATATTTTTGTAAAAAATCATATAAATATTTGCCTCCGCGCCCGAATTTTATAATTCTTTGTCATATTTAAGCTAAAAGAAACATTGCATCAAGAAAATTTCTATTTCAAGTGTGGTAGGTATTCTAGAATCCAGCCCATGTAGCTTACAACATACAACGTATTCATCAAGAATGGTTAAAATTTGACTTTATTTTTGTGAAAAATCATATAAATATTTGCTTCCGCGCCAGAATTTTATAATCCTTAATCATATATTAGCTAAAAGAAAACATTGCAACAAGAAAATTGCTATTTCGAGTGTGGTAGGTATTCTAGAATTTAGCCCGTGTAACTTACAATATACAACGTATTCATCAAGAATAGGTAAAATCTGACATTATTTTTGCAAAAAATCATGTAAATATTTGCTTCCGCGCCCGAATTTTATAATTCTTCATCATATTTAAGCTAAAAGAAACATTGCATCAAGAAAATTTCTATTTCATGTGTGGAAGGTATTCTAGAATCCAGCCCATGTAGCTTACAATATACAAAGTATTTATCAAGAATTGGTAATATCTGACTATATTTTTGTAAAAAATCGTATAAATATTTGCCTCCGCGCCCGAATTTTATAATTCTTTGTCATATTTAAGCTAAAAGAAACATTGCATCAAGAAAATTTCTATTTCAAGTGTGGTAGGTATTCTAGAATCCAGCATATGTAGCTTACAATATACAACGTATTCATCAAGAATGGGTAAAATTTGACTTTATTTTTGTGAAAAATCATATAAATATTTGCTTCCGCGCCAGAATTTTATAATCCTTAATCATATATTAGCTAAAAGAAAACATTGCAACAAGAAAATTGCTATTTCGAGTGTGGTAGGTATTCTAGAATTTAGCCCGTGTAACTTACAATATACAACGTATTCATCAAGAATAGGTAAAATCTGACATTATTTTTGCAAAAAATCATGTAAATATTTGCTTCCGCGCCCGAATTTTATAATTCTTCATCATATTTTAGCTAAAAGAAAACATTGCAACAAGGAAATTGCTATTTCATGTGTGGTAGGGATTCTAGAATCCAGCCTTGTAGCTTACAATATACAACGTATTCATCAAGAATAGGTAAAATCTGACTTTATTTTTGTAAAAAATCATATAAATATTTGCTTCCGCGCCCGAATTTTATAATTCTTCATCATATTTTAGCTAAAAGAAAACATTGCAACAAGAAAATTGCTATTTCAAGTGTGGAAGGTATTCTAGAATCCAGCCCATGTAACTTACAATATACAACGTATATATCAAGAATTGGTAATATCTGACTATATTTTTGTAACAAATCATATAAATATTTGCTTCCGCTCTCGAATTTTATAATTCTTCATCATATTTATGCTAAAAGAAAACATTGCAACAAGAAAATTGCTATTTCAAGTGTGGTAGGTGTTCTAGAATCCAGCCCATGTAGGTTACAATATACAACGTATTCATTAAAATGACACCCGAAAATTGAATGATTTTTATCTGACTAGTACCACGTTTTGCTCACTTTTGCATGTCCAATGCTTAAAATCATCCATAGTATAGATCCTAAAGCATGAATATGAATGTTTTAATAAAAATATCCATTTCAAGAATAGGTAAAATCTGACTTAATTTTTGTAAAAAATCATATAAATATTTGCTTCCGCGCCCGAATTTTATAATTCTTTAGCATATTTTAGCTAAAAGAAAACATTGCAACAAGGAAATTGCTATTTCATGTGTGGTAGGTACTCTAGAATCCAGCCCATGTAGCTTACAATATACAACGTATTCATCAAGAATAGGTAAAATCTGACTTTATTTTTGTAAAAAATCATATAAATATTTGCTTCCGCGCTCGAATTTTATAAATCTTCATCGTATTTTAGCTAAAAGAAAACATTGCAACAAGAAAATTGCTACTTCAAGTGTGGAAGGTATTCTAGAATCCAGCCCATGTAGCTTACAATATACAACGTATACATCAAGAATAGGTAAAATCTGACTTTATTTTTGTAAAAAATCATATAAATATTTGCCTCCGCGCCCGAATTTTATAATTCTTTGTCATATTTAAGCTAAAAGAAACATTGCATCAAGAAAATTTCTATTTCAAGTGTGGTAGGTATTCTAGAATCCAGCCCATGTAGCTTACAATATACAACGTATTCATCAAGAATGGGTAAAATTTGACTTTATTTTTGTAAAAAATCATATAAATATTTGCTTCCGCGCCAGAATTTTATAATTCTTAATCATATATTAGCTAAAAGAAAACATTGCAACAAGAAAATTGCTATGTCAAGTGTGGTAGGTATTCTAGAATTTAGCCCGTGTAGCTTACAATATACAACGTATTCATCAAGAATAGGTAAAATCTGACATTATTTTTGCAAAAAAATCATATAAATATTTGCTTCCGCGCCCGAATTTTATAATTCTTCATCATATTTTAGCTAAAAGAAAACATTGCAACAAGGAAATTGCTATTTCATGTGTGGTAGGTACTCCAGAATCCAGCCCATGTAGCTTACAATATACAACGTATTCATCAAGAATAGGTAAAATCTGACTTTATTTTTGTAAAAAAATCATATAAATATTTGCTTCCGCGCTCGAATTTTATAAATCTTCATCATATTTTAGCTAAAAGAAAACATTGCAACAAGAAAATTGCTATTTCAAGTGTGGAAGTTATTCTAGAATCCAGCCCATGTAGCTTACAATATACAACGTATTTATCAAGAATAGGTAAAATCTGACTTTATTTTTGTAAAAAATCATATAAATATTTGCTTCCGCGCTCGAATTTTATAATTTTTCATCATATTTAAGCTAAAAGAAACTATGCATCAAGAAAATTGCTATTTCAAGTGTGGTAGGTATTCTAGAATCCAGCCCATGTAGCTTACAATATACAATGTATTCATCAAGAATAGGTAAAATTTGATTTTATTTTTGTAAAAAATCATATAAATATTTGCTTCCGCGCCAGAATTTTATAATTCTTAATCATATATTAGCTAAAAGAAAACATTGCAACAAGAAAATTGCTATTTCAAGTGTGGTAGGTATTCTAGAATTTAGCCCGTGTAGCTTACAATATACAACGTATTCATCAAGAATAGGTAAAATCTGACATTATTTTTGCAAAAAATCATATAAATATTTGCTTCCGCGCCCGAATTTTATAATTCTTCATCATATTTTAGCTAATAGAAAACATTGCAACAAGGAAATTGCTATTTCATGTGTGGTACGGATTCTATAATCCAGCCCATGTAGCTTACAATATAAAACGTATTCCTCAAGAAAAGGGAAAATCTGACTTTATTTTTGTAAAAAATAATATAAATATTTGCTTCCACTCCCGAATTTTATAATACTTCCTCATATTTTAGCTAAAAAAAAACATTGCAACAAAAAAATTGCTATTTCAAGTGTGATAGGTACTCTAGAATCCAGTCCATGTAGCTTACAATACACAGCGTATTCATTAAAATGACAACCGAAAATTAAAAAAAAATTGCTATTTCAAGTGTGATAGGTACTCTAGAATCCAGTCCATGTAGCTTACAATACGCAGCGTATTCATTAAAATGACACCCGAAAATTAAATGTTTATTATCTGATTGGTACCACGTTTTCATCACTTTTGCATGTCCAATGCTAAAATTATCCATAGTATAGATCCTAAAGCATGAATATGAATGTTTTAACAGAAATATCCATTTCAAGAATAGGTAAAATCTGATTTTATTTTTGTAAATTTGATAATTCTTCATTATATTTTAGCTAAAAGAAAACATTACAACAAGAAAATTGCTATTTCAAGTATGATAGGTATTCTAGAATCCAGCCCATGTAGCTTACAATATACAACGAATTCATTAAAATGACACCCGAAAATTGAATGTTTATTATCTGATATGTACCACGTTTTGGTCACTTTTGCATGTCCAATGCTAAAATTATCCATTGTATAGATCCTAAAGCATGAATATGAATGTTTTAACAAAAATATCCATTTCAAGAATAGGTAAAATCTGACTTTATTTTTGCAAAAAATCATTTGCTTCCGCGTCCGAATTTTATAAATCTTTATCATATTTAAGCTAAAAGAAACATTGCAATAAGAAAATTGCTAATTCAAGTGCGGTAGGTTTTCTAGAATCCAGCCTATGTAGCTTACAATAGACAACGTATTTATTAAAATGTTTTAACAAAAATATCCATTTCAAGAATAGGTAAAATCTGACTTAATTTTTGCAAAAAATCATATAAATATTTGCTTCCGCGCCCGAATTTTATAAATCTTTATTATATTTAAGCTAAGAGAAAACATTGCAATAAGAAAATTGCTAATTCAAGTGCGGTAGGTTTTCTATAATCCAGCCTATGTAGCTTACAATAGACAACGTATTCATCAAAAATAGGTAAAATCTGACTTTATTTTTGAAAAAAATCATATAAATATTTGCTTCCGCGTCCGAATTTTATATTTTTTCATCATATTTAACTAAAAGAAAACATTACAACAAGAAAATATCTATTTCAAGTATATATATAAGTAGCTTAAAATATATGCTTATTATCTGATTGGTACGTTTTGGTCACTTTTGCATGTCCAATGCTAAAATTATCCATAGTATAGATCATACAGCATGAATATGAATGTTTTAACAAAAATATCCATTTCAAGAATAGGTAAAATCTGACTTTATTTTTGTAAAAATTTATATAAATATTTGCTTCAGCGCCTGAATTTTATAATTTTTCATTATATTTTAGCTAAAAGAATACATCGCAACAAGAAAATTGCTATTTCAAGTGTGGTAGGTGTTTTTGAATCCAGCCCATGAAGCTTACAATATACAACGTATTCATTAAAATGCCACCTGAAAATTTAATGTTAATTATCTGATTGGTACCATGTTTTGGTCACTTTTGCTTGTCCAATGCCCAAAACCAACCGTGGTATAGTTCCTAAAGCATGAATATGAATGTTTTAATAAAAATATCCATTTCAAGAATAGGTAAGTAGAGTATCTAGGCAGGTTCTGCTCCAAATTGACCTTTGGACTTCATTTTTTTTTTGCTTTGATTTCGCGCTCGCTATTTGCAGTGCCATCTATATGATAACGGTGGTCACATTTGGAACTATGATAAGGACTTTAAGAAATTTAAATTATAAGACAGTGCACGTGTAGAAAGGTTAAAGGTTATCTATTTGCCGACGATTTGATATTATTTTTAGGAATTTAATTTGTTTGTGTAAACAGCACATGTACAAATGTTAGGGGGGCGGGGATTTAAGGACATGTATTTGATAGCACACTTTAAGAAATTGTGAAATTATAATAACATATTTGTATCCGGGTACAAGTGTTTAATGTGTTTTCGTAAACAGCATATGTATGGAAAGGTTAGGGGTTAAGTATATATATTTGATTACAATTTTGAGAATTTTGAGTAAACTGTATATAAATGAAACTGTTAAAAACAAAAGAAGAACATGAAAGGTTGCGAAAATATATTAATAAAATTATAATAATACTTAACAAATGTGTAAAAAAACAAAAAAATAACTTTAACAAAGCAGAAAATCTTTTTAAATTAGAAGGTAATTTAACATTATTATAAACATATCGAGAAATGCTGAAAAATGAAATACAAAGAAAAAAAATAATAACTGGATCTGGATATAAACAAAAAAGAAAATCTGAAAAGTTAATATGGCAAAATATTTAATCTGTTTTCAACAGCAGAATACAGACAGGTACGATAATTAATATGGCTAATTTTAAAAACCCCAAAATTTTTTTACAAGCAGCGCAGAGAATATTTTCTAATAAAATAAAAAAAAAATTATTACAATATAATTATAATGAAAATAAATGTAATATTTTGCTGCGAATTTATATTGCCGCACACTGGAAAAATGGAGATAAAATATATTACAACAGCTAACAATGATATCGACAAAACTACAAACATAAAAGAATGGTACAATATCAACGTTGAAGGTAAATTATTAAGAAAACTAGAAGAATTTCAAGAGCGAGACTCTAGTTGGGCCTTGTACAAAGTTCTTTATTTAAAAGTAAACATAAAAAAGTATGAACCTATTAAAGGTAATAGTTATATAGAATTACCACCTGACATAAAAAGTAAAAGAGCTGTTATAAATGTTAAAAATGCTGATAACTATTGTTTTCTTTGGGCTGTTGTGTCTGCTTTATATCCAACTACAAAACATTCAGAGCGTACTACATCATATCCTCATTTTTCTGCCGTTTTACAATATAGTGGATTGAACTTTCCTATGCATATTAAGAATATTGGAAAATTTGAAGACATGAACAAATTATCAATAAATGTGTATACAATTGAAGAAGAAAAAAAAGGGAAAAAAATAAAAATATTATTGTACCTGTTAAACTTACAAAAAAACAATATAATAGAAAAATACATTTATTAATGATTTCTAATTGTACTGAAAAAAATAATAATAGTAGCAATTCAGATAATGATAATGATGATTATTACACTGATTATAACAATGACGTTATTGATGTAGATGAACTAAGATCACCTGAAAATTATCATTATATGTGGATAAAAAATTTATCAAGATTTTTAAGTAGTCAATTATCTAAAATCATATATTTGTGATACATGTTTAAATCACTTTTATGTACAAAATACTTATTTAAAACACACGAAATATTGTCAAGTTGTAAATAAGTGTAGGATGGAATTACCTATAGAAAACAAAAATAATATTTTGAAATTTAAAAATTGTCTTTACAAAAAAAAGGTGCTGTTTGTTATATATGCAGACATTGAATCGATTTTGGAAAAAATTAACCAAAATCATGGGGAAAATACCACGTTTACCCAAAAACATATACCTTTTAGCATAGGTTATTATATGAAATGTTGCTACAATAATAATTTATCAGAATTTAACTTGTATAATGGAACTAATTGTTTGGAATTATTCTGTGAAAAATTACAACATTTTGCTAAAAATGTTGATAACATTATGAATAATATTGTACCAATGAATTTAACTTTATCTGAAGAACAAGATTTTTTGAGTGCTACAATATGTCATATATGTAACAATAATTTCGACGCAGGTGATATTAAAGTACGAGATCATTGTCACCTTACAGGAAAATATTGTGGAGCTGCACACCAAGTATGTAATTTGAAATACAGAAAATCACGTGTTATTCCAGTAGTATTTCACAATTTAAGTTCGTATGACGCTCATTTTGTAATAAAAACAATAACTACACAAATACCTGGAAGAACACAAATTCTTCCAATAAATAAAGAAAAATATATATCTTTCACTAAATATGTTGACAATACAAAAATACAATTACGATTTATTGACTCATTTCGTTTTATGAGTAGCAGTTTAGACAAATTGTCTTCATATTTGTCAAACGAAGAAAAAAATATCACAGGAAGTTTTTATACTGCACACGAAGAGTTTGAATTATTGAGCCGAAAAGGAATTTTTCCTTACGAGTTCATTGATTCCTGGGCTAAATTGGAGGAAACAAAATTACCTAATATAGAAAATTTTTACAGTTCAATCAAAGGTGAAAGTGTATCAGAAGAAGAGTACCAGTTTGCAAAAAAAGTTTGGTCTGTGTTTAAAATAAGAACAATAGGTGAATATGCTAATTTATATTTAAAGACTGATGTATTACTATTAAGCGATGTTTTTGAAAACTTTCGTATTAGTTGTATGAAAACTTATGGTTTAGATGCGTTGCACTATTACAAAGCTCCAGGGTTAGCATTTGATGCTATGCTTAAATGTACAAAATGTGGAATTAGAGTTGCTAACAGATGTAGATAAAATTCATTTTATTGAGAAAGGTATTCGCGGTGGACTATCCCAATGCTCTAATAGATATGGAAAAGCTAATAATAAATATATGGGAAATATGTACAATGCGAGTGAAAAATATTCTTATTTAATGTATTATGATATTAATAATTTGTATGGTGCTGCGATGAGAATGTATTTACCTCAAAAAAAATTTGAATGGGTTGAAGAAAAATATTTTAATAATATAAATGTATTAAATATAAACGATGAAAGCAATACAGGATTTATTTTTGAGGTGGATTTGGAATATCCAATAAATTTGCATAATAAACATAAAGATTTACCTCTTGCAGTGGAACATTTTACTCCACCAGTTTCAAAAAACTCAAAATTAATAGCAAATTTGCATCATAAAAAAAATTATGTAATACATTATATAAATTTAAAACAATATATAAATTTAGGCATGAAAATTACGCATATACACAAAATATTAAAATTTCAACAAAGTCCTTGGCTACGAAAATACATTGATTTAAATACAGAATTACGAAAAAAATCGAAAAACGAGTTTGAGAATTTTTTTTTAAATTAATAAATAACGCTGTTTTTGGAAAAACTATGGAAAACGTTCGGAAATATAAAATTGTAAAATTAGTTACAAAATATGAGGGGCGATATGATGCAAAGTATTATATATCATAACCAAATTTTCACAGTTGTGTTATTTTAAGTGATAATTCTATACTTATTGAAATAAAAAAACATGTTTTTTTTAATAAACCAATTTATGTAGGATTTTCTATACTAGATTTAGCTAAAACATACATGTATGATTTTCATTTTCATTATATAAAAGCAAATTTTGTTGAAAATGCAAAATTGTTATATACAGATACTGATAGCTTGATTTATAATTTTTTTAATTTTGATATTTATGAAATAATGAAACGTGATATTCATAAATTCGACACCTCTGATTATAGTGAAAATAATATTTATAATATACTTCAAGTAAACAAAAAAATTATCGGTCTTATGAAAGATGAAAATAATAGTAAAATAATGACAGAATTTATAGGATTACGTTCAAAAATGTATTGTTACAAAACTTTAAATAATGTTGAAGAAAAAGTAAATAAAAAAGCTAAAGGTGTTACAGGTGCAACGGTAAAAAAAATAACATTTAGCAACTATTACGATTGTTTATTTAAAAATAATTCTTTAAGTAAAATTCAATTTTCAATATTATCAAAAAAACATAATGTATATACAGTAAAGCAGAAAAAAATTGCATTAAGCCCATACGATGATAAACGTATTGTAAACCCTTCATGTACAGATACATTTCCTTGGGGATATTTATTGTAAATAAATATTGTAATGAGTATATGTATATATTTTTATTGTAAATACATAATTATTTTTATAATAAATTTTATAAAAAATTACTTAATTCTAAATATTCCATAATTGTATCCTCTTCATCGCTTATTTCTATTATACTGTTATCTTCTTCTTCGTTACTAATTTCTATGATATCTTATTCGTCGATAATTTCTATTATATCTTCTTCGTCGCTAATTTCTATAATATCTTCGGGGTTTGCAGTTACCTGTGTAGGTATTGGAAGTAGAATGTCTTCAATTTCTGCTGCTATCGTTGGTGGGTCATCCTCATCCCAATTGTTGAGTAATTGGTATACGTTGCAAATATTGCTTGAAAATGGAACATTTTCTAACGGAGGCATATTTCAATACTAGAATTATATGTTTTACAAACGTTCTTATATAGTAAAACATTGTATGATAATAAGGATATCATAAGATTATAAAGTTCAAATATATTCGACTTAATATCTTTATTCAATAAAAATATATCTGAAGTTCAACAGCAGCAAATTTTAAGATTATTTTGCACACCTGTAATTAACACCTAGTTAACGGTCGTCTCCTATACCAAAGGTCCTCAGAATAAAAAAACGGAGTTCCTACGGCTGGCAATATTCTCCACGCCAAAGTGTCTCATATATTTTAAACATCGGCATTTAATTTTTTATTTATTTTTTGCTGTGTTTAAAGATATAAAAGAAATTTATTTTATAAATTGTATTTATTGTTAACTGATTATTTGTAAAATGAAGTTGTTAAATATATTTATTATAAAAATACAAATGTATTTATTATGTTATTGTGAAGAAAATAGTATGAGTTTAAATTATAACTTTATAGAATCTGTAGAATTATTAGAAAATTATGGGTACTTAAAAACAAATACAAATGAACTATCAACTATTTCCGAAACTGATAATAGGTATGTTGATGTAATAAAAAATTATCGAACATATTATAATTTAAAGGTAACAGGTACATTAAATAATGAATTGCTAAATTCATTAAAATCTAAACGATGTGGAGTACCTGATAATAACAGCAAATATGAAAAATATATTTGGAAAAACAATGTTATAACATGGACGTTTACGGTCAAAATTATCTAACTAAAGTGGCAGATGAAGCTTTTAAAATATGGGAAAAATATATTAATGTTGCGTTTGAATATATTCCATATTTGCATACTAATAAAATATATCCAAATATTATAATTTCAATGAGTAGAATACGACATTAATCATATTGTAAAAATAATTACTGCCCATATAATTTTGATGGCCCAGGACAAGTTTTAGCACATGCATTTTCGCTTGAACAATACCAAAGTTCTGTTGATATTCATATGGATGCTGTAGAAAAATGGAGTTATAAATTATCACATACCAAAGAAGATAAAGAATATATAATTTTTTTTGAAGTTTTAGTTCATAAAATAGGACATGCATTGGGCTTAGAACATGTACAAAACAAAAATTCTGTTATGTATAGCCTACACAGAAATGTATTATATCAAAATATTTCTGATTTTAAATTGAACTTAATCGATATTCAGGAAATACAAAGCTTATATGGAAAAAGGTATATAATTCCTTCTCCAACCCCGTTTATAACATTATCACCCCCCACAAATAACAACAATAAAACAAATACAGAAATAGATGAAAAACAAACAGAATCAGAACCAGAATTATGTAATTTAAATAATATAACAAATTTTTTAATTGTTAATAATAACTTATTAATATTTTATAATAATTGGGTATGGATTAAAAATATTTTAGAGGATGGTCATACAAAACTTTATTATTTACAAGATTGGGTACCATCATTAAATAATAATTTTAAAAATGTATCAAATGTATACCGTAAACCAAACGGTAATATAGTACTAATAAATGATGTTACTTTTTATGATATTAAGTGGCCATTGTTAGAAATATTTAAAATTACTAAAAGAAGTTCAGTTTCAAAAGAAATTAAAGACATTTGTAACACGCTCGCTCTGCGGCTCCTCGTTTTAGAGGAAATTGTTTAAATAAATTAAGTAATATGCCAGCTGTACTTGCAGCTGGCGTAATAAAAGGACAATGGTAGAAAAACATACTATTGTAAATGTAGATTTTTGTAAGGTTTTAAGATTGCTTTTCGTTGGAACATTTGAGAGCAATAAAGTAAATGGTACTACATGGGGTTAAGGAAGCAATAAATTTTAAAAGCTAAATAGAAAAGGGCAGTTTTTGAGAATACAATGGGAAAGCAATCTTAAGATCACATTTCATGATTGACAGCGTCCGGCGACAAATACTTGGAGGTCTCGAAAAGTCCGTTAGAGATTTTTTTGCGTCTTCCAGCGTTGCCGCTCGGACGGGAGTCAGTTAATGAAACTAACGCTGTACAATATTTGAAATGACCAATGAGGGTGTAAGAAACACCCCCTTATTGGGAAAAGTAGGGGTAAAATTATGCGAAGTTCCTTCCACATAATTTTATCTAAGATAATTCTCTCCGCTGACTTCAAACTGAACAGATCTGAGTGATCTTCTTGTGACAGTCTTGCGAATCTTTCTAAATTTTGATAACTAAATTGTCTTAGTGACTTTAGATATTTTTGTGTTGTGTGTTGAAGCCGTCGTCGTCCGAGTCCAGATCGAACTTAATTAATTTTACGTATTTTAATTCATTTACTATTTTTAACTGTTGAGTCGTATAAAATAAACTAATAAAGTGCTTCATCCGAGGCTGACCAGTGATGAATAGTAAGTAGAATTAACATTATTACTTTGGTAGTAGTAGTGTGAGGTGTTGAACCTAGGCTGATAGCATAGCAACTCTGAGGTCGCCCTATTTTTATTATTTTAATTGTTGAGAGTCCAAATTGTTAGTATCGTTCTCCCATGTCACAAGAGTAGTTAAGTAATATAAAGTTGTTGTAATAATTGTGTGTAAATAAATTGTTATATTGAGCAGTTCTCTTTGAATTTGGAAACCCCTAGTTATTCCTGTTGCGAATTAAGGTATTTTAGCAAATACCGTCACATATAAATTTTGTCGGAAGACAGCCGTGTCTGTCATCATTTTCTTTTGTCTGCTTCTATCGCGGCAGACTAATAAATTCGTGATAGTGGTGGCAGCGATCTTCGTTACCCTTGATCATTAATAAGTCTTGCATTAATATAATTAGTGGATTACTTTGGGTCAAGTAAATTTTCTAAGCACCCTTGTATGTCAGGTATTAGATTTCGTCCTAGGCGGCCGTACCTGTTACATATTTTGGTGGCAAAGCGCTGGGATCTAAATATTTTTAATACTTAAACCCTCTCATTGCAGTTAAGCCTTTTAAACCGACAAAATTTAGTTTTCAAAATTGTAATAAACTACTGTGTGTTATTATTACATTTTGATTTTTGAGGTATTTGTAGAGTCAATATTTGCATTGTTGAGAATAAGTACCTGTTGTGTTCATTTTATTTAAAAATTGGTAGTTGTCGTACTTGCAGAACGACAAAAGAGTTTTATATACGTAAGTAAATTCTGAGTGGATTTATTACGGTCAGTTAGGTATTCCCGAGCCCCTAAGTCGGTAGAAGTGAAAAGCAATAAAGAACTTTGTGTAGTTATTGCTTCATTGTTAATAAAGTAAAGCAAGTAAAATGACGAACACAACTGGTTCACCCGATTTGAGTGAAACAACTCGTTCACTCCAATTCAATGATCAACAGATGTTAGACTACTTAGTAGCAGTTTCATCCTTATCTGGGGTTAATATGAAAATTCCAACATTTTCGGGAAAATCTGATGAAAGCGTAGTAGATTTTACAGACAAAATTGAGAATTGTAAGAATATTGGAAAATGGAGTTCAGATTATGTAATTATTGTAGTAAAATTAAATGTACTTGGAGACGCGGCATGGTATATTAAAAATAATTCAAAAACTAGAGATTCGAAAGATTGGAAAGTAATCAAAAGAGAATTATTGGAAAGATATCAACCCAAGCAAGACTCGAGAACGATACAAAGGGCATTTAATAGTTGCTATCAGAATAGGGACGAAACAATTTCTGCATATGTATGTAGACTGCATGCGTTAGGTAACTGTTTTATGGAGAGCTTCGAAGATAATTCGGAAGGAGCGCGTGAAGATAATTCGCGATATATAGAAAAACTTCTATTAAATCAATTTGTTTCGGGAATTTTACCACATTTACAAAGAGATGTGTTTTACGAAAATCCAAAAACTTTTGATAAAGCAGTAGAAGTTGTAAAGAAATCAGAATCGGCATTTAACATGATGCGTCGCGAGGATTCAGATTTTGTTAATAGAATAACAGTTAAAACTTCGGTCGAAAATGAAAGTACGCGAGCAAATGAATCAAATTTAACGGCATCAATTGATAAACTAATTCAAGTTTTAACTTTGAGTCACATGCAAAATGTGGAAACGAACTTAGAAAAGAACACGCATAAAAACGAAAATAATCGAGAAAGGAGTCCAGAATCTAATTTTAGAAATAAAAGCCGTTGTTTCAATTGTCAAAAATTCCGGCATTTTGCAAAAGATTGTCGTTACAATATAATATGCAGAAGATGTAATAAGCGCGGACATCAAGCAGATATTTGTCGTTCTATTATAAACCCGTCTAAATTTTCAAAGAAGGGAATGAAAGAAATTACGTATAACAAAGATTTAAACTAGATGTGGCCGCGGATGTTTGTCCCGATTCGCGCGGCCTTAGTAGAGAACCGCGAAAAAATGATTTAGTAACCACTCTCCCTTGTAGTAGAAAAAGTAACAAAGTAGAATTAGTTGTGAATGGCAGAAATTTACAATTTTTAATTGATACTGGTGCATGCGTGCGTTAGTATTATCAAGCGATATGTAGTTGAGGGACAGCGGTTGTTTCCAATCGCACGCACGCGTAGTATTGTAGGTATTTCTGGGAAGGAATTACCTGTAGTTGGGACTACGAGAGTAAAATTACATGTAGGCCGTAGTAGTATTTACCATAATTTTGTAGTGTGTGATAATAGTATAAATTTAGCTACCGACGGGATACTTGGTGTAGATTTTTTAACGGAGTATAAAGCTCAAATTAATTATGCATGTAATGAGATAGTAATTTGTTCGGAACGACTCGCGATTTCAACAATTACACAAAACACTAAAGATAAATTTGGAAGAAAGGCAAATAGTAGCGGTTACGAATTTCTAAGCAAAAAAGCGAATCTAGCAGAGAATCAGGAACTTTATGTTCCAAAATTAATCGAAAATCATTTTATTTCAGCACCTCGTACTGCGAATAACTATAAAACAAAACGATCGTTAGGTTCTTTGTATGACACAGAAGTCCCAGTTCGCGATTATTTGTCGAGTACAAAGCAAGATACTCACGGGAGTATAAAGGCCCAACGTCGCGAAGAACATCGCGTACGGTTTAGCGACGAACAAGTTTCGCGAGTTAGAGAAGATATTCACGGTAGTAAAAAGACTCCACGTCGCGAAGAATATCACGGACGGCTTAGAAACGATCATGGTTCGCGAGTTAGGGAAGATACTCACAGGAGTATAAATATTCAAAGTCCCGAAGAAAATCACGTACGATTGAATAAAGAAAGTAATTCGCGTGATAATGAATTAAATCGCGAAGTAACGAAAACTAAAAATCGTGAAGAAAATCGAGAAACGGTTAGCGAGAAGAATGACTCGCAATGTAGGGAAATTAATCGGGAAGAAATCAAAATTGAAAGGCGAGATTGTACTAGCGAAAACAGTGACTCGTACAGTACAGAGGTCACTCACGATAGTTCAAAATTTTGTCTTAATTGAGCCAGTCGAACTGGAAATTCAAGGAGTTATAGCAGCTAGAGTGCTTGCTAGGAGCGATGAGACCGTGGTACCGGTAAAGCTCATGAATGTGTCGCAAGACAGTGTGTTTATCCCTGCTGAAACCATTGTGGGTTTTGAGGAAAATGTCAAAGAGGACATTAGTACGTTTAGCGAACCGAGTAGCGTAATAGCATCCGTACAAGATGTAGATTTTCGAACCTTATTTCATTTAGATCACTTACCGAGTAACGATAGGCAAAAAGTTGAAAAAGTGTTATTAGAATACAAAGATATATTTATACAGCCGGGAGTAAAGTTAGGTTGCACATCGAAAGTGAAACATCGGATTATAACAGATGATGTTCATCCAATTGCAAAAAGGCCGTATCGTGTTTCATTCACGCAAAAAGAAACCTTGCAAAAACAAATTGACGAATTGTTAAAAGACGGTATTATTGAGGAGAGTGACTCACCTTGGTCAGCTCCTATTGTCTTAGTAAATCGAGAACTGTCGGACGGTTCGACGAAAGTTAGACTGTGTGTAGATTTTCGCGAGTTAAATAAAATAACGAAGAAAGATTTATACCGTTGCCGAATTTGCAAGATACAATTTCGCATATGAATGGTGCTGCTTTATTTACAACCTTAGCCGAGGAAGATAAGGAAAAGACTGGGTTTAGTTCGCCGTGGGGGCATTATCAATGGAATAGAATGCCGTTCGGTTTATGTAATGCGCCAAGTACATTTCAAAGGCTGATGTATTGTGTACTAAGTGGATTAGTTGGGGAAAAATGTTATGTTTATTTAGATGATATATGCATATTTTCGGGAGATAATATAGAAGAACATTTAATGAAAATTAAAGACGTGTTTGATAGATTGCAGAAATTTAATTTAAAATTAAAACCTAGTAAATGTGAATTTTTACGTAGAGAAACCGCGTATTTAGGTCACATTATTTCGGCAGAAGGAGTCAAACCAGATCCGTCAAAAATAGATGCAATAGAGAAATTCCCGACACCAAAAACCGTGAGAGACGTTAGGTCATTTTTGGGATTAGTAGGATTTTATCGTCGGTTTATACCTGATTTCGCAGAATCAGCGAAACCACTAACTACACTTTTAAAGAAAGATATTCCATTTAAATGGGAGACAGAAACAAAATTTGCGTTTGATAAATTGAGAAGCGCGTTAATTAAAGAACCGATATTAATATACCCCGATTTTAGTCAGCCATTTACATTAACAACGGACGCGTCAAATATTGCATTAGGTGCGATTTTGAGTCAAAATCGCAACGGAGTAGAGTACCCAATTGCTTACGCGAGCCGTGTTTTAAATAAAGCCGAAACCAATTATCCAACAATACAAAAAGAATGTTTAGCAGTTATATGGGCAGTTAAATTTTTCAGATGTTATTTATACGGGAGAAAATTTACATTGATAACCGATCATAGTCCACTTCGCTGGTTAAATAAAGTAAACGATCCAAGTAGTCGATTGTTAAATTGGTCGTTAAAATTGTCGGAGTATGTATTTGATATTATACACAAACCAGGAAAATTAAATACTAATGCGGACACCTTGTCACGTATAGAAATTCATTGTGTAGATAATTATGAACCCATATGTGATCGGGAAACCATAAAATTAGAACAAGAAAAAGAGTCGAAATTAAATAAACTGTTAGAAAATGAACAAAATTCACAAATTTCAAAATTTTATAAAGACAGGGACGGATTAATTTATAAATTAAGAAATTCAAATGAGCGCGAAGATAGATTAGTGGTTCCAGCCACTATGGTAAATAAAATCATAAGGATTCATCATGATCTGTCGTATGCAGGTCATCCGGGTTTCGAAAAGACGTATAATTTGATTAAAAAGAAATTCTTTTGGGAAAATATGGGTAAGCAGATTAAGGAATATTGTGAGCGTTGTTTATCGTGTAACGAAAGAAAAACTTCGCCTCATCTAAGACCAGCACCCTTGCAACAGTTCAATGAACTTAGTAAACCTTTTGAGCGTACGGCTATGGACATTGTAGGTCCATTTGAAAGAACCAGTCGAGGTAACAAGTATATTTTAACTTTTATTGATGCGTTTACGCGTTATCCCGAGGCAATACCGATACCTGATGATAAAGCAGAGACAGTAGCTAATGTGTTTGTTTCGCATATTATTGCGAAGCATGGAGTACCTAAACAGCTTTTAACAGACAAAGGGACGAACTTTTTATCCAAACTATTTAAGAGCGTGCGTCATTTTTTCGGTATAAAAAAATTACAAACAACCGCGTACCATCCTATGGGAAATGGGTGTATTGAACGATTTCATAGAACTTTTTCAGATACAATGTCGCATTATATCAGTAAAGATCATAAAGATTGGGATTTGTGGATTCCGTACGTATTAATGGCTATAAGAAATTCGGTTCATAACTCAACGGGAGAAACACCATTCTTTTTAATGTATGGTCGGGAGTTTGAGATACCACTTGAAGATAATATAAAACCGTTAGATAAAAAGACTGATACAGATTACAGTCAGAATATCGAAGAAAGAATTAAAGACGCGTATAAAATAGTAAACGAACGAATTAGCAAAGCTCAAAGTAGGAATCTGGTTCAATACAATAAAAAGACCGCAGTCCGAAATTTTCAAGTTGAAAATTTAATATTTTTACATAATGAAGTAGTTAAACAGGGATTAAGTAGAAAATTTGTGAAGCCATGGATAGGTCCGTATAAAATTAATAAACAAACTAGTCCGGTAAACTTTGTGATCCAGAACGTGGACGGAGGTAAAGAAATATTAGTAAATGTAAATCGGTTGAAATTATATGTAGAACCAAATCATAGTACTCTAAGAGTAAAGAAGAGTCCAGTTCCACGCGTGATTGACATGAAAAAGTTTGATTACGTATATACGCCGCGTCAGAGCGATAATAGTTAACGAGAGAGTGATAATACGATTAGCAGAGCCGTAAGTTTAGAATCATTAAATGAACCGGGCGGAGTCACCGTAAATGTAGAGGCGGACGTGCATAGTCAACCCATAATTAATAATAATACCGGGCCAAGTGAAAATACCGAAACTCCGCGAAGTACATATTCATTACGTAGTTACGGTCGGGTTCCTGATGAATCATGGGTAGCTAAAAGTCGGATATAGATCCGCAGTGTCATTGTAACATATTTGTTCTTGTGTTAATCATATGTGATTTCAGTGTTCAGAGGTCTAGTGTTGCTCGCGTTAATGGGCTCAATAACAACAGAAGATTCCATGCCAGGGATGGACAAGGGACTTGTTTTTATTAAGGAGGAAGAGGTACTGCTAACCGGTGATAATTGGATCCTATTCACGGATATCAATCTGAGTGATTGTCGGCTCGTGTTGGAGGCATTCGAAGATGTTCTACGCGATGTGATGAAGTTGGAGGTTCGACTTGGAGAGGACATGAAATCATCTTCCAAGACTGCTTTAAATGATATAGTAAGTAGAGAGTTAGGAATTATTAGCAATGATGTAGCAAAATTGAAAGAGAAATTATATAATTTGTATAAAACAATTGCACTGTACGAGGTAAAGAGAGGCAAACGAGGACTTATTAATTTGGGCGGTAATATTTTGAAATTTTTGTTCGGTACCGCAGATAATGCGGATCTAGAAGACGTTAATGAGAAAATTACCGAGTTAAATCAAAAATCGGATGGTATTTTAAGTGTAATGAATGAGCAAGTAACCGTAGTAAAGAAATTACAAGATAACGATAAAATGATGAAAGAAAATTTCGCGAAATTAAAAACTGTTGTTGCATTATTAAATACTAAAGTAGATCAGATTTTTAAAGAAAAAGAAAGTTTACATTTTGATGCAAAATTGATTCAAAGTATAAATTTAAATTCGGCATTAAGAACGGCTGAATATATATTGACTGACGTTAAAGAAGTTATTTCGGATTTAGGCAATGCTTTAGAAGCAACTGCTTTACAAAAATTAAGTCCTGTCTTTATCAGTCCGAGTTTATTAAAGGAGGAGTTAAATTCAATTAGAAATCAGTTACCTACGGGCTTGTCGCTAATAGTATCTGATTTCGATAAAAACGCATTTTTATATTACGATATCGCAAAGGTTAGAGCAGCATATTTTAACGAAACTCTAAGAATTTTTGTTACCATTCCGCTAAAAGCACCTGGTCGATATTTTAATGTATACCGTGCATTGCCGTTACCATATGAATCAGGAGCCGAACATACTAAATTGGTCGTAGAGACACCAAATAATTATCTGGCACTATCAGAAGACGGACAGTATTATATGGAAATGGACACTCAAGATTTATTAATGTGTAGAGATGAATTTATAAAAATTTGCCCGCCTTCAAAACCAATTAGAAAAATTTCGGTGTTATCTTGTTTAACCGCGTTATTCTTAGGTAATACGGACTCCGCGAATAAACTTTGCAAACATAAAGTTGTCCTAGAATCAAAATCAGTCATGTATCGCTCTAAAAATAGTAATTCGTGGATATATAGTGTGCAAAGGGACTTACTAACAATTAGTTGCCCGAGTGAAAAAGATCCTCAAAGATTTAATAGTACAAATGTTGTTTTAAAAGGAACGGGAATTGTTAATATTCCATCCTCTTGTATAGCGCATAGTCAGAGTTACTTTTTATTACCTCAGTCGATTACCACGTGTAGTATGCAGTCGAGATATTATGATAATGTTATCGTACCACCATTGGAGACAAATATTTCACATGTTAGTAATTTTAGTAATAAAGGTGGATCAAAGGACGAAGTAAATGAATTGATTAAGACGATCAAATTAGATCAACTTAAGCTTGGGGTAGATGTAAATGATTGGCATTCGGAAATCCAGAATTTAAGAACGAGAAAAAGTCATAAAGAAATTACTTACTATGGTTCGATTATATTGGGTGTTATTGGAGGAATTATATTGGCACTAATACTGATTTATAAAAAATGTCCTATTAATATTAAACCGTATGTAACAAGAACTGCACGTCGAACGGAAATAATTAGTTTAACAGCACTAGAAGCTGGATCCTCTCGTACCAGATCTGCGGTACAAGAAAAGTTATTGCCTCAAGAACAAGTTCGTGCAAATAATGTGATTCACACTAGAATTCCCATTTTGTAGTGTATTACAAGAATAGTATGTATAATAGTTTCATGTTAGATTATAAAATTGTTAGGGCCAGTGATTCTGCCGTGGGGTTATGGTTTTAGGACTGCCCAGAGAGGCGCCCCGCAGAGGCAAATGATAGCAGTAACCACAGAAAGGACTACGGACGAACGGCTCAAAAGGCGAAGATCATTGCGATTTCCAGTCGAGGACAGGTACCGAAGAGCAGCGACCCTTGCCCAGGAGCTCGGGTATTACCAATACTAAGTAGTTGGGATAATAAATTATTTGCCCTTCAGGAAGATAATTTATTTTAAGGGGATAGGGAAGTTGTAACACGCTCGCTCTGCGGCTCCTCGTTTAAGAGGAAATTGTTTAAATAAATTAAGTGATATGCCAGCTGTACTTGCAGCTGGTGTAATAAAAGGACAATGGTAGAAAAACATAGTATTGTAAATGTAGACTTTTGTAAGGTTTTAAGATTGCTTTTCGTTGGAACATTTGAGAGCAATAAAGCAAATGGTTCTACATGGGGTTAAGGAAGCAATAAATTTTAAAAGCTACATAGAAATGGGCAGTTTTTGAGAATACAATGGGAAAGCAATCTTAAGATCACATTTCATGATTGACAGCGTCCGGCGACAAATACTTGGAGGTCTCAAAGAGTCCGTTAGAGATTTTTTTGCGTCTTCCAGCGTTGCCGCTCGGACGGGAGTCAGTTAATGAAACTAACGCTGTAGAATACTTGAAATGACCAATGAGGGTGTAAGAAACACCCCCTTATTTGGAAAAGTAGGGGTAAAATTATGCGAAGTTCCTTCCACATAATTTTATCTAAGAGAATTCTCTCCGCTGACTTCAAACTGAACAGATCTGAGTGATCTTCTTGTGACAGTCATGCGAATCTTCCTAAATTTCGATAACTAAATTTTTTTGCGTCTTCCAGCGTTGCCGCTCGGACGGGAGTCAGTTAATGAAACTAACGCTGTAGAATACTTGAAATGACCAATGAGGGTGTAAGAAACACCCCCTTATTTGGAAAAGTAGGGGTAAAATTATGCGAAGTTCCTTCCACATAATTTTATCTAAGAGAATTCTCTCCGCTGACTTCAAACTGAACAGATCTGAGTGATCTTCTTGTGACAGTCATGCGAATCTTCCTAAATTTCGATAACTAAATTGTCTTAGTGACTTTAGATATTTTTGTGTTGTGTGTTGAAGCCGTCGTCGTCCGAGTCCAGATCGAACTTAATTAATTTTACGTATTTTAATTCATTACTATTTTTAACTGTAGAGTCTTATAATATAAACTAATAAAGTGCTTCATCCGAGGCTGACCAGTAATGAATAGTAAGTAGAATTAACATTATTACTTTGGTAGTAGTAGTGTGAGGTGTTGAACCTAGGCTAATAGCATAGCAACTCTGAGGTCGCCCTATTTTTATTATTTTAATTGTTGAGAGTCCAAATTGTTAGTATCGTTCTCCCATGTCACAAGAGTAGTTAAGTAATATTAAGTTGTTGTTAATAATTGTGTGTAAATAAATTGTTATGTTGAGCAGTTCTGTTTGAATTTAGAAACCCCTAGTTATTCCTGTTGCGAATTAAGGTATTTTAGCAAATACCGTCACATATAAATTTTGTCGGAAGACAGCCGTGTCTGTCATCATTTTTCTTTTGTCTGCTTCTATCGCGGCAAACTAATAAATTCGTGATAGTGGTGGCAGCGACCTTCGTTACCCTTGATCATTAATAAGTATTGCATTAATATAATTAGTGGATTACTTTGGGTCAAGTAAATTTTCTAAGCACCCCTTGTATGTCAGGTATTAGATTTCGTCCTAGGCGACCGTACCTGTTACACAAGAATAGGTAAAATCTGACTTTATTTTTGTAAAAAATCATATAAATATTTGCTTTCGCGCCCGAATTTTACAATTCTTTATCATATTTTAGCTAAAAGAAAACATTGCAACAAGAAAATTGCTATGTCAAGTGTGGTAGGTATTCTGGAATCCAGCCCATGTAGCTTACAATCTACAACGTATTCATTAAAATGACACCCGAAAATTCAATGTTTATTATCTGATTGGTACCACGTTTTGGTCACTTATGCATGTCCATTGTTTAAAACCATCCATAGTATAGATCCTTAAGCATGAATATGAATGTTTTAACAAAAATATTTATTTCAAGAATAGGTAAAATCTGACTTTATTTTTGTAAAAAATCATATAAATATTTGCTTCCGTGCCCGAATTTTATAATTCTTCATCATAATTTAGCTAAAAGAAAACATTGCAGCAAGAAATTTTTTTAAAAAAATATGTAGACGACTTAATTCTAGCCATTCCTCACGACAAACTCATGAGCACCATTAACATCTTCAATTCCTATCACTCTCACTTACAATTCACATCCGAAATAGCTGTAAATAATACAATTCCATTTCTCGACATAACCCTTCAACTCAATGCTGAAGGTACAGTCCGCACAAAATGGTATAAAAAACCATCGGCTTCCACCAGATATTTACAGTACAATTCCCAACACCCTATAAAACAAAGAATTAATATGGGATACAATTTAATCAGCAGAGCTATGAGTTTAACCTCACCACAATATAAATCTGAAATTATAAACAGAGTAAATCAACTACTTCAAATAAATAATTACCCTACAGGCCTTATTAATGGATTAATCAACAAATACAATAATGACAGGAACAAAAACAGAAACAAAAAAGAAAACAATAAACTCTCTCCACAACAGGAATCTGAAGTACAAACATATGCGTCCTATATCTACATAGATGGCGTAGCTATAAAAATTAAAAAACTTTTCAAAACTCATTTAAATATTGACTTAGGTTTCAAAACAGTTAAAAAAGTTGGCGATTTATTTACACAATTAAAATCTAAAATACAAAAAAAACATCAAATCTAATGTAATATACAAAATTCCATGTAGAGACTGCGCAGCACAATATACAGGCCAAACTAAGAGATATTTGAAAATAAGATTACAGTAACATGAACGCAATTGCAATTCAGATCGTAATGCAAATGGGAAATGCGCCTTAGTAGATCATAGTAAAACAAAAAACCACATATTTAATTTTCAGGAAACAAAAATACTCGCTTTGGAAAAAAATCTTAACAAAAGACTAACATTAGAGATGTTACACATAAACCAGGACAAAAATAACATAAATCTTAGAACAGATACCATTGATTTAAGCAATATATATAAAAACTTAATTAAACTACATAATAAAAGATGACATACAAAATATAACACTTGTAAAAACATTAATAATAATTAGATCATAAAATTGACGGGGAAAAACTAAAATTCTAAACACAATATAAGTTACCAACACAAGAAAATACCTACATAAAACATTACTTAAACTCAATAAAAAAATTTTTTTTTGATAAAACTAAAACAAACAAGATTATATGAGTACTTTAGTTAGCTGTGGGCCACGTGCAGAATCAAATCGCGAAAAAAAATTTTAAATTCAAATTGTTATTAGTTCCTGCTATCAGAACAAATTTTATTTAATATTGACCTATGTATAGATTTTTGTAAAACTTACATAAAAATTTTATGACAATATCCATTGTACCGTTTTTTGTAACACAAAAATTATTTTATATATTCAATGTACACAATCATATTGTTAAACTGACCTACACGTAAGTTTTTGCAATGTATAATATCTGATAAATATTTGTAAAATTCTCTGTATCCTGTTAGTCTCTGAGGAAGACCCAAGAGGGGTCGAAACCGGTAGGAGACGTAGTAAATCCCAATAAAGTGACTGAACTCCAGAAGATTTATTTTCGAAAATTTAATGTTTACTTTCTGATTGGTACCACGTTTTGGTCGCTTTTGCATGTCCAATGCTTAAAACCATCCATAGTATAGATACTAAAGCATAAATATAAATGTTTTAACAAAAATATTCGGTTCAAGAAAAGGTAAAATCTGACTTTATTTTTGTAAAAAATCATATAAATATTTGCTTCCGCGTCCGAATTTTATAATTCTTTATTATATTTTAGCTAAAAGAAAACATTGCAACAAGAAAATTGCTATTTCAAGTGTGATAGGTATTCTATAATCCAGACCATGTAGCTTACAATATACAACGTATTCGTTATAATGACACCCGAAAATTAAATGTTTATTATCTGACTGGTACCACGTTTTAGTCACTTTTGCATGTCCAATGCTTAAAACCATCTATAGTATATATCCTAAAGCAGGAATATGAATGTTTTAACAAAAATATCCATTTCAAGAATTGATAAAATCTGACTTTTATTTTGTAAATAATCATATAAATATTTGCTTCCGCGCCCGAATTTTATAATTCTTCATCATATTTTAGCTAAAAGAAAACATTGCAACAATAAAATTGCTATTTCAAGTGTGGTAGCTATTCTAGAATTCAGCCCTTGTAGCTTACAATATACAACGTGTTCATCAAGAATAGGTAAAATCTGACTTTATTTTTGTAAAAAATCATAAATATTTGCTTCCGCGTCCGAATTTTATAGTTCTTTATCATATTTCAGCTAAAAGAAAACATTGCAACAAGAAAATTCCTGTTTCAAGTGTGGTAGGTATTCTAGAATCCAGCCCATGTAGCTTACAATATACAACGTATTCATTAAAATGACACCCGAAAATTGATTGATTATTATCTGATTGGTACCACGTTTTGGTCACTTTTGCATGTCCAATGCTTAAAACCATCCATAGTATAGATCCTAAAGCATGAATATGAATGTTTTAACAAAAATATCCATTTCACGGATATGTTAAATCTGACATTATTTTTGTAAAAAATCATATAAATATTTGCTTCCGCGCCCGAATTTTTTTAAATTTTCATCATATTTTAGCTAAAGGAAAAAATTGCAACAAAGAAAATTGCTATTTCATGTGTGGTAAGTATTCTAGAATCCAGCCCATGTAGCTTACAATATACAACGTATTCATTAAAATGACACCCGAAAATTGAATGTCTATTGTCTGATTGGTGCCATGTTTTGGTGACTTTTGCATGTCCAATGATAAAACCATTCATAGTATAGATTATAAAGCATGAATATGAATGTTTTAACAGAAATATCCATTTGAAGAATAGGTAAAATCTGACTTTATTTTTGGAAAAAATCATATAAATATTTGGTTCCGCGCCTGAATTTTATTATTCTTTATCATATTTTAGCTAAAAGGAAACATTACAACAAGAAAATTGATATTTCAAGTGTGGTAGGTATTCTAGAATCCAGCCCATGTAGCTTACAATATACAACGTATTCATTAAAATGACACCCGAAAATTAAATGTTTATGATCTGATTGGTACCACGTTTTGGTCACTTTTGCATGTCCAATGCTTAAAACCATCCATAGTATAGATCCTAAAGCATGAATATGAATGCTTTAACAAAAATATCCATTTCAAGAATAGGTAAAATCTGACTTTGTTTTTGTAAAAATCATACAAATATTTGCTTGTGCGCCCGAATTTTATAATTCTTCATCATATTTTAGCTAAAAGGAAACATTGCAACAAGAAAATTGCTATTTCAAATGTGGTAGGTATTCTAGAATTCAGCCCATGTAGCATACAATATAGAACGTATTCATTAAAATGACACCCGAAAATTGAATGTATATTATCTGATTGGTACCGCATTTTGGTCAGTTTTGCATGTCCAATGCTTAAAACTGAAGCAGTACTGCTCGCATATATAATTTTGTTATTAATAATATTAGAAATAATCTTTATTACGATAAAATATTTTTGTGAATAATTATTTTATAAACATCTGTTTTCATTTTTAAACTAGTCAAGGGTTGGATTTGTTCACATTTAGCAGGTCAGGTCAGAAAACACTTGACATATTTGGAAATATATGCATTTTACTATCTGTATTTGGAGCATAGGCGTAGATTTCACGTATTTCTATACGGTATTCATACTTCCGTAGATTATTATATAAAATTATATCGTTGTTTAAATACGTTCGGATGTGCCAATCAAGTATTTTAAATAACAGAAATATCTATTTTATTATCGTATTGGTAAAAAAACCATGTCCTTTCAGTTCTCATTTAATTACAAATACCTTTAAAAACATAAATTAGATAAATTAACATGTATTTGAATCATTCTTAAAGTCTCCGATGTTCAAATATTCCGTTATAAAATACGCTCTAAATTAATAAGACATTAGTTCTTAACTAATATAAATTTAACTAGGTCACGCTAAGACAAGTGACACAATATAATATTTGAGGATGGTACTGCTAATTTAAATAAATATGTAATATAACAGAGAATATAATGTTTTTATTTGAAATGCACAAATGTACTAACGGGATCATCCGCACGCCCATGGATTCCACGTCCTGGCGCTAAAACCAGATGGCCAACCCACTTGATAGGGACAGACTGCAAGACGCTGAACATGTACCTGCATGGTTGATATGTAGATTCTAGAAGATTCCGGTTACCCCCGAAACACCCTCATTTTGA
This sequence comes from Stenolophus ochropezus, assembly GCA_035578165.1. Lineage (NCBI taxonomy): Eukaryota > Metazoa > Arthropoda > Insecta > Coleoptera > Carabidae > Stenolophus > Stenolophus ochropezus. The sequence goes on along the minus strand of JAQOWZ010000136.1, from coordinate 250,898 downwards.
AGAGGAGAAGAGGGATATTTTGTATATAACCCGAGACAAAATCGGTACTCGAGGAGTCGAATCCAAGGCTCCGCTTATGCCTGGCTTGTCAGGGGTAAGTCAACCTTAACCCTTCCTCTCTTATTAACTCATTTCTATGGCTGCGCCAGGAATAGAGTTAACCCTTCCTCTCGTGTTAACTCAGTTCTATGGCTGCGCCAGGAATAGAGTTAACCCTTCCTCTCCTATAAACTCAGTTCTATGGCTGCGCCAGAAATAGAGTTAACCCTACCTCTCCTATAAACTCAGTTCTATGGCTGCGCCAGGAATAGAGTAAACCCTTCCTCTCCTATAAACTCAGTTCTATGGCTGAGCCAGGAATAGAGTTAACCCTTTCTCTCCTATAAACTCAGTTCTATGGCTGCGCCAGGAATAGAGTTAACCCTTCCTCTCCCATAAACTCAGTTCTATGGCTGCACCAGGAATAGAGTTAACCCTTCCTCTCCTATAAACTCAGTTCTATGGCTGCGCCAGGAATAGAGTTAACCCTTCCTCTCTCATTAACTCAGTTCTATGGTTGCGCCAGGAATAGAGTTAACCCTTTCTCTCTTATTAACTTGGTTCTATGGCTGTGCCAGAAATAGAGTTAACCATTCCTCTCTCCGAACGAACGTTTACTTGGGTATTAATAAACAATACACAACCGTAGTGCGGCACCGGCACTAGGAGGAGCGTGCGACCACTCAGTGGTAGTTGCTTTAGACTCGCCAGCTCAGCTGGGTGTCTACCCCAAAAACAACGGCCCTCAGGCCATGCCGAGCGCCCCCAGAAACAAAAGATATCAGAGGAACGGCATGTCGACTCTGAAATAATTAATAAAAACCTACGCAAACCAACACTCACACACTTACAACTGTCAATGACTTGGTTTGGTCACAATCACTCAATTTTACCATAAATGTATATAATAAATTATTGGGACAACTCTTTATGTATTGAATAAAATATTTTTATATGATTGTTCAATGTTCAAAATTGTCTCTCTACCTGGGGTTTGGGCAGTGGTTTCCCTCAGGTTCATAAGGTGAATACCAGAGAGAGTAATATTCCAGAGCACTTTCCGATTTTATTTAATTATAATAAATGCACAAGTCAGATATTTTGTCTGTCTTTTGGAGTGAATATCATTCTTTTATCAAATACCTGTCCCGATTCCTCCGCTCTTAACAGCTACTCTGTATTACGACGATGAAGGGTTACTTATTTAAATAAACACAACGTAGGGTAAGTTAAACCTTCCACTAGACGATCTTTGGCCAATTTATGCATGTGTCCGGAGAAGGTAGGTAACGTACTGTTACAAAACCATCCATAGTATAGATCCTAAAGCATGAATATGAATGTTTTAACTAAAATATCCATTTCAATAATAGGTATAATTTGACTTTATTTTTGTAAAAAATCATATAAATATTTGCTTCCGCGCCCGAATTTTATAATTCTTCATTATATTTCAGCTAAAAGAAAACATTGCAACATGAAAATTGCTATATTAAGTGTCGTAGGTATTCTAGAATCCAGTTCACGTAGCTTACAATATACAACGTATTCCTCAAGAAATAGTAAAATTTGACTTTATTTTTGTAAGAAATCATATAAATATTTGCTTCCGTGTCCGGATTATTTAATTCTTCATCATATTTTAGCTAGAAGAAAACATTGCAACAAAAAAATTGCTATTTCAAGTGTGGTAGGTATTCTAGAATCCAGCCCATGTAGCTTACAATATACAACGTATTCAGTAAAATTACACCCGAAAATTGAATGTTTATTATCTGATTGGTACCACGTTTTAGTCACTTTCGCATGTCCGAAACTAAAATTATCCATAGTATAGATCCTAAACCATGAATATGAATGTTTTAACAAAAATATCCATTTCAAGAATAGGTCAAATCAGACTTTATTTTTGTAAAAAATCATATAAATATTTGCTTCCGCGCCCGAAATTTATAATTCTTTATCATATTTTAGCTAAAAGAAAATATTGCAACAAGAAAATTGCTAGTTCCACTGTGGTAGGTATTCTAGAATCCAGCCCATGCAGCTTACAATATACAACGTATTCATCAAGAATAGGTAAAATTTGACTTTATTTTTGTAAAAAATCTTATAAATATTTGCTTCCGCGCCCGAATTTTATAATTCTTTATCATATTGTAGCTCAAAGAAAACATTGCAACAAGAAAATTGCTATTTAAGTGTGGTAGGTATTATAGAATCCAGCCCATGTAGCTTAAAATATACAACATATTCATTAAAATGACACCTGAAAATTAAATGTTTATTATCTGATTGGTACCATGTTTTGGTCACTTTTGCATGTCCAATGCTTAAAACCATCCATAGTATAGATCCTAAAGGATGAATATGAAAGTTTTAACAAAAATATCCATTTCAAGAATAGGTAAAATCTGACTTTATATTTGTAAAAAATCATATAAATATTTGCTGCCGCGCCCGAATTTTATAATAATTCATCATATTTTAGATAAAAGAAAACATTGCAATAAGAAAATTGCTATTTCAAGTGTGGTAGATATTCTAGAATCCAGCCATTGTAGCTTTCAATATACAACGTATGCATTAAAATGACACTCGAAAATTGAATGTTTAGTATCTGATTGGTACCACGTTTTGGTCACTTTTGCATGTCCAATGCTTAAAACTATCAATAGTATAGATCCTAAAGCATGAATATGAATGATTTAACAAAAATATCCATTTGAGGAATAGGTAAAATCTGACTTTATTTTTGTAAAAAATCATATAAATATTTGCTTAAGCGCCCGAATTTTATAATTCTTCATCATATTTTAGCTAAAAGACAACATGGCAACAAGAAAATTTCTATTTCAAGTGTGGTAGGTATTCTAGAATCCAGCTCATGTAGCTTACAATATACAAGGTATTCATCAAGAATAGGTAAAATCTGACTTTATTTTAAAATTCTTCATCATATTTTAGCTAAAAGAAAACATTGCAACAAGAAAATTGCTATTTCATTTGTGGTAGGTATTATAGAATCCAGCCCATGTAGCTTACAATATACAACGTATTCATCAAGAATAGGTAAAATCTGACTTAATTTTTGTAAAAATCATATAAATATTAGTTTCCGCTCCTGAATTTTATAAATCTTTATCAAATTTTAGCTAAAAGAAAACATTGCAACAAGAAAATTACTATTTCAAGTGTGGTAGGTATTCTAGAATCCAGTCCATGTAGCTTACAATATACAACGTATTCATTAAAATGACACCCGAAAATTAATTGTTTATTATCTGATTGGTACCACGTTTTTGTCACTTTTAAGTGTCCAATGCTTAAAATCATCCATAGTATAGATCCTAAAGCATAAATATGAATGTCTTAACAAAAATATCCATTTCAAGAATAGGTAAAATCTGATTTAATTTTAGTAAAAAATCATATAAATATTTGCTTACACGCCCGAATTTTATAATTCTTCATCATATTTTAGCTAAAAGAAAACATTGCTACAAGAAAATTGCTATTTCAACTGTGGTAGGTTTTCTAGAATCCAGCCCATGTAGCTTACAATATACAACGTATTCATCAAAAATAGGTAAAATCTGACTTTATTTTTGTAAAAAATCATATAAATATTTTCTTCCGCGCCTGAATTATATAATTCTTTATCATATTTTAGCTAAAAGAATACATTGCTATAAGAAAATTGCTATTTCAAGTGTGGTAGTTATTCTAGAATCCAGCCCACGTAGCTTACAATATACAACGTATTAATTAAAGTGACGCCTGAAAATTAAAAGTTTATTATCTGATTGGTACTACGTTTTAGTCACTTTTGCATGTCCAATGCTTAGAACCATCCATAGTATAGATCTAAAGCATGAATATAAATGTTTTGACAAAAATATCCATTTCAAGAATAGGTATAATCTGACTTTATATTTGTAAAAAATTATATAAATAATTGCTTCCGCGCCTGATTTTTATAAGTCTTAATCATATTTTAGCTAAAAGAAAACATTGCAACAAGAAAATTGCTATTTCAAGTGTGGTAGGTATTCTAATATCCGGCGTCTGTAGCTTACAATAAACAACGTATTCATTAAAATGACACCCAAAAATTGAATGTTTATTATCTGATTGGTACCACGTTTTGGTCACTTTTGAATGTCCAATGCTTAAAACCAATCATAGTAAAGATCATAAAGCATGAATATGAATGTTTTAACAAAAATATCCATTTCAAGAATATGTGAAATCTGACTTTATTTTTGTAAAAAATCATATAAATATTTGATTCTGCGTCAGAATTTTATAATTCTTCATCATATTTCAGCTAAAAGAAAATATTGCAACAAGAAAATTGCTATTTCAAATGTGCTAGGTATTCTAGAATCCAGCCCATGTAGCTTACAATGTACAACGTATTCATTAAAATGACACCCGAAAATAGAATGTTTATTATCTGATTGGTACGACATTTTGGTCAGTTTTTAATGTTCAATGCTTAAAACCATCCATAGTATCGATCCTAAAGCATGAATATGAATGTTTTAACAAAAATAACCATTTTAAGAATAGGTTAAATCTGACATTATTTTTATAAAAAATTGTATAAATATTTGCTTCCGCGCCCGAATTTTATAATTCTTCATCATATTTTAGCTAAAAGAAAACATTGCAACAAGAAAATTGCTATTTCAACTGTGGTATGTATTTTAGAATCCAGCCCATGTAGCTTACAATATACAACGTATTCATCAAGAATAGGTAAAATCTGACTGTACTTTTGTAAAAAATCTTATAAATATTTGCTTCCGCGCCCGAATTTTATAATTCTTCATCATATTTTAGCCAAAGAAAAACATTGCAAAAGAAAATTGCTATTTCAAGTGTGGTAGTATTCTAGAATCCAGCCCATGTAGCTTACAATATAAAACGTATTTATTAAAATGACAGCCGAAAATTGAATGTTTATTATCTGATTAGTACCACGTTTTGGCCACTTTTGCATGCCCAGTGCTTAAAACCATCCATTGTATAGATCCTACAGCATGAATATGAATGTTTTAACAAAAATATCCATTTCAAGAATAGGTAAAATCTGACTTTATTTATGTAAAAAATCATATAAATATTTGCTTCCGCGCCCGAATTTTATAAATCTTCATCATAAGTAAGCTAAAAGAAAATATTGCAACAAAAAAATTGCTATTTCAAGTGTGGTAGGTATTCTAGAATCCAGCCCATGTAGCTTACAATATACAACGTATTCATTAAAATGACACCCGAAAATTGAATATTTATTATCTGATTAATACCACGTTTTGGTCACTTTTGCATGTCTAATGCTAAAATTATCCATACTATAAATCCTAAAGCATGAATATGAATGTTTTAACTAATATATCCATTTTAAGAATAGGTAAAATCTGACTTTATTTTTGTAAAAAAATATATAAATATTTGCTTCCGCGCCCGAATTTTATAATTCTTCATCATATTTTAGCCAAAGAAAAACATTGCAAAAAGAAAATTGCTATTTCAAGTGTGGTAGTATACTAGAATCCAGCCTATGTAGCTTACAATATAAAACGTATTTATTAAAATGACAGCCGAAAATTGAATGTTTATTATCTGATTAATACCACGTTTTGGTCACTTTTGCATGTCTAATGCTAAAATTATCCATACTATAAATCCTAAAGCATAAATATGAATGTTTTAACTAATATATCCATTTCAAGAATAGGTAAAATCTGACTTTATTTTTGTAAAAAAATATGTAAATATTTGCTTCCGCGCCCGAATTTTATAATTCTTTATCATATTTTAGCTAAAAGAAAACATTGTAACAAAGAAAATTGCTATTTCAAGTGTGGTAGGTGTTCTAGAATCCAGCCCATGTAGCTTACAATATACGACGTATTCATTAAGATGACACTCGAAAATTGAATGTTTATTATCTGCTTGGTACCACGTTTTGGTCACTTTTGCATGTCCAATGCTAAAATTATCCATAGTATAGATCCTAAAGCACGAATATGAATGTTTTAACAAATTCATCCGTTTCAAGAATAGGTAAAATCTGACTTTTTTTGTAAAAAATCATATAAATATTTGCTTCCGCGCTCGAATTTAATAATTCTTCTTCATATTTTATCTAAAAGAAAACATTGCAACAAAACATTGCTATTTCAAGTGAAGTAGGTATTCTAGAATCCAGCCCATGTAGCTTACAATATACAACGTATTCATTAAAATGACACCCGAAAATTGAATGTTTATTATTTCCTTGGTACCACGTTTTGGTCATTTTTGCATGTCTAATGCTAAAATTATCCATAGTATAGATCCTAAAGCATGAATATGAATGTTTTTACAAAAATATCCATTTCAAGAATATGTAAAACTGACTTTATTTTTGTAAAAAATCATATAATTATTTGCTTCCACGCCCGAATTTTATAATTTTTCATCATATTTTAGCTAAAAGAAAACATTGCAACAAGAAAATTACTGTTTCAACTGTGGTATGTATTCTAGAATCCAGCCAGTAGCTTACAATATACAACGTATTTATCAAGAATAGATAAAATCTGACTTTATTTTAGTAAAAAATCATATAAATATTTGCTTTCGCACCCGAATTTTATTATGTACGTAAATTCGAAGAGTAGCTGTATCATAAATATTCTTCATAAATCTTATAAACTTGCCGCTGATACCTAGTTGATACATTTTATTCCAGAGTATTGAATGAGAGGTAGAATCAAAGGCTCTTTGAAAGTCAATAAAAGCAACATATATTCCTTTTTTGCTTTTTAAAAATGATAGCTGTATAATTGAGTTAAGGACAAATATGTTGTCTGCACAGGATTGTTTTTTTCTGAAACCAGCTTGTGCCTCCGGAAGAATGTCTTTGCTTTCAACCCATGTTTGAAGTCTCTCATTTAAGATGAAGGTGAGAAGTTTTGTTATAGCGTTGATTAGAACTATGCCTCTGTAGTTTTTTAAATCCATGCGATCTCCTTTTTTATGCAACAGTGTTAATTTGGTTGTTTTGAGTTCTTGGGGCAAATCTTCTTTTAATAGGAAATTGTTTAACAAGTTTTTAAGATAGGTTGTCCATTCCATCGGTAAGTTTTGTAATTGTTCATATATGAGACTGTCTGTACCAGGAGCTTTGTTCGGTTTAAGTTTTTTCAGAGCACTATTCATTTCATATGTTGTGATATCGTCATCTAGAAATAGGTGATGGGCGTCGAAAAACGTTTCTTCGAGTATAAGTTTGTTGTGGAGCCAATTTTCGAAGTATTTGACCCATTCTTCTATTTTTATTGGGTTTCGAGAGTAACATGTTCGATGTAAAGTATTAATACTTTCCCAAAATTGCTTTTGATCTTTGACATTTCTTAGTTTACTTGTAAGTTCAATTTTAAATTTCTTTTTTTCTTTTATTATGTGTTGCTTGTATTCTTTTTTTGCCTGTAGATTATTTTCTAGGTTTTGTTTTGAAAAGCCATTCTGCTTGCAGTGTTTTAAGCAATATTTTGCAGTTTTATTAAGTGATTTACAAGTATCATCAAACTATTGTTTTTTCTGCAGTTTATGAGTTTCGTTATTATATAAGTTTGTTCTGTGCGTTATCCCAATCATATTAAAAGTAATGGTAATAGCGTTCTTAATGCAGTCATATGTTTCCTCAGCATTTTCATTAACACTAGTATAGTATTTTGTCTGAAGTTCTTGCTTGTAAAGGTTAGCTTTTGTTGTATCTCATTTTGATTTTGTTATAGTTGTTATTTCTTTGTTATTCGATTTTTTATTATTATTAAGTAAACTGGTGATTTTTGTTGAGCATATTAGATGGTCTGATATAATGACATTGTCAAGAATAGAGAAATCAATAATGTACTGTAGTGACTGTATGTCAGTCCATACTAGATCTATGGTGCTTTTTCCTGCTGAACCTTTGTATGTGTATTTTTCGGGTATGTCACTCCGAGATCTGCCATTCAGTACAACAAAGTTTTCTTGTTCTAATACCTCCATTAAGTCTTTGCCCTTTTTGTTTAGAGTTGTGTCCATTGCCATTCTCTTGGCATTCCAGTTATTGTTGGTAGGGAATCCTTCGTCGACTTGGTTTTTTTCCCCAATTCTTGCGTTGAAATCCCCACCAATTATAAAACCATGACTAGGATATTGAAATCATTGTATTTTTTAAACTTTCTGAAAACAACTATATTAAAAAATCGTAATTGCAAGAGTGTGAAAAGTAGGTAACACAAATTATGAAATTTTGTACATCATTCTGAAACCTTAAGAACATCCAGTGTACCTCTTTTTCTATAACGCAAATATTTCTGGGATGGAGTAAAGAAAAAATTATGATGCCACCGATCGCCCTACTAGTACTAGCTTGTTTTACAGCTTTTTGTTTGTATTTATTATAAGTTTTTAAAAAAGACGGATTTTCAACCTTATAATTAGCCTAAGTTTCTGTAATGCAAATAAGTTCGTGATTGAGGATAATTCTCTCGTCTTGAGTGCATAGATTGTGAAGATTTTTAATTCCCTGTACGTTCCAAAAAAGAATACTATGATAACTTGTTGTATTATTTGCCTTAAATTTTTATTTTTTTGGGGTTGTGTTTATTTGCGATCTTAATCTTGGTAACAAATGCTTATCTAAGGGACCGGTTATAACTTGGGGGTTGCTATTTTTCGGCGTATTTTTTTTTTGGTTCGTTTAGTTTTACCTTTCGAAATTTAGAAATTGTCCTACAGCTATTATCGTGTTCTCCTAAACTATCATTGTTGTCGTTTGTAATTTGTAGAGAGTCTAGGGAAACAGACATTCGTCTCTGTTCAATAGTGTCTGTTAAAGTTGAGTTATTTTCATTTGTTATGTCTTCAGTATTTTCGATGAAATCTTGTGCCGTGTATTTTGTACCATTCACAAATAAGATGTTCTGATAAAGAGATGTTTTATAGCTATCTTTTTTCGCTTTTATAAAATGAGTTTTTAATATTTTTCTTTCCTGCATAATTTTAGGAGGGAAATCTTCTTATACTGATATCTTTGAGTTTTTCAATAAATGAACGTTTTGGAAAATGTATTTTTTGGCTTTTTTTTAATTTAATTCGACTAGAATGGGTCTCATTTTATTGTCTGTTTTTTTGCCTAATCTTCTAGAGTCTTCAAAATTATTTGTAGATATATTAGTTAGTTTCATTGTATCCGTTAGTACTTTAAAAATTTTATTATCTAAATATTCTCCTTTTTCCTGTTGTATGCTGAAGAATAATACATTTTTCTCTCTTAATTTTATTTCGAGATGTTCTACTTGCTTATCTTTAGCGTTTATTTCCTCTTTAAGTTTTTGCAACTTATTTTTATTTTCGTCATTACCCTCGCGAAGCAAAACTATAGACTTTTGAAACGTGTCCATTTTTTTTATAATTCTTTATCATATTTTAGCTAAAAAAAAAACATTGCAACAAGGAAATTGTTATTTCAACTGTGGTAGGTTTTCTAGAATCCAGCCCATGTAGCTTACAATATACAACGTATTCATCAAAAATAGGTAAAATCTGACTTTATTTTTGTAAAAAATCATATAAATATTTTCTTCCGCGCCTGAATTATATAATTCTTTATCATATTTTAGCTAAAAGAATACATTGCTATAAGAAAATTGCTATTTCAAGTGTGGTAGTTATTCTAGAATCCAGCCCACGTAGCTTACAATATACAACGTATTAATTAAAGTGACGCCTGAAAATTAAAAGTTTATTATCTGATTGGTACTACGTTTTTGTCACTTTTGCATGTCCAATGCTTAGAACCATCCATAGTATAGATCTAAAGCATGAATATAAATGTTTTGACAAAAATATCCATTTCAAGAATAGGTATAATCTGACTTTATATTTGTAAAAAATTATATAAATAATTGCTTCCGCGCCTGATTTTTATAAGTCTTAATCATATTTTAGCTAAAAGAAAACATTGCAACAAGAAAATTGCTATTTCAAGTGTGGTAGGTATTCTAATATCCAGCGTCTGTAGCTTACAATAAACAACGTATTCATTAAAATGACACCCAAAAATTGAATGTTTATTATCTGATTGGTACCACGTTTTGGTCACTTTTGAATGTCCAATGCTTAAAACCAATCATAGTAAAGATCATAAAGCATGAATATGAATGTTTTAACAAAAATATCCATTTCAAGAATATGTGAAATCTGACTTTATTTTTGTAAAAAATCATATAAATATTTGATTCTGCGTCAGAATTTTATAATTCTTCATCATATTTCAGCTAAAAGAAAATATTGCAACAAGAAAATTGCTATTTCAAATGTGGTAGGTATTCTAGAATCCAGCCCATGTAGCTTACAATGTACAACGTATTCATTAAAATGACACCCGAAAATAGAATGTTTATTATCTGATTGGTACGACATTTTGGTCAGTTTTTAATGTTCAATGCTTAAAACCATCCATAGTATCGATCCTAAAGCATGAATATGAATGTTTTAACAAAAATAACCATTTTAAGAATAGGTTAAATCTGACATTATTTTTGTAAAAAATTGTATAAATATTTGCTTCCGCGCCCGAATTTTATAATTCTTCATCATATTTTAGCTAAAAGAAAACATTGCAACAAGAAAATTGCTATTTCAACTGTGGTATGTATTTTAGAATCCAGCCCATGTAGCTTACAATATACAACGTATTCATCAAGAATAGGTAAAATCTGACTGTACTTTTGTAAAAAATCTTATAAATATTTGCTTCCGCGCCCGAATTTTATAATTCTTCATCATATTTTAGCCAAAGAAAAACATTGCAAAAAGAAAATTGCTATTTCAAGTGTGGTAGTATTCTAGAATCCAGCCCATGTAGCTTACAATATAAAACGTATTTATTAAAATGACAGCCGAAAATTGAATGTTTATTATCTGATTAGTACCACGTTTTGGCCACTTTTGCATGCCCAGTGCTTAAAACCATCCATTGTATAGATCCTACAGCATGAATATGAATGTTTTAACAAAAATATCCATTTCAAGAATAGGTAAAATCTGACTTTATTTATGTAAAAAATCATATAAATATTTGCTTCCGCGCCCGAATTTTATAAATCTTCATCATAAGTAAGCTAAAAGAAAATATTGCAACAAAAAAATTGCTATTTCAAGTGTGGTAGGTATTCTAGAATCCAGCCCATGTAGCTTACAATATACAACGTATTCATTAAAATGACACCCGAAAATTGAATATTTATTATCTGATTAATACCACGTTTTGGTCACTTTTGCATGTCTAATGCTAAAATTATCCATACTATAAATCCTAAAGCATGAATATGAATGTTTTAACTAATATATCCATTTTAAGAATAGGTAAAATATGACTTTATTTTTGTAAAAAAATATATAAATATTTGCTTCCGCGCCCGAATTTTATAATTCTTCATCATATTTTAGCCAAAGAAAAACATTGCAAAAAGAAAATTGCTATTTCAAGTGTGGTAGTATACTAGAATCCAGCCTATGTAGCTTACAATATAAAACGTATTTATTAAAATGACAGCCGAAAATTGAATGTTTATTATCTGATTAATACCACGTTTTGGTCACTTTTGCATGTCTAATGCTAAAATTATCCATACTATAAATCCTAAAGCATAAATATGAATGTTTTAACTAATATATCCATTTCAAGAATAGGTAAAATCTGACTTTATTTTTGTAAAAAAATATATAAATATTTGCTTCCGCGCCCGAATTTTATAATTCTTTATCATATTTTAGCTAAAAGAAAACATTGTAACAAAGAAAATTGCTATTTCAAGTGTGGTAGGTGTTCTAGAATCCAGCCCATGTAGCTTACAATATACGACGTATTCATTAAGATGACACTCGAAAATTGAATGTTTATTATCTGCTTGGTACCACGTTTTGGTCACTTATGCATGTCCAATGCTAAAATTATCCATAGTATAGATCCTAAAGCACGAATATGAATGTTTTAACAAATTCATCCGTTTCAAGAATAGGTAAAATCTGACTTTTTTTGTAAAAAATCATATAAATATTTGCTTCCGCGCTCGAATTTAATAATTCTTCTTCATATTTTATCTAAAAGAAAACATTGCAACAAAACATTGCTATTTCAAGTGAAGTAGGTATTCTAGAATCCAGCCCATGTAGCTTACAATATACGACGTATTCATTAAGATCACACTCGAAAATTGAATGTTTATTATCTGCTTGGTACCACGTTTTGGTCACTTTTGCATGTCCAATGCTAAAATTATCCATAGTATAGATCCTAAAGCACGAATATGAATGTTTTAACAAATTCATCCGTTTCAAGAATAGGTAAAATCTGACTTTTTTTGTAAAAAATCATATAAATATTTGCTTCCGCGCTCGAATTTAATAATTCTTCTTCATATTTTATCTAAAAGAAAACATTGCAACAAAACATTGCTATTTCAAGTGAAGTAGGTATTCTAGAATCCAGCCCATGTAGCTTACAATATACAACGTATTCATTAAAATGACACCCGAAAATTGAATGTTTATTATTTCCTTGGTACCACGTTTTGGTCATTTTTGCATGTCTAATGCTAAAATTATCCATAGTATAGATCCTAAAGCATGAATATGAATGTTTTTACAAAAATATCCATTTCAAGAATATGTAAAACTGACTTTATTTTTGTAAAAAATCATATAATTATTTGCTTCCACGCCCGAATTTTATAATTTTTCATCATATTTTAGCTAAAAGAAAACATTGCAACAAGAAAATTACTGTTTCAACTGTGGTATGTATTCTAGAATCCAGCCAGTAGCTTACAATATACAACGTATTTATCAAGAATAGGTAAAATCTGACTTTATTTTAGTAAAAAATCATATAAATATTTGCTTTCGCACCCGAATTTTATTATGTACGTAAATTCGAAGAGTAGCTGTATCATAAATATTCTTCATAAATCTTATAAACTTGCCGCTGATACCTAGTTGATACATTTTATTCCAGAGTATTGAATGAGAGGTAGAATCAAAGGCTCTTTGAAAGTCAATAAAAGCAACATATATTCCTTTTTTGCTTTTTAAAAATGATAGCTGTATAATTGAGTTAAGGACAAATATGTTGTCTGCACAGGATTGTTTTTTTCTGAAACCAGCTTGTGCCTCCGGAAGAATGTCTTTGCTTTCAACCCATGTTTGAAGTCTCTCATTTAAGATGAAGGTGAGAAGTTTTGTTATAGCGTTGATTAGAACTATGCCTCTGTAGTTTTTTAAATCCATGCGATCTCCTTTTTTATGCAACAGTGTTAATTTGGTTGTTTTGAGTTCTTGGGGCAAATCTTCTTTTAATAGGAAATTGTTTAACAAGTTTTTAAGATAGGTTGTCCATTCCATCGGTAAGTTTTGTAATTGTTCATATATGAGACTGTCTGTACCAGGAGCTTTGTTCGGTTTAAGTTTTTTCAGAGCACTATTCATTTCATATGTTGTGATATCGTCATCTAGAAATAGGTGATGGGCGTCGAAAAACGTTTCTTCGAGTATAAGTTTGTTGTGGAGCCAATTTTCGAAGTATTTGACCCATTCTTCTATTTTTATTGGGTTTCGAGAGTAACATGTTCGATGTAAAGTATTAATACTTTCCCAAAATTGCTTTTGATCTTTGACATTTCTTAGTTTACTTGTAAGTTCAATTTTAAATTTCTTTTTTTCTTTTATTATGTGTTGCTTGTATTCTTTTTTTGCCTGTAGATTATTTTCTAGGTTTTGTTTTGAAAAGCCATTCTGCTTGCAGTGTTTTAAGCAATATTTTGCAGTTTTATTAAGTGATTTACAAGTATCATCAAACTATTGTTTTTTCTGCAGTTTATGAGTTTCGTTATTATATAAGTTTGTTCTGTGCGTTATCCCAATCATATTAAAAGTAATGGTAATAGCGTTCTTAATGCAGTCATATGTTTCCTCAGCATTTTCATTAACACTAGTATAGTATTTTGTCTGAAGTTCTTGCTTGTAAAGGTTAGCTTTTGTTGTATCTCATTTTGATTTTGTTATAGTTGTTATTTCTTTGTTATTCGATTTTTTATTATTATTAAGTAAACTGGTGATTTTTGTTGAGCATATTAGATGGTCTGATATAATGACATTGTCAAGAATAGAGAAATCAATAATGTACTGTAGTGACTGTATGTCAGTCCATACTAGATCTATGGTGCTTTTTCCTGCTGAACCTTTGTATGTGTATTTTTCGGGTATGTCACTCCGAGATCTGCCATTCAGTACAACAAAGTTTTCTTGTTCTAATACCTCCATTAAGTCTTTGCCCTTTTTGTTTAGAGTTGTGTCCATTGCCATTCTCTTGGCATTCCAGTTATTGTTGGTAGGGAATCCTTCGTCGACTTGGTTTTTTTCCCCAATTCTTGCGTTGAAATCCCCACCAATTATAAAACCATGACTAGGATATTGAAATCATTGTATTTTTTAAACTTTCTGAAAACAACTATATTAAAAAATCGTAATTGCAAGAGTGTGAAAAGTAGGTAACACAAATTATGAAATTTTGTACATCATTCTGAAACCTTAAGAACATCCAGTGTACCTCTTTTTCTATAACACAAATATTTCTGGGATGGAGTAAAGAAAAAATTATGATCCCACCGATCGCCCTACTAGTACTAGCTTGTTTTACAGCTTTTTGTTTGTATTTATTATAAGTTTTTAAAAAAGACGGATTTTCAACCTTATAATTAGCCTAAGTTTCTGTAATGCAAATAAGTTCGTGATTGAGGATAATTCTCTCGTCTTGAGTGCATAGATTGTGAAGATTTTTAATTCCCTGTACGTTCCAAAAAAGAATACTATGATAACTTGTTGTATTATTTGCCTTAAATTTTTATTTTTTTGGGGTTGTGTTTATTTGCGATCTTAATCTTGGTAACAAATGATTATCTAAGGGACCGGTTATAACTTGGGGGTTGTTATTTTTCGGCGTATTTTTTTTTTGGTTCGTTTAGTTTCACCTTTCGAAATTTAGAAATTGTCCTACAGTTATTATCGTGTTCTCCTAAACTATCATTGTTGTCGTTTGTAATTTGTAGAGAGTCTAGGGAAACAGACATTCGTCTCTGTTCAATAGTGTCTGTTAAAGTTGAGTTATTTTCATTTGTTATGTCTTCAGTATTTTCGATGAAATCTTGTGCCGTGTATTTTGTACCATTCACAAATAAGATGTTCTGATAAAGAGATGTTTTATAGCTATCTTTTTTCGCTTTTATAAAATGAGTTTTTAATATTTTTCTTTCCTGCATAATTTTAGGAGGGAAATCTTCTTGTACTGATATCTTTGAGTTTTTCAATAAATGAACGTTTTGGAAAATGTATTTTTTGGCTTTTTTTTAATTTAATTCGACTAGAATGGGTCTCATTTTATTGTCTGTTTTTTTGCCTAATCTTCTAGAGTCTTCAAAATTATTTGTAGATATATTAGTTAGTTTCATTGTATCCGTTAGTACTTTAAAAATTTTATTATCTAAATATTCTCCTTTTTCCTGTTGTATGCTGAAGAATAATACATTTTTCTCTCTTAATTTTATTTCGAGATGTTCTACTTGCTTATCTTTAGCTTTTATTTCCTCTTTAAGTTTTTGCAACTTAGTTTTATTTTCGTCATTACCCTCGCGAAGCAAAACTATAGACTTTTGAAACGTGTCCATTTTTTTTATAATTCTTTATCATATTTTAGCTAAAAAAAAAAACATTGCAACAAGGAAATTGTTATTTCAAGTGTGGTAGTTATTCTAGAATCCAGCCCATGTAGCTTACAATATACAACGTATTCATTAAAATGACACCCGAAAATTGAATGTTTATTATCTGATTGGTACCACGTTTTGGTCACTTTTGCATGTCCAATGCAAACATCCATAGTATAGATCCTAAAGCATGAATATAATTGTTTTAACTAAAATATCTATTTTAAGAATAGGTAAAATCTGACTTTATTTTTGTAAAAAATCATATAAATATTTGCTTCCGCGCCCGAATTTTATAATTTTTTATCATATTTTAGCTAAAAGAAAACATTCCAACAAGAAAATTGCTATTTCAAGTGCCGTAGGTATTCTAGAATCCAGTCTTTCTCTTCTATCCATGTTTCTACTAGCCCGATAAAATCAAATTCTTCTATAAAATTCCAAAAATCGTTGTCCTTATTCTTTAAGCCGGCGATGTTCCAAAATCCTATTTTAGTTCGATCTGTGTTATTCAGCGCGCTTATTTTGAGTAGTTTTTTTGGATCTTCCTCTTTTGGTGGTGCTGTTGGCGCCGTTTCTCTGTTAGTGGATCCTGTTGCGCTGCCTTTAATTGGTCTTTCATCATATCTACTATAGCTGCTTGACCTTTGACGGTCCCTATAATCAGGATTATGTGTTACATATTGGGTTATTGGTTTCTGTCTCTTAATTTCTTGTCTTTCATTGCATGATGCATTTTTTTGAGGTCCTCTTTCTTTTGTTTCTTCTTCAACTTTTTCTTCTGATAGTTGTCTTTTCTTTTCGTTTCTTTCGTGCAACGTTCTTATTGCCTCTTCTTTTTTAATTGGTTTACCGTCAACATACAGCTTGTTGTATTTTATTATTGCGTGTTTGCCCTCTTTACGCATCTCTTTCATTAATGGTAATAACCGCTTCCTTTTTTCTGCTACTTCTTTTGGGAAGTCTTCTGATATTACGATGTTTGTTCCTTTCAATAACTTTGTATTTGTTAAAATATCTATTACCTTCCTCCTTGAAGTGAATCTTATTAAAACTGGTCTATTCTTGCGGTCCTTTTTAACTCCAATTCTATATATGTTGTCTATCTGAAAAACGGATATATCTAATTTTAATTTTTGGGAAATTAAATCTAGGCATTCCTTCTCGAGTTTATTTTTGTAAAAAATCTTATAAATATTTGCTTCCGCGCTCGAATTTTATAATTCTTAATAATATTTTAGCTAAACGATAACATTGCAACAAGAAAATTGCTATTTCAAGTGTGGTAGGTATTCTAGAATCCAGCACATGTAGCTTACAATATACAACGTATTAATTACAAAGACACCCGAAAATTGAATTTTTATTATCTGATTGGTACCTCATTTTGGTCACTTTTGCATGTCCAATGCTAAAATTATCCATAGTATTGATCCTAAAGCATTTATATGAATGTTTTAACCAAAATATCCATTTCAAGAATAGGTAAAATCTGATTTAATTTTTGTAAAAAATCATATAAATATTTACTCCCGCACCCAAATTTTATAATTCTTTATCATATTTTAGTTAATAGAAAACATTGCAACAAGAAAATTGCTATTTCAAGTGTAGTAGGTATTCTAGATTCCTGTCCATGTAGCTTACAACATACAACGTATTCATTGAAATGACAATCGAAAATTAAATGTTTATTGGCAGATTAATACCAAGTTTTGGTCACTTTTGCATGTCCAATGCTTAAAATCATCCATAGTATAGATCCTAAAGCATGAATATGAATGTTTTAACAGAAATATCCATTTCAAGAATAGGTAAAATCTGACATTATTTTTGTTAAAAATCATATAAATATTTGCTTCCGCTTCCGAATTTTATAATTCTTTATCATATTTTAGCTAAAAGTATACATTGCAACAAGAAAATTGCTATTTCAAGTGTGGTAGGTATTCTAGAATCCAGCTCATGTAGGGGACAATATACAACGTATACATTAAAATTACACCCGAAAATTCAATGTTTATTATCTGATTGGTACCACATTTTGGTCACTTTTGCATGTCCAATGCTTAAAACCATCCATAGTATAGATCTTAAAGCATGAATATAAATGTTTTAACAAAAATATCCATTTTAAGAATAGGTAAAATCTGACTTTATTTTTGTAAAAAATCATATAAATATTTGCTTCCGCGCCCGAATTTTATAATTCTTTATCATATTTTAGCTAAAAGAAAACATTGACCCATTCTTCTATTTCTATTGGGTTTCGAGAGTAGGATGTTCGTTGTAAAGTATTAATAGTTTCCCAAAATTGCTTTTGATCTTTGACATTTCTTAGTTTACTTGTAAGGTCAAATTTAAATTTCTTTTTTTCTTTTATTATGTGTTGCTTGTATTCTTTTTTTGCCTGTAGATTATTTTCTAGGTTTTGTTTTGAAATGCCATTCTGCTTGCAGTGTTTTAAGCAATTTTTTGCAATTTTATTAAGTGATTTACAAGTATCATTAAACCATTGTTTTTTCTGCAGTTTATGAGTTTCGTTATTATATAAGTTTGTTCTGTGCGTTATCCCAATCATATTACAAGTAATGGTAATAGCGTTCTTAATGCAGTCATATGTTTCCTCAGCATTTTCATTAACACTAGTATAGTATTTTGTCTGAAGTTCTTGCTTGTAAAGGTCAGCTTTTGTTGTATCCCATTTTGTTTTTGTTATAGTTGTTATTTCTTTGTTATTCGATTTTTTATTATTATTAAGTAAACTGGTGATATTTGTTGAGCATATTAGTTGGTCTGATATAATGACATTGTCAAGAATAGAGAAATCATTAATGTACTGTAGTGACTGTATGTCAGTCCATACTAGATCTATGGTGCTTTTTCCTGCTGAACCTTTGTATGTGTATTTTTCGGGTATGTCACTCCGAGATCTGCCATTCAGTACAACAAAGTTTTCTTGTTCTAATACCTCCATTAAGTCTTTGCCCTTTTTGTTTAAAGTTGTGTCCATTGCCATTCTCTTGGAATTCCAGTTATTGTTGGTAGGGAATTCTTCGTCGACTTGGTATTTTTCCCCAATTCTTGCGTTGAAATCCCCACCAATTATAAAACCATGACTAGGATATTGAAATCATTGTATTTTTTTAAACTTTCTGAAAACAACTATATTAAAAAATCGTAATTGCAAGAGTGTGAAAAGTAGGTAACACAAATTATGAAATTTTGTACATCATTCTGAAACCTTAAGAACATCCAGTGTACCTCTTTTTCTATAACACAAATATTTCTGGGATGGAGTAAAGAAAAAATTATGATGCCACCGATCGCCCTACTAGTACTAGCTTGTTTTACAGCTTTTTGTTTGTATTTATTATAAGTTTTTAAAAAAGACGGATTTTCAACCTTATAATTAGCCTAAGTTTCTGTAATGCAAATAAGTTCGTGATTGAGGATAATTCTCTCGTCTTGAGTGCATAGATTGTGAAGATTTTTAATTCCCTGTACGTTCCAAAAAAGAATACTATGATAACTTGTTGTATTATTTGCCTTAAATTTTTATTTTTTTGGGGTTGTGTTTATTTGCGATCTTAATCTTGGTAACAAATGCTTATCTAAGGGACCGGTTATAACTTGGGGGTTGCTATTTTTCGGCGTATTTTTTTTTTGGTTCGTTTAGTTTTACCTTTCGAAATTTAGAAATTGTCCTACAGCTATTATCGTGTTCTCCTAAACTATCATTGTTGTCGTTTGTAATTTGTAGAGAGTCTAGGGAAACAGACATTCGTCTCTGTTCAATAGTGTCTGTTAAAGTTGAGTTATTTTCATTTGTTATGTCTTCAGTATTTTCGATGAAATCTTGTGCCGTGTATTTTGTACCATTCACAAATAAGATGTTCTGATAAAGAGATGTTTTATAGCTATCTTTTTTCGCTTTTATAAAATGAGTTTTTAATATTTTTCTTTCCTGCATAATTTTAGGAGGGAAATCTTCTTGTACTGATATCTTTGAGTTTTTCAATAAATGAACGTTTTGGAAAATGTATTTTTTGGCTTTTTTTTAATTTAATTCGACTAGAATGGGTCTCATTTTATTGTCTGTTTTTTTGCCTAATCTTCTAGAGTCTTCAAAATTATTTGTAGATATATTAGTTAGTTTCATTGTATCCGTTAGTACTTTAAAAATTTTATTATCTAAATATTCTCCTTTTTCCTGTTGTATGCTGAAGAATAATACATTTTTCTCTCTTAATTTTATTTCGAGATGTTCTACTTGCTTATCTTTAGCTTTTATTTCCTCTTTAAGTTTTTGCAACTTAGTTTTATTTTCGTCATTACCCTCGCGAAGCAAAACTATAGACTTTTGAAACGTGTCCATTTTTTTTATAATTCTTTATCATATTTTAGCTAAAAAAAAAAAACATTGCAACAAGGAAATTGTTATTTCAAGTGTGGTAGTTATTCTAGAATCCAGCCCATGTAGCTTACAATATACAACGTATTCATTAAAATGACACCCGAAAATTGAATGTTTATTATCTGATTGGTACCACGTTTTGGTCACTTTTGCATGTCCAATGCAAACATCCATAGTATAGATCCTAAAGCATGAATATAATTGTTTTAACTAAAATATCTATTTTAAGAATAGGTAAAATCTGACTTTATTTTTGTAAAAAATCATATAAATATTTGCTTCCGCGCCCGAATTTTATAATTCTTTATCATATTTTAGCTAAAAGAAAACATTCCAACAAGAAAATTGCTATTTCAAGTGCCGTAGGTATTCTAGAATCCAGTCTTTCTCTTCTATCCATGTTTCTACTAGCCCGATAAAATCAAATTCTTCTATAAAATTCCAAAAATCGTTGTCCTTATTCTTTAAGCCGGCGATGTTCCAAAATCCTATTTTAGTTCGATCTGTGTTATTCAGCGCGCTTATTTTGAGTAGTTTTTTTGGATCTTCCTCTTTTGGTGGTGCTGTTGGCGCCGTTTCTCTGTTAGTGGATCCTGTTGCGCTGCCTTTAATTGGTCTTTCATCATATCTACTATAGCTGCTTGACCTTTGACGGTCCCTATAATCAGGATTATGTGTTACATATTGGGTTATTGGTTTCTGTCTCTTAATTTCTTGTCTTTCATTGCATGATGCATTTTTTTGAGGTCCTCTTTCTTTTGTTTCTTCTTCAACTTTTTCTTCTGATAGTTGTCTTTTCTTTTCGTTTCTTTCGTGCAACGTTCTTATTGCCTCTTCTTTTTTAATTGGTTTACCGTCAACATACAGCTTGTTGTATTTTATTATTGCGTGTTTGCCCTCTTTACGCATCTCTTTCATTAATGGTAATAACCGCTTCCTTTTTTCTGCTACTTCTTTTGGGAAGTCTTCTGATATTACGATGTTTGTTCCTTTCAATAACTTTGTATTTGTTAAAATATCTATTACCTTCCTCCTTGAAGTGAATCTTATTAAAACTGGTCTATTCTTGCGGTCCTTTTTAACTCCAATTCTATATATGTTGTCTATCTGAAAAACGGATATATCTAATTTTAATTTTTGGGAAATTAAATCTAGGCATTCCTTCTCGAGTTTATTTTTGTAAAAAATCTTATAAATATTTGCTTCCGCGCTCGAATTTTATAATTCTTAATAATATTTTAGCTAAACGATAACATTGCAACAAGAAAATTGCTATTTCAAGTGTGGTAGGTATTCTAGAATCCAGCACATGTAGCTTACAATATACAACGTATTAATTACAAAGACACCCGAAAATTGAATTTTTATTATCTGATTGGTACCTCATTTTGGTTAATTTTTCATGTCCAATGCTAAAATTATCCATAGTATTGATCCTAAAGCATTTATATGAATGTTTTAACCAAAATATCCATTTCAAGAATAGGTAAAATCTGATTTAATTTTTGTAAAAAATCATATAAATATTTACTCCCGCACCCAAATTTTATAATTCTTTATCATATTTTAGTTAATAGAAAACATTGCAACAAGAAAATTGCTATTTCAAGTGTAGTAGGTATTCTAGATTCCTGTCCATGTAGCTTACAACATACAACGTATTCATTGAAATGACAATCGAAAATTAAATGTTTATTGGCAGATTAATACCAAGTTTTGGTCACTTTTGCATGTCCAATGCTTAAAATCATCCATAGTATAGATCCTAAAGCATGAATATGAATGTTTTAACAGAAATATCCATTTCAAGAATAGGTAAAATCTGACATTATTTTTGTTAAAAATCATATAAATATTTGCTTCCGCTTCCGAATTTTATAATTCTTTATCATATTTTAGCTAAAAGTATACATTGCAACAAGAAAATTGCTATTTCAAGTGTGGTAGGTATTCTAGAATCCAGCTCATGTAGGGGACAATATACAACGTATACATTAAAATTACACCCGAAAATTCAATGTTTATTATCTGATTGGTACCACATTTTGGTCACTTTTGCATGTCCAATGCTTAAAACCATCCATAGTATAGATCTTAAAGCATGAATATAAATGTTTTAACAAAAATATCCATTTTAAGAATAGGTAAAATCTGACTTTATTTTTGTAAAAAATCATATAAATATTTGCTTCCGCGCCCGAATTTTATAATTCTTTATCATATTTTAGCTAAAAGAAAACATTGACCCATTCTTCTATTTCTATTGGGTTTCGAGAGTAGGATGTTCGTTGTAAAGTATTAATAGTTTCCCAAAATTGCTTTTGATCTTTGACATTTCTTAGTTTACTTGTAAGGTCAAATTTAAATTTCTTTTTTTCTTTTATTATGTGTTGCTTGTATTCTTTTTTTGCCTGTAGATTATTTTCTAGGTTTTGTTTTGAAATGACATTCTGCTTGCAGTGTTTTAAGCAATTTTTTGCAATTTTATTAAGTGATTTACAAGTATCATTAAACCATTGTTTTTTCTGCAGTTTATGAGTTTCGTTATTATATAAGTTTGTTCTGTGCGTTATCCCAATCATATTACAAGTAATGGTAATAGCGTTCTTAATGCAGTCATATGTTTCCTCAGCATTTTCATTAACACTAGTATAGTATTTTGTCTGAAGTTCTTGCTTGTAAAGGTCAGCTTTTGTTGTATCCCATTTTGTTTTTGTTATAGTTGTTATTTCTTTGTTATTCGATTTTTTATTATTATTAAGTAAACTGGTGATATTTGTTGAGCATATTAGTTGGTCTGATATAATGACATTGTCAAGAATAGAGAAATCATTAATGTACTGTAGTGACTGTATGTCAGTCCATACTAGATCTATGGTGCTTTTTCCTGCTGAACCTTTGTATGTGTATTTTTCGGGTATGTCACTCCGAGATCTGCCATTCAGTACAACAAAGTTTTCTTGTTCTAATACCTCCATTAAGTCTTTGCCCTTTTTGTTTAAAGTTGTGTCCATTGCCATTCTCTTGGAATTCCAGTTATTGTTGGTAGGGAATTCTTCGTCGACTTGGTATTTTTCCCCAATTCTTGCGTTGAAATCCCCACCAATTATAAAACCATGACTAGGATATTGAAATCATTGTATTTTTTTAAACTTTCTGAAAACAACTATATTAAAAAATCGTAATTGCAAGAGTGTGAAAAGTAGGTAACACAAATTATGAAATTTTGTACATTATTCTGAAACCTTAAGAACATCCAGTGTACCTCTTTTTCTATAACACAAATATTTCTGGGATGGAGTAAAGAAAAAATTATGATGCCACCGATCGCCCTACCAGTACTAGCTTGTTTCACAGCTATTTACTCGTATTTATTATAAGTTTTTAAAAAAGACGGATTTTCAACCTTATAATTAGCCCAAGTTTCTGTAATGCAAATAAGTTCGTGATTGAGGATAATTCTCTCGTCTTGAGTGCATAGATTGTGAAGATTTTTAATTCCCTGTACGTTCCAAAAAAGAATACTATGATAACTTGTTGTATTATTTCCCTTAATTTTTATTTTTTTGGGGTTGTGTTTATTTGCGATCTTAATCTTGGTAACAAATGCTTATCTAAGGGACCGGTTATAACTTGGGGGTTGCTATTTTTCGGCGTATTTTTTTTTTGGTTCGTTTAGTTTTACCTTTCGAAATTTAGAAATTGTCCTACAGCTATTATCGTGTTCTCCTAAACTATCATTGTTGTCGTTTGTAATTTGTAGAGAGTCTAGGAAAACAGACATTCGTCTCCGTTCAATAGTGTCTGTTAAAGTTGAGTTATTTTCATTTGTTATGTCTTCAGTATTTTCGATGAAATCTTGTGCCGTGTTTTTTGTACCATTCACAAATAAGATGTTCTGATAAAGAGATGTTTTATAGCTATCTTTTTTCGCTTTTATAAAATGAGTTTTTAATATTTTTCTTTCCTGCATAATTTTAGGAGGGAAATATCTACTGATATCTTTGAGTTTTTCAATAAATGAACGTTTTGGAAAATGTATTTTTTGGTTTTTTTTAAATTTAATTCGACTAGAATGGGTCTTTTTACAAAAATAAAGTAAGATTTTAACTATTCTTGATGAATACGTTGTATATTTTAAGCTACATGATCTGGATTCTAGAATACCGACCACACTTGAAACAGCAGTTTCCTTGTTTCAATTTTTACTTTTAGCTAAAATATTATGAAAAATAATAAAATTCGGGCGCGAAAGCATATATTTATATAATTTTTTACAAAAATAAAGTCAGATTTTACCTATTCTTGAAATGGATATTTTTGTTAAAACATTATATTCATGCTTTACGATCTATACTATGAATAATTTTAGCATTGGACACTCAAAAGTGACCAAAACGTGGTACCAATCAGATAATAAACATTCAATTTTCGGGTGTCATTTTAATGAATACTTTGTAAATTGTAAGCCACATGGGCTGGATTCTAGAATACCTACCACACTTGAAAAAGCAATTTTCTTGTTGCAATGTTTTCTTTTAGCTAAAATATGATAAAGAATTATAAAATTCGGTCGCGGAAGCAAATATTCATATGATTTTTTACAAAAATAAAGTCAGATTTTTAATATTCTTGATGAATACGTTATGTATTGTAAGCTATATGGGCTAAATTCTTGAATACCTACCACACTTGAAATAGCAATTTTCTTGTTGCAATGTTTTCTTTTAGCTTATATATGATGAAGAGTTATAAAATTCGGGCGCGGAAGCAAATATTTATATGATTTTTTACAAAAATAAAGTCAGATTTTACCTATTCTAGTAATGGATATTTTTGTTAAAACATTTATACTCATGCTTTAGGATCTATACTATGGATAATTTTAGCATTGGACATGCAAAAGTGACCAAAACGTGGTACCAATCAGATAATAAACATTTAATTTTCGGGTGTCATATTAATGAATACGTTCTATATTGTAAGCTTCATGGGCTGGATTCTAGAATACCTAACATACTTGAAATAGCAATTTTCTTGTTGCAATGTTCTCTTTCAGCTAAATATGATGAAAAATTATAAAATTCGTGCGCGGAAGCAAATATTTATATGATTTTTTACAAAAATAAAGTCAGATTTTACCTTTTCTTGATGAATACGTTATATATTGTAAGCTACATGTGCTGGATTCTATAATACCTACCACAATTGAAATAGCAATTTTCTTGTTGCAATGTTTTCCTTTAGCTAAATTATGATGAAGAATTATAAAATTCGGGCGCGGAAACAAAAATTTATATGATTTTCTACTAAAATAATGTCTGATACTACACTTGAAACAGCAATTTTCTTGTTGCAATGTTTTCTTTTAGCAAAAATATGATGAAGAATTATAAACTTTGGGCGCGGCAGCAAATATTTATATGATTTTTTACAAAAATTAAATGAGATTTTACCTATTCTTGAAATGGATGTTTTTGTTAAAACATTCATATTCATGCTTTATGATCTATACTATAGATGGTTTTAAGCATTGGACATGCAAAAGTGACCAAAACGTGGTACCAATCAGATAATAAACATTCAATTTTCGGGTGTCATTTTAATGAATATGTTGTATAGTGTAAGCTATATGGGCTGGATTCTAGAATACCTACCACATTTGAAATAGCAATTTTCTTGTTGCAATGTTCTCTTTCAGTTAAATATGATGAAAAATTATAAAATTCGTGCGCGGAAGCAAATATTTATATGATTTTTTACAAAAATAAAGTCAGATTTTACCTTTTCTTGATGAATACGTTATATATTGTAAGCTACATGTGCTGGATTCTATAATACCTACCACAATTGAAATAGCAATTTTCTTGTTGCAATGTTTTCCTTTAGCTAAATTATGATGAAGAATTATAAAATTCGGGCGCGGAAACCAAAGTTTATATGATTTTCTACAAAAATAATGTCTGATTCTACCTATTCTTGAAATTGATATTTTTGTTAAAACATTATATTCATGCTTTAGGATCTATACTATGGATAATTTTAGCATTGGACACGCAAAAGTGACCAAAACGTGGTACCAATCAGATAATAAACATTCAATTTTCGGGTGTCATTTTAATTAATACGTTGTATATTGTAAGCTAAATGGCCTGGATTCTAGAATACCTACCACACTTGAAATAGCAATATTCTTGTTGCAATGTTTTCATTTAGCTAAAATATGATGAAGAGTTATAAAGTTCCGGCGCGGTAGCAAATATTTATATGATTTTTTACAAAAGTACAGTCAGATTTTACCTTTTCTTGATGAATACGTTGTATATTGTAAGCTATATGGGCTGGATTCTAGAATACCTACCACACTTAAATAGCAATTTTCTTGTTGCAATGTTTTTCTTTAGCTAAAATATGACGAAGAATTATAAAACTCGGGCGCGGAAGCAAATATTTATATAAATTTCAAAAAAAATTAATCAGATTTTACCTATTCTTGATGAATATGTTGTATATTGTAAGCTACATGGGCTGGATTCAAGAATACCTACCACACTTGACATAGCAATTTTCTTGTTGCAATGTTTTCTTTTAGCTAAAATATGTTTAAGAATTGAAAAATTCGGGCGCGGAAGCAAATAAATATATGATATTTTACAAAAATAATGTCAGATTTTACACTATTCTTGAAATGGATATTTTTGTTAATATATTCATATTCATGCTTTAGGATCTATATCATGGATAATATGAGCATTGGACATGGAAAAGTGACCAAAACATGGTACTAATAAGATAATAAACATTCAATTTTCGGGTGTTATTTTAATGAATACGTTGTATATTTTAAGCTACAGGGACTAGGTTCTAGAATCCTTACCACACTTGAAATAGCAATTTTCTTGTTGCAATGTTTTCGTTTAGCTAAATTATGATAAAAAATTATAAAATTCGGTCGCGGAAGCAAATATTTATATGATTTTTTACAAAAAAAAGTCAGTATTTACCTATTTTTGATGAATACGTTGTATATTGTAAGCTACATGGGCTGGATTCTAGAATACTTACTACAATATAAATAACAATTTTCTTGTTGCAATGTTTTCTTTTAGCTTAAATATGATGAAGAATTATAAAATTCGGGCGCGGAAGTAAATATTTATATGATTTTTTACAAAAATAAAGTCAGATTTTATATATTCTTGAAATGTATATTTTTGTTTAAGCATTTATATTCATGCTTTAGGATCTATACTATGGATGGTTTTAAGCATTGGACACACAAAAGTGACCAAAACGTAGTACCAATCAGATAATAAACACTCAATTTTTGAGTGTCATTTTAATTAATACGTTGTATATTGTAAGCTACACGGGCTGGATTCTAATACCTACCACACTAGATACAGCAATTTTCTTGTTGCAATGTTCTCTTTCAGCAAAAATATGATGAAGAATTATAAACTTTGGGCGCGAAAGCAAATATTTATATGATTTTTTACAAAAATTAAATGAGATTTTACCTATTCTTGAAATGGATGTTTTTGTTAAAACATTCATATTCATGCTTTATGATCTATACTATGGATGGTTTTAAGCATTGGACATGCAAAAGTGACCAAAACGTGGTACCAATCAGATAATAAACATTCAATTTGCGGGTGTCATTTTAATGAATATGTTGTATAGTGTAAGATACATGGGCTGGATTCTAGAATACCAACCACACTTGAAATAGCAATTTTCTTGTTGCAATGTTTTCTTTCAGTTAAATATGATGAAAAATTATAAAATTCGTGCGCGGAAGCAAATATTTATATGATTTTTTACAAAAATAAAGTCAGATTTTACCTTTTCTTGATGAATACGTTATATATTGTAAGCTACATGGGCTGGTTTCTATAATACCTACCACGATTAAAATAGCAATTTTCTTGTTGCAATGTTTTCCATTAGCTAAATTATGATGAAGAATTATAAAATTCGGGCGCGGAAGCAAAAATTTATATGATTTTCTACAAAAATAATGTCTGATTCTACCTATTCTTGAAATGGATATTTTTGTTAAAACATTATATTCCTGCTTTAGGATCTATACTATGGATAATTTTAGCATTAGACACGCAAAAGTGACCAAAACGTGGTACCAATCAGATAATAAACATTCAATTTTCGGGTGTCATTTTAATGAATACGTTGTATGTTGTAAGCTACATGGGCTGGATTCTAGAATACCTACCACACTTAAAATAGCAATTTTCT
The DNA here is from genome assembly GCA_035578165.1 of Stenolophus ochropezus. Taxonomy (NCBI): domain Eukaryota; kingdom Metazoa; phylum Arthropoda; class Insecta; order Coleoptera; family Carabidae; genus Stenolophus; species Stenolophus ochropezus. The sequence continues at coordinate 222,374 of JAQOWZ010000136.1, read as the reverse complement.
TCTTGCAATGTTTTCTTTTAGCTAAAATATGATAAAAAATTATAAAATTCGGGCGCGGAAGCAAATATTTATATGATATTTTACAAAAATAAGGTCAGATTTTACCTTCTTTTGATGAATACGTTGTATATTGTAAGCTACATGGGCTGGATTCTAGAATACCTACCACACTTGAAATAGCAATTTTCTTGTTGCAATGTTTTCTTTGAGCTAAAATATGATGAAGAATTATAAAATTCGGGCGCGAAAGCATATAACTATATGATTTTTTATAAAAATAAAGCCAGATTTTACCTATTCTTGACAAATACGTTGTATGTTGTAAGCTACAAGGGCTGGATTCTAAAATACCTACCACACTTAAAATAGCAATTTTCTTGTTACAATATTTTCTTTTAGCTAAAATATGATAAAGAATTATTAAATTCGGACGCGTAAGCAGGTATTTATAAGATTTTTTACAAAAATAAATTCAGATTTTACCTATTCGTGAAATGGATATTTTTGTTAAAACATTCATATTCATGCTTTAGGATCTATACTATGGACGATTTAAGTATTGGACATGCAAAAGTAACCAAAACGTGGTACCAATCAGATGATAAACATTCTTTTTTTGGGTTTCATTTTAATGAATACGTTGTATATTGTAAGCTACATGGGCTGGATTCTAGAATATCTACCAAACTTGAAATAGCAATTTTCTTGTTGCAATGTTTTCCTTTAGCTAAAATATGATGAAGAATTATAAAATGCGAGCGCGGAAGCAAATAACTATATGATTTTTTCAAAAATAAAGTCAAATTTTTAATTATTCTTGAAATGGTTATTTTTGTTAAAACATTCATATTCATGCTTTAGGATCTAAACTATGGATGGTTTCAAGCATTGGACATGCAAAAGTGTTCAAAACGTGGTACCAATCAGATAAAAAACATTCAATTTTTTGGTGTCATTTTAATGAATACGTTGTATATTGTAAGTTACTCTGGCTGGATTCTAGAATACCTACCACACTTGAAATAGCATTTTCTTGTTGCAATGTTTTCTTTTTGCTAAAATATGATGAAAAATTATGAAATTCGGGTGCAGAAGCAAATATTTATATGAGTTTTTACAAAAATTAAGTCAGATTTTACCTATTCTTGATGAATACGTTGTATATTGTAAGCTACATGCGCTGGATTCTAGAATACCTACCACACTTAAAATAACAATTTTCTTGTTGCAATGTTTTCTATTAGTTAAAATATGATGAAGAATTATAATATTCGGGCGCGGAAGCAAATACTTATATGATTTTTTACAAAAATAAAGTCAGATTTTACCTATTCTTCAAATGGATATTTTTGTTAAAACATTCATATTTATGCTTTTGGATCTATACTATGAATGGTTTTAAGCATTGGACATGCAAAAGTGAACAAAACGTGGTACCAATCAGATAATAAAGTCAGATTTTACCTATTCTGGAAATGGATATTTTTATTAAAACATTCATCTTCATGCTTTAGGATCTATACAATGGATGGTTTTAAGCATTAGACAGGTAAAAGTGACGAAAGCGTAGCACCAATCAGATATTAAATATTCAATTTTTGGGTGTCATTTTATTGAATACGTTGTATATTGTAAGCTACATGGGCTGGATTCTAGAATACCTACCACGCTTGAAATAGCAATTTTCTTGTTGCAATGTTTTCTTTTAGCTAAAATATGATGAAGAATTGTAAAAATCGGGCGCGGAGGTAAATATTTATATGATTTTTTACAAAAATAAAGTCAGATTTTAACTTTTCTTGATAAATACGTTGTATATTGTGAGCTACATGCGCTGGATTGTAAAATACCTACCGCACTTGAAAAAGCAATTTTTTTGATGCAATGTTTTCTTTTAGCTAAAATATGATAAAGAATTGTAAAATACGGGCGCGGGAGCAAATACTTATATGATTTGTTACAATAATAAAGTCAGGTTTTACCTATTCTTGATGAATACGTTGTATTCACATTTACAATTCCTACCACACTTGACATAGCAATTTTCTTGTTGCAAATTTTTCTTTTAGCTAAAATATGATACAGAATTATAAAATATAGGCGCGGAAGCAAATATTTATATGATTTTTTACAAAAATTAAGTCAGATTTTACCTATTCTTTTAATGGATATTTTTGTTAAAACATTCATATTCATGCTTTAGTTTCTATACTATGGCTAGTTTTAAGCTTTGGACACGCAAATGTGACCAAAACGTGGTACCAATCACATGATAAACATTCATACAAATATAAATATTTGCTTCCGCGCCCGAATTTTATAATTCTTTATCATATTTTAGCTAAAAGAAAACATTGCAACAAGAAAATTGCTATTTCAATTGTGGTAGGTATTCTAGAATCCAGCGCATGTAGTTTAAAATATACAACGTGTTCATTAAAATGACACCCGAAAATTGAATGTTTATTATCTGATTGGTACCATGTTTTTGGTCACTTTTGTATGTCCAATGCTAAAATGATCCATAGTATAGATCCTGAAGCATGAATATGAATGTTTTAACAAAAATATCCATTTCAAGAATAGGTAAAATCTGACTTTATTTTTGTAAAAAATTATATAAATATTTGCTTCCGCGCCCGAATTATATAAATCTTCATCATATTTTAGCTAAAAGAAAACATTGCAACAAGAAAATTGCTATTTCAAGTGTGGTAGGTATTCTAGAATCCAGCCCATGAGCTTACAATATACAACGTATTCATTAAAATGACACTCGAAAATAGAATGTTTATTATCTTATTGGTACTACGTTTTGATAACTTTTGCATGTCTAATGCATAAATCCATCGATAGTATAGATCCTAAAGCATGAATATGAATGTTTTAACAAAAATATCCATTTTCAGAATAGGTAAAATCTTACTATATTTTTGTAGAAAATCATATAAATGTTTGCTTCCGCGCCCGAATTTTATAATTCTTCATCATATTTTAACTAAAAGTAAACATTGCAACAAGTTAATTGCTATTTCAGGTGTGGTAGGTATTCTAGAATCCAGCCCATGTAGCTTACAATATACAACGTACTCATTAAAATGACACCCAAAAATTGAATATTTAATATCTGATTGGTGCTACGTTTTCGTCACTTTTACCTGTCTAATGCTTAAAACCATCTATTGTATAGATCCTAAAGCATGAAGATGAATGTTTTAATAAAAATATCCATTTCCAGAACAGGTAAAATCTGACTTAATTTTTGTAAAAAATCATATAAATATTTGCTTCCGCGCCCGAATTTTAAAATTATTCATCATATTTTAGCTAAAAGAAAACATTGCAACAAGAAAATTGATATTTCAAGTGTGGTAGGTATTCTAGAATCCAGCCCATGAGCTTACAATATACGACGTATTCATTAAAATGGCACTCGAAAATAGAATGTTTATTATCTTATTGGTACCAAGTTTTGGTCACTTCTGTATGTCCAATGCTAAAATTATCCATAGTATAAATCCTAAAGCGTGAATATGAATGTTTTAACAAAAGCATCCATATCAGGTATAGGTAAAATCTGACTTTATTTTTGTAAAAAATCATATAAATATATGCTTCCGTGCCCGAATTTTATAATTCTTTATCATATTTTAGCTAAAAGAAAACATTGCAACAAGAAAATTGCTATTTAAAGTGTGGTTAGTATTCTAGAATCCAGCCCATGTAGCTTACAATATACATCGTATTCATTAAAATGACACCTGAAAATTGAATTTTTATTATCTGATTAGTACCACGTTTTGGTCACTTTTGCATGTCCAATGCTTAAAACCATCTATAGTATAGATCCTACAGCATGAATATGAATGTTTTACCAAAAATATCCATTTCAAGAATAGGTAAAATCTGACTATATTTTTGTAAAAAATCATATAAATATTTGCTTCTTCGCCAGAATTTTATAATTCTGCATCATATTTTAGCTAAAAGAAAACATTGCAACAAGAAAATTATTATTTCAAATGTGGTAGGTATTCTAGATTCTAGCCAATGTAGCTTACAATATACAACGTATTCATCAAATGACACCCGAAAATTGAACGTTTAATATCTGATTGGTACTACGTTTTGGTCACTTTAGCATATCCAATGCTTAAAACCATCCATAGTATACATGCTAAAGTATGAATATGAATGTTTTAACAAAAATATCCATTTCAAGAATACGTAAAATCTGACATTATTTTTGTAAAAAATCATATAAATATTTGCTTCCGCTCCTGAATAAAATAATTCATCATATTTTAGCTAAAAGAAAATAGTGCAACAAGAAAATTGCTATTTCATGTGTGGTAGGTATTATAGAATGCCCCCATGTAGCTTACAATATACAACGTATTCATTAAAATGACACCTGAAAATTGAATGTTTATTATCTGATTGGTACCACGTTTTGGACACTTTTGCATGTCCAATGCTTAAAACCATCCATAGTATAGATTCTAAAGCATGAATGTGAATGTTTTAACAAAAATATCCATGTGACGAATAGGTAAAATCTGACTTAATTTTTGTAAAAAATCATATAAATATATGCTTCCGCGCCCGAATATTCTAATTCTTTATCATATATTAGCTAAGAGAAAACATTGCAACAAGTAAATTGCTATTTCTAGTGTGGTAGGTATTTTAGAATCTAGCCCATGTAGCTTACAAAATACAACGTATTCATTAAAATGACACCGGAAAATTGAATGTTCATTATTTGATTGGTACCTCGTTTTAGTCACTTTTGCATGTCCAATGCTAAAATTATCCATAGTATAGATCCTAAAGCATGAATATGAATGTTTTAACAAAAATATCCATTTCAAGAATAGGTAAAATCTGACTTTATTTTTGTAAAATATCATCAAAATATTTGCTTCCGCGCCCGAATTTTATAATTCTTCATCATATTTTAGCTAAAAGAAAACATTGCAACAAGAAAATAGTTATTTCAAGTGTGGTAGGTATTCTAGAATCCAGCCCATGTAGCTTACAATATACAATGTATTCATTAAAATAACACCTGAAAATTTAATGTTTATTATCTGATTGGTACCACGTTTTGGTTACTTTTACATGTCTAATGCTTAAAACCATCCATAGTATAGAACCTAAAGCATAAATATGAATGTTTTAACAAAAATATCCATTTCAAGAATAGGTAAAAACTGACTTTATTTTTCAAAAAATCATATAAATTTTTGCTTCCATGCCCGAGTTTTATATTTCTTTATGTTATTTTAGCTAAAAGAAAACATTGCAACAAGAAAATTGCTATTTCAAGTGTGGTAGGTATTCTAGAATCCAGCCCACGTAGCTTACAATATGCAACGTATTCATCAAGAATAGGTAAAATCTGACTTTATTTTTGTAAAAAATCATATAAATATTTGCTTCCGCGCCCGAATTTTATAATTCTTCATCATATTTTAGCTAAAAGTAAACATTGCAACAAGAAAATTGGTATTTCAAGTGTGGTAGGTATTTTAGAATCCAGCCCATGTATATTGCTATATGCAACGTATTCATTAAAATGACACCCGAAAATTGAATGTTTAATATTTGATTGGTACCACGTTTTGGTCACTTTTGCATGTCCAATGCTTAAAACCATCCATAGTATAGATCCTAAAGCATGAATAAGAATTTTTTAACAAAAATATCCATTTGACGTAAGTAGTAATGGGGGCGCTAGAGCAAAACTTTTCAATGTATAAGACAAAGACATGTAATCCTGGCTAAATGGACATTCTGGGTGTCCGAGAGAGCTGCAAGAGTAGAATGAAAATCGACAGAGATGGGTTGCCAGAGTTTGAACGAATCGCGTTTGTAATTTTGGCATGAGCTGATTGAATTTAGCGAATTAGAGTATAGTGTTAATTGAGCATGCGCGACTTAGTAATCATTTGACATAGGCGGCGCAGCGTGGATGTGTTTGGTGGTGCCGGATGTATTTACGTATAAATATGTGTGTTTTGATATTATGGCAATGTGCAACGTGCATGTTGGTGTGCAGCATACTAGTATATTAGTAATAGAAAGACATATAGTTGTAAGAAAATATCATGTTATTTAATTAAATTAAAAAAAATATATATAGGTTTGTCGTCACTGGGATTTTAACCCCAGATCTCAGACTTCGCTTAGCGAGTCGGAGCGCGCTAACCAACTAAGCCACTACTGCCCACATTCATTGTTCCTAGATAAAATATAAATAATCATACTTATTTTTTGTCATGGGCGCCGCGCCTGTAGGAGAATTTGCTGCTGTGATTTAAAATGTATTTTACGTAAATACGAGTATTCTGATATTATGTTAACGTGCATCGTGCATGTTGGTGTACCCCATACTAGCATATTAGTTAATATATAATCTTATAGTTTAAATAAAAAATAATTTTATTCATTGTCCATATAGAACATATAAAGATACGCTCTTGCTACCGATGAATGTCTTAAGAAAATAAATACAAACGCTGAGATCAACTCATGGGTTGAGTGTAGTATTTATTTAATTAACAAATTGCAACTTTAAGGAGCTAGGAATAAAACAACCATAATTATATATTTTATAACATTTATTTATAATTTTTATTACAGTACATTACATATTATATATATATATATATATATATATATATATATATATATATATATATATATATATTATACAATAATTACACTAAACTATCTTAAGAAATCCATGAATTATATTTACTGTCGAATCCTAACCATTTAACAAAATATTTATTTCCTCTTCTTTGTAAAATTTTTTCAACTAAATAAGTATCAGGATATTTTGTCTTCTGTAATTCTTCTTGATAAAATCCACCTTTAATGCGATTCCCTTCCAAGTCTTCTAATATAAATGTGACAGGTATTGTATGTTTTACTTCAGCTATTCTAAACACTTCTGTCGTACAATTTGGAGTATGTCCTTTTTCAAACACATGTTTATGCTTACTAATTCTGACATGATCACCCACTTGAAATAACGATGTTTTCAACAAATGATGTCTTTTATTACGATAGGCTTGAATGTATGTATCTTGTTTAACTTCTGCCGGTTTCAGTTGTATTGTACGATATTTAGAGTTATTATATTCTTCAACCAAATTATTGAGAATATCTATCCACTTATAGGAGCCCCTATAATTGAGTTCTACCCACATTTTGGTTTTAAGGGTCCGGTTCCAGCGTTCAACAATGCTAGCTTTTAAATGCGAAAACGTAGAATAGTGATTTATGTGATAATCTTCCATTAGTTTCTTAAAATCTTTGTTAAAAAACTCTTTGCCGTCATCTGTTTGTAGGTTTCTTGGTACTCGTCCACTTGAAAGAATTATTTTCATAGCTGCCGTTACATTTTTTGCCGATTTTGTGGCGACTGGAATTGCCCATGCAAACTTTGAGTATGTGTCAATAACAGTAAGCATAAACTTAACATTATTATTGTCACTGTCATACGTTGACATATCCACCAAATCTGCTTGCCATAAGTCATCGAAACCTTGCAATATAACTTTGCGTCTAATAAAATTCCGACGAGCTGGTTTATGCAGTTCATATGTTAGTAAACGCTTAATATTACTCATTATTATTTTTCCTCGGGTTGAATAAAATAACTTATTTGTTGCTTGAGAATTGCTACGTCTGTAGCCACACTCTTTACACTTTGTAAATCTTTGTTTAAATCATTAACTGAGTCATGAATACGTGATATTTCTTCTTTAAGTGTAATATTTTGAGTCTGTTCAATGAGACTAATATTATGTTGTATATTTTGTGTATCTTGATTTAGATTATTAACAAGCAATGCTACACTGTCTCGTACAATTTGTAAATCGTTTTGTATACTCTGTAAAAGAAGTGACACTCTCGTCTACATATTTTTTTGATGCAGCGTCGTGAAGATTGCGTGGAAATCCGATATTAGTTAATCGTTTATTGTTGAAATTTATATCACCCTCGCTTGTTAATGGAAATTGTAGTTGAGTTTTATATGACATGATGAAACTGACTTTATACAATGATGTCCTCTTCTCTTAACTCTTCTTCTATCGCTGCTATTTCCGAATCAAGTCCACTATGGCCGATCGCACGTGACGAATGTAGTAAATAAAGTCGTTGAACTAATTCATTAGGATCGTTCCAATATTTGAAATCAATTGGTTTTTTAGAAACTTATTAAATTTGTACCACCCTTTCCAGTCACTGGCTGAGATTCAATATATTTTATAATATTTTTTTATTTATACGAATTATTCTTTTTAGTCGGTTCCAATGGTAAGTAATTTATCTTATGGGCGTTTGTATCGAGAAGAATAGCTTTATAGTTTTGTAAATCTTCCTCTGTATACTCTGTTTTATTAGGAGAATTAAGAAAGAGTAACTGAGCCAGACCTCGTGTTACTTTATACTGTTTATTGTTTATAATAATGTTGTCCTCACTTGTCATAAACAAGTGTGAATCTCCCATTTTAAAGTCATTCCCTATGCGTCTTACACCATACTGTTTATCTATAATCTTATTTTGTCCAACACGAAATAATAATTGTTTAATATATTTTCGTATTATTGGCCCTGTATGTGTTTTAAGTTACTCTTCAATTACACTTCTTCCATTTTCCGTTTTAAGTAATGTATCAAAATCTATTTGATCTACAATTAATTCATTAGATTCCTGTTTGATATTTTCGTCTTGTTTCTTATGTATATCTGTTATTAACGGAATAGATAGTTTATCAAGTACGTTTGTCTCTCTCGGTTTACAATACTTCTATATTTACGTCGTATATTATCAGCTGTTTTTTCAATGTCAATAATAATATTATTACTTGACAGTGCTTTCTTCTTCGGCTTATATTTTTTATTCATTATCTGTGAACATAACAATGACATACTTGTTCAACAGTTCAATATGTACTACTTGAAAAAATTACGTACCGACCTTTATGTATGAATCAAAACCTGAACGATACCGTCCAGTATTAAATTCTTTATCTTTATCAATTACCAAGAAACCATACTTGATTTCATTCCAGCATAGTGAACATAAATCCTTAAATTGTGCGAAATTCATATCTGTGTTAATGTGATCTTTATAAATATGATTTAAATTCATGTCATCTTGTTTAAAGAGTACTAATAAGTTAGCATTGTATCGAATTAAATGTTTCGGTATGTGAGTATAGGTCTGACACAAATAAAAACAGTCAACTAGATTGTGGGTCGGCTGGATGGCTGAGCGAGCTAGCGCACATCTTTAGCTCGCTGTGACGTCATACGAACCTGAGATCCTCAGTTCAAGTCCCAGAGACCGACAACGTGTGATTTGTCGTAAAATAAAAAAACACAGCTACTTGTGTATCACACTCGAATGCTATAGACTTGCCATCTATACATCTTAAATAGAAGTAGCACTGGCAAATGAAACAACCGACAGTATGGCAGTTAGAACTGCGGCTCGGTGTGTTCGGTTGCCCTATGCTCCGCTTAGGAGATACAGGAACACATTATAACTAGATTGTGGCGACCCATACTAAAATATTCACTCATAGTTTTTTGTTTGACACATATAACGTCATCGAATATGAAAAGAGAATTCGCTTTGGCATTGTGTGGTTCCATAATATTTTCAGTACTATTGAACAGAAAATATCGCACATCTGGAACGCGTTTTAATATATTTTGAAGTAACTGATATTTAGGTTGATTCGGAGTTTTTGTATACAAGTAAATATTTTCAAATTTTAAACCATTTGGATCCATAATTAAACTTAACATTAAGTTAGTTTTGCCACAGTTGCTAGGACCACTTATAATACATCTGATTGTATTTGGTAACAAAGAACTATGTCTAGGTGACTGTGTTTTATTAAATTTGGATGTAATATTATCCAAATTTTGAATCGTTATTGTCATGGGCTGCTTAATCAACTTCATTTTTTATAATGATGAATTTTACATGCATTTAAGTTTATATATTATTTACAGTTAATATAAATATGCAATAATATTATTTAAAATATTAGTACATAAAAAGTCGTTGCCATGTTCAGATCTCGTTATATACATACAGGCAGTAGTTTAGTGAACTCATTAATCAATCGTCTTCCATTCGAACTGCACGTGCCTGGTTACCAGTATTGTGGTCCCGGTACTAAACTTCAGAAACGTTTAGAACGGGGCGACCCCGGAATAAATGAGTTAGACAAAGCGTGTAAGGAACACGACATAGCATATTCTTGAAATAAAGAAAATTTGACTGCTAGTCACGAGGCAGATAAAGTATTAGAAGATAAAGCCTGGTCAAGAGTATTAGCCTCAGATTCTTTATTCGGAGAGAAAGCTGCAGCGTGGAGTATAGCCAACACCATGTAAGTTAAACGGAAACTAGGAATGGGAATGAAGATGGATGTAAAAAATAAATTTAAAAAACGGGAAAATAAAAAACCAACTTTTAATACAATAAAGAAAATAGCAAAGTTAGCCATTAAATCGAAAGGAAAATCAAGCAAACTTATGGATGATTTAACAGCAAAAGGAATTATAAAAACAGCATTGAAAGCAGCTAAACGAGAAGTTAGTAATCACAAACCATCTATTCCTACTATAAATAAAGAAAGAATAATCCCATTACCGAAGACTGGTGGTATTCTTCCATTAATTCTTATTTTTGCTGGATTATCTGCACTGGGAGCTCTTACTGGTGGGGCAGCAAGGGTAGCAAAAACAATAATTTCTGCTAAGAATGCTAGAAAGGAGTTGGAGGAAAATAAGCGTCATAACCGTAATATGGAAGCTATAGCTATAGGAAAAGGCATACAAGTAGCTCCTACATCTAAAGGATTCGGATTATATCGACACGTTTCCAAAAAACCATTAAAATTACCGAGAGTACCGCTAACTAATGTGGATTTAGAAAACTATGCTCGTCATTACGAAATACCATTCTTTCGAGGAGTATATATGCGTAATGATTTGCCAAACAATCCAAGAATGAATGAATCTGCTATAGTTAATTTGGATGATTTAGATGGAAAAGGAACACATTAGATAGCTTACAGAAAACGTAGCTATAATATAATTTACTTTGACAGCATAGGCAACTTACCACCTCCAAAAGAAATAATAAGGTATCTCGGTAATTAAAAAATTTTCTCTAATTACAATCAAGAACAAGAGCCTAGTACAGTAGTATGTGGTCATCTTTGTTTAAAACTTCTTATGAAATAAAACTAGTGGACAGTAACACAAGAGAATCATTTAAGTAATACTATTTGGTACGTGAACATAATAATGTCTTTAACATTAACGTTACAAAGTAATAGTTTGTAACAGTACGTACCCACCTCCTCCGTACATACAATTATCTTTTAGCCAAAGATCGTCTAGTGGAAGGTTTAACTTACCCTACGTTGTGTTTATTTAAATAAGTAACCCTTCATCGTCGTAATACAGAGTAGCTGTTAAGAGTGGAGGAATCGGGACAGGTAGTTGATAAAATAAAAGAATGATATTCACTCCAAAAGACAGACAAAATATCTGACTTGTGCATTTATTTATAATTAAGACATTCGTAGAGTGCTGTGGAATATTACGCTCTCTGGTATTCACCTTATGAACCTGAGGGAAACCACAGCCAAAACCTCAGGTAGAGAGACAATTTGAACATTTAACAATCATATAAAAATATTGCATTCAATTCATAAAGAGTTGTCCCAATAATTTATGATAGATATATTTGGTAAAATTATATGACTGGGATCCAAACTGATATTGTTGCCCACAACTGCAATTGTGTGTGTGCTGGATTGTATAGATTATATTTGTTGGTTCTTTCGTTTACAGGGCGCTCCGTTTTGTCAGAGGGCAATTGTTTATATTTTGTATGGTCTGAATCGCAATGACTGGCCCTTGAGCTCACGGTTCTCCCGGCCACAATAGCTCTCGGTCAAACGAACCGGCCACGGCGGGTTCACAGTCAAAACGATCAGAATTGTGTGTGTTGTAATTTGTTTGAGTTTATTTCAGAGTCGGCATGCCGTTGCTCTGAGTTCTTTGGTTTATAGGGCGCTCTATTTTGTCAGAGGGCCATTGTTTATATTTTATATGGTCTGAATCGCAATGTCCGGCTCTTGAGCTCACGGTTCTCCCGGCCACAATAGCTCTCGGTCAAACGAACCGGCCACCGCGAGCGCACAGTCAAAGCTATCAGAAATACAGACACCCAGCTGAGCTGGCGAATCTGTTGTGTTTGAGTGAATTTACAATTGTTAGGCAAACAATATTAGTTCGGTTATATTTAATAAAAATATGATATCATTGTGACAACTAGAAAACAATATATATAACACATACCTGGCTTGTCAGAGCAGAGACGTAGTTGACAGGAATTTCATAGGATTTGGTAAGAAATATGGAGGAAAACTACCGTGGTGCCAGACAGTGCCAGTAAGCTACACACGACAGCGGTTTCATAGGTGCACTAGGTGGTCTTGGTGCCAGACAGAGCCAGTAAGCTACACATAGACGTTCCTAGTGTGGAGGGATACTATCATGGTGCCAGACAGTGCCAGTAAGCTACACACGACAGCGGTTTCATAGGATCACTAGGTGGTCTTGGTGCCAGACAGTGCCAGTAAGCTACACATAGACGTTCCCAGTGTGGAGGATTACTATCGTGGTGCCAGACAGTGCCAGTAAGCTACACACGACAGCGGTTTCATAGGATCACTAGGTGGTCTTGGTGCCAGACAGTGCCAGTAAGCTACACATAGACGTTCCCAGTGTGGAGGATTACTATCGTGGTGCCAGACAGTGCCAGTAAGCTACACACGACAGTGGTTTCATAGGATCACTAGGTGTTCTTGGTGCCAGACAGTGCCAGTAAGCTACACATAGACGTTCCCAGTGTGGAGGATTACCATCGTGGTGCCAGACAGTGCCAGTAAGCTACACACGACAGCGGTGTCAGAGGGACAGAAGGAATGTAGGGAAGTGGAGTCAAAAAGACCAGGAGGAACTACCTCGGACAAGCCAAGCATAGTGGAGTCCTGGATCTGACTCCTCGAGTACAGCTTTGGACTCGGGTTATATACAAAAATAACCCTCTTCTCTCCTTCAGAATGAGGGCGTTTCGGGGGTAGCGTCTTCCCTCTCCACCACGATCCAGACGCGTGATCGTGGAATCTTCTAGAATCTGCATATCAACGCTGCAGGTACAGGCTCAGCGTCTTGCAGTCTATCCCTTTCAAGTGGTTTGGCCATCTGGCTTTAGCGCCAGGACGTGGAGTCCATGGGCGTGCTGATGATCTTTGGAGAAATCTTGTACATTTCAAAATATCTAACAAACATAATATTCTTTGCCATATTGCATATTTATTTAAATTAGCAGTACCATCTGCAAATCTTATATTGTGTCATCTGTCTTAGTGTGACATAGGTAAATTTATATTAGTTGAAATCTAATATCTTATTTATCTGGGGTTGTATTTTATTACAGAATATTTTACCTGATGTGTTGTAATAACATATCATTTTAGAGACTTTAAGAATGATTCAAATACATAATAATTTATAAACTTTATGTTGTTAAAGTTATTTGTAATTAAATGATCACTGAAAGGTTATGGTTTTTACTAATATGATAGATATTTCTGTTATTTAATATACATGATTTGCACATACCAACATATTTAAACAACGATATAATTTTATATAATATTCTTCGGAAATATGAATACCGTATAGAAATTCGTGAAATCTACGCCTATGCTCCAAATACAGATAGTGAAATGCATACAATATTTCCGTATATGTCAAGTGTTTTCTGACCTGGCCTGCTAATGTAAACAAATCCAACCCTCGACTAGTTTAAAAATGAAAACAGATGTTCGTAAAATAATTCTTCACAAAAATATTTTATCGTAATAAAGATTATTTCTTATATTATTAATAACAAAATCATACATGCCAACAGTACTGTTTCAAACTCCCCCAGATATTTAATTGTATTAGCCAGCAATCAGGTGAGCGAATACATTAAATATCTCATGCATTATTATTTTGTTAGTTTCTACTATAAATGTGCATTAGCTATTTTCCGAATTATTTACTTCTATCTACTTCAAGTCTCAAGCACAAAAATAAATAAAACTAATAATATAAAGATTGGGTTTGTTTTGTTTTTGTTTAATGAATATAACGGTGAGACTGGACGCTATTATTTTTTTTTTTTATTGTTATTATTTAGCAATTGGTTTTAATTTACAACAAAGACAAATTTACAATTTTTCATAATTTACCAATAACTAATATCACCAACCACTGTTCTTCCCGCGATGTTTCTTCTGTACTGATTTTGATATAGCCAAGAATGTGGAAACTAAAGTTGTGGTGGATTGTTGATAATTTTGGGTTATATTTTTCCTCAATTCTTGTTCTTGTACGGCAGTTGTAGAGAAAGGCGTCGTCGTTGGTGATTCTGGGGATGTCTTTTTGTCCTCTAGTCGAGCAGATGATTAATTTGGTGTTTTACTTAACTTAAACGATGATTTCTACTGGGTTTGATAAAATCCGAGTTGATGAAACGTACTATCGTTGTTTTGAGCGTCACTAATTTTATTGAATTTTAAAACTGATCCTGTCCTCTTCATTTATGGTTGTCGGATGATGTACTTATGTTTTCTTCATTTGTAGTAGTCGGTAGATGTACTGATGTTTTTTTCATTTGTGGTAGTCGGTATCTGCACTCCCCCGATAATATAATATGTCTGCAAATATTTCAATCCTTGTTCTTCTTATATGTATGGTGATGATGATTATAATTTTCTTGGTATATTATATATTATATTTCATTGCACTACACACTACACTGAACTAAATTTCACTGATATATATTTCATTACACCAAACTGCACTACGAATATATAATTCTGACTTACCATATATATACAAATGAGTAGAATAAATTGATGATATAAATCCTTTACCCAATATCCGGTGTAATCCTATTCTTCATCTAAAGCTGAATTATATTCTTGGATTTTTGTGATTACACGTCCTGTTGCATTTTGGAATAATTTCCCATATTCTTTGATTGCAATGCAAATCCTTTGTATTTTTGTGACATTTTCGAATTTTAACACTCTCTAGTACATCTGTACTACACAATTTGTTTATTACCATAGTTTGTGTTCCTTCTTGATTCTCTAATTACTTCAATCTGATTTAATCCATATTTACGTAATGAATTTTTAAGATATTACTGATCCTTTTCCTGGGTTTTTCTGGTATTTGTTTGTTAGGTCATGACCTATTTTATCTCATTCTTCCTTCGGATGCAATGGTTGATTTTTCTACAAACTACCTGCTCAAGGGTTTGGGGTCGATGTCCTCCTTCAGGGTGATAATTTCCTAGTTGGTGTTGGTAATCCGACCTTGTTCGGTACACCGGCACACGTCTTGTTTTTTTGAATTTCTGTTCCTAGCTAGACACTGGACACTATAGTTCATCATTGTTGTTTGTTATTGTTGACATTACACTTTAATCACCGTATCTTTTCAAACACTTCAACCCGTCGTAAAATATTCCAGATGTTTCACAAAACTTGGAATATTTTTAAACTCATTTCTGCACTCAGGTCAAAAGACCTTTTCAAGTGTTATGGGTTGTTTCACGAAATAAGGGAATTCATCTGCGTTACTAATGTTAATTTTATTTAATTGTTGATTATAAGCATAATTTTAATTTGTTTTTAAAATTTAGTTTTATATAAATAATTTTTTTTTCCAAACACCGGAAAGAAAATAGAATCTCTTTTTATAAACAAACATATGATTTTAATCAGATAAATTTTTATTTTGACAAAAATAATTATTGTTAGAACAATTATTAATTTTTTTTGTTTCTAATCTATACGGAAGTTAATATTTTATTTCTGAATCAAAGGTCTCGTGCCTTTATAATAAGTTTTACTTGTATTTTATTCGCATAGCGATCAACATCTACGAGTAAGAGTGTTTTCGAATCACTCATATGCAGCGGTTTATAATTAATGATTTATCGATGCTGGGATTTGAACCACAGATCTCACATTATTGTTAATTTAAATAATTGAATTCAAATTTAGTTTTGAAAGGTGTATCAAGTTACAAATATTTTATAGACAGTATAAAAAAAAATGATTAAATTTTCAAGATCAATTTACCTTTTTTTTGTATAATTACTTTCACTAATTCCATTATTTTCAATTTTCTTCTAAACATCTGGTTATTATATTACAACTCGAGATGTCTCGGTCAATCCTTTATACCATGAACAAACCATACTGGCGCGCCGAACCGATTCCGAAATTTAAGATTTCACATAACGCGCTGAATTTGTTAATTGATAAATATCACTCTTCTATCAAATATTCTGTCCTCTCCCCCAATTAACAGCTTTTAAGACTCTGTATCCTGGTCACGGCACCATTTTTTGTAACAGTACGTACCCACCTCCTCCGTACATACAATTATCTTTTAGCCAAAGATCGTCTAGTGGAAGGTTTAACTTACCCTACGTTGTGTTTATTTAAACAAGTAACCCTTCATCGTCGTAATACAGAGTAGCTGTTAAGAGTGGAGGAATCGGGACAAGTAGTTGATAAAATAAAAGAATCATATTCACTCCAAAAGACAGACAAAATATCTGACTTGTGCATTTATTTATAATTAAGACATTCGTAGAGTGCTGTGGAATATTACGCTCTCTGGTATTCACCTTATGAACCTGAGGGAAACCACAGCCAAAACCTCAGGTAGAGAGACAATTTGAACATTTAACAATCATATAAAAATATTGCATTCAATTCATAAAGAGTTGTCCCAATAATTTATGATAGATATATTTGGTAAAATTATATGACTGGGATCCAAACTGATATTGTTGCCCACAACTGCAATTGTGTGTGTGCTGGATTGTATAGATTATATTTGTTGGTTCTTTCGTTTACAGGGCGCTCCGTTTTGTCAGAGGGCAATTGTTTATATTTTGTATGGTCTGAATCGCAATGACTGGCCCTTGAGCTCACGGTTCTCCCGGCCACAATAGCTCTCGGTCAAACGAACCGGCCACGGCGGGTTCACAGTCAAAACGATCAGAATTGTGTGTGTTGTAATTTGTTTGAGTTTATTTCAGAGTCGGCATGCCGTTGCTCTGAGTTCTTTGGTTTATAGGGCGCTCTATTTTGTCAGAGGGCCATTGTTTATATTTTATATGGTCTGAATCGCAATGTCCGGCTCTTGAGCTCACGGTTCTCCCGGCCACAATAGCTCTCGGTCAAACGAACCGGCCACCGCGAGCGCACAGTCAAAGCTGAGCTGGCGAATCTGTTGTGTTTGAGTGAATTTACAATTGTTAGGCAAACAATATTAGTTCGGTTATATTTAATAAAAATATGATATCATTGTGACAACTAGAAAACAATATATATAACACATACCTGGCTTGTCAGAGCAGAGACGTAGTTGACAGGAATTTCATAGGATTTGGTAAGAAATATGGAGGAAAACTACCGTGGTGCCAGACAGTGCCAGTAAGCTACACACGACAGCGGTTTCATAGGTGCACTAGGTGGTCTTGGTGCCAGACAGAGCCAGTAAGCTACACATAGACGTTCCTAGTGTGGAGGGAAACTATCATGGTGCCAGACAGTGCCAGTAAGCTACACACGACAGCGGTTTCATAGGATCACTAGGTGGTCTTGGTGCCAGACAGTGCCAGTAAGCTACACATAGACGTTCCCAGTGTGGAGGATTACTATCGTGGTGCCAGACAGTGCCAGTAAGCTACACACGACAGCGGTTTCATAGGATCACTAGGTGGTCTTGGTGCCAGACAGTGCCAGTAAGCTACACATAGACGTTCCCAGTGTGGAGGATTACTATCGTGGTGCCAGACAGTGCCAGTAAGCTACACACGACAGTGGTTTCATAGGATCACTAGGTGTTCTTGGTGCCAGACAGTGCCAGTAAGCTACACATAGACGTTCCCAGTGTGGAGGATTACCATCGTGGTGCCAGACAGTGCCAGTAAGCTACACACGACAGCGGTGTCAGAGGGACAGAAGGAATGTAGGAAAGTGGAGTCAAGAAGACCAGGAGGAACTACCTCGGACAAGCCAAGCATAGTGGAGTCCTGGATCTGACTCCTCGAGTACAGCTTTGGACTCGGGTTATATACAAAAATAACCCTCTTCTCTCCTTCAGAATGAGGGCGTTTCGGGGGTAGCGTCTTCCCTCTCCACCACGATCCAGACGCGTGATCGTGGAATCTTCTAGAATCTGCATATCAACGCTGCAGGTACAGGCTCAGCGTCTTGCAGTCTATCCCTTTCAAGTGGTTTGGCCATCTGGCTTTAGCGCCAGGACGTGGAGTCCATGGGCGTGCTGATGATCTTTGGAGAAATCTTGTACATTTCAAAATATCTAACAAACATAATATTCTTTGCCATATTGCATATTTATTTAAATTAGCAGTACCATCTGCAAATCTTATATTGTGTCATCTGTCTTAGTGTGACATAGGTAAATTTATATTAGTTGAAATCTAATATCTTATTTATCTGGGGTTGTATTTTATTACAGAATATTTTACCTGATGTGTTGTAATAACATATCATTTTAGAGACTTTAAGAATGATTCAAATACATAATAATTTATAAACTTTATGTTGTTAAAGTTATTTGTAATTAAATGATCACTGAAAGGTTATGGTTTTTACTAATATGATAGATATTTCTGTTATTTAATATACATGATTTGCACATACGAACATATTTAAACAACGATGTAATTTTATATAATATTCTTCGGAAATATGAATACCGTATAGAAATTCGTGAAATCTACGCCTATGCTCCAAATACAGATAGTGAAATGCATACAATATTTCCGTATATGTCAAGTGTTTTCTGACCTGGCCTGCTAATGTAAACAAATCCAACCCTCGACTAGTTTAAAAATGAAAACAGATGTTCGTAAAATAATTCTTCACAAAAATATTTTATCGTAATAAAGATTATTTCTTATATTATTAATAACAAAATCATACATGCCAACAGTACTGTTTCAAGTTCTATATTAAATGCGAATTTTTTTCCGGCAATTGAATTAAAAAAAGACACAAATTACGAATTGGGTTTAGTGCTTTTTCAAACATACAATTCTATACCAAATATAGAAGAAAAAAATAGTAGAATATATATTGGTGATTCACACATATATCTTCCAGAAGGATCTCATGAAATTAAAGACATAAATGAATATGTTAAATCACAATTACCTAGTGAAATTAATTTTGAACTGAGAGCCAATAATAATACATTAAAGAGTGAAATAAAGTGCAGTCAATGGATTTATTTTAATAAACCAAATAGTTTTGGATCTCTTTTGGGATTTACAGAACGAATTCTCGAACCAAATAAATGGTATGAATCGGATATACCTGTACAAATTATTAATGTGTCTAATATACGCATAGAATGTAACATCACAACAGGATCTTATATAAATGAGAAATTAATGCATACAATTTATGAATTTACACCAATGGTACCACCTGGTTATAAAATAATAGATAATCCTAACAATATAATCTATCTGCCACTTCGAGTAAATACAATTGATAATGTAACACTTAAAATACTCGACCAAGATAATAATTTGGTCAATTTTCGTGGAGAAGCCATCACAGTAAGAGTACACATCAAACAGCTTTAATACCATGTTATTACAGAAGAAACAAAATAAAAATTCACTACGTGTTGGTTATCCTTTAGTGATTTCACAAAGAAGAAGAAGAGGAAAATCACCAGCCATATGTGACAACCACTTTTAATAATAATGACGAGATACGTATACCAATTCAGCAGCAAGATATATACACACTACCATCACACAGTTTTCTCTACATAGAAGGCAAAATTCAAACTGGTCAGCAAGGTCCACAGGCAGAAATTAAGTTCATCAACAATGGAATAGTCTACTTGTTTGAAGAAATACGTTACGAATTGAATGGAATCGAAATTGATCGCACGAAAACATTAGGCATAACATCTACTGTAAAAGGATATACGTCATTCACACCAAATGAAGTATTGTCTTTGGAAAACGCGGGTTGGAACACAAAAAATGATAATAATGCAATTTGTTACGAAGAAAATTTCAATGTATGTATACCATTGAAAATATTACTAGGATTCGCTGAAGATTTTAACAAAATTATTTTGAATGCACGTCAAGAATTAATACTGGTGCGTTCTAAGTCTGATAATGACGCTTTACTGTGTACACAAGCAGACAATGTAAATAATATATCTGTAAAACTTAATAAAATCCAGTGGCGAGTACCGTACGTATACGTAGCCAATCCTGAACGTTTATCTTTGTTGAAAATAGTTGAAGAAGGTAAACATGTTCACGTAAATTTTCGGAGTTGGTCAACATATGAGTTTCCTATGCTACCAAATACTACGAAGCATACATGGACTGTAAAAACAAGTGCCCAAATGGAAAAGCCACGTTATTTGTTACTAGTATTTCAAACTGATAGAAAAAACTCATTGGAGAAAGATACGTCCTCGTTTGACCATTGTAATATTACTAATGTAAAGCTGTATTTAAATTCAGAATGTTTTCCTTATGACAATATGAATTTAGATATTGACAACAATAAATATGCCTTAATGTATGACATGTATAAAAGATTTTAGTCATCATATTACGGTCGAAATGGTTACGGTGAACCATTATTTGGAGTTCAAGAATTTAAAAACACAGCACCAGTTTTCGTAATTGACTGTTCAAGACAAAACGAAACTATAAAAACAGCAACTGTAGATATTCGATTGGAATTCGAATCAAAAAATTCAATTCCAAATAACACATCTGCATATTGCATAATATTGCACGACCGTCTCGTAGAAAATAACCCAGTAACGAATATTGTTAAACAAGTTTTGTAAGAAAATAATTCTCAGTTCACAAGTAACTCTACTACACATCACGTCGTACTGCTTATACACAAAAATATTGTTTATTTAATCACTAAGAAAGTGTTATAAAAATGAAAGAGTTTATTATTGATATCCAAGGATATGGACTCAGTAATGATCGCTTTATTTTGAAAGAAGTGGCAATCTTAACAAAAAATGATACGCAGTTACAACACTTATACGTACGACCGCCTTGTTTTTGGAGTGACGTCAGTTTTTCATTACGAAAACAAATATGTTGGCTTGAACGCAATTATCACGGACTTTCGTGGAATGATAGATATATAGATTACTATGCAGCTCAAAATATAATAAAGAACATATTGTCATGTGAATGCAGGATATATTTGAAAGGAAATTCGAAAAGAAAACTCATTGAAAAGTTACTGGAAAATAATAATAATATGTGTACTATAATTGGTTTGGGTGAAAATGTTCATGAATATGATGAATTGCCACCGTCACTACGAATGGAGAACAAATATACTTCAAATATTACATGTTTTTCTCATAAAACACTTTCAACAAGAAGAAATTCCTTGCCATCTTGTGCCCTTCGGAATGTATTTACACTTCAAGCGTGGTTGACTAGAAAATACGAGGATGATTTACTCTAATTTATACATATAATAGCTATATTTTCTTTTATTGTTATTGTTAAAAATATATGTTAATAATATAACTAAAATTAATGTTAATAATATTGTACTTATATGTATATATGTTATACTTGTATGTATATATGTTGTAAAATATTTTTTTTTAAAAAAAAGAACATCATTGTATTATTTGCATATGCATATACTTAACCGCTATACTTACTTCATTACTTTTTCAGATGATATAACTAAATATTGGTCAAGGATTAAAAAGAATAAGGTAAGTATAAGATTTGTAATTATACGCACAAAAACATTTATTTTGTATTATATTTTCAAATCTTCATACAGTTTATTTACAATTTTCATTTATTAAGTGTTTAAATTTATTATAATTACTGGGTACATAATACCCATATTTCACATAAAAAATAACGATAATTTGTGTTTAACTAGAGCTATTGTTCTAAGTATTGCATATTTAGAAAACAGAAGTCTGTTTAAAAAATAAGTGAAAATGAAAAACTACAAAAACAACACGCCACGGAATTATGTCAAAAATTTAACATAAATTTAGAAAATGGTGCAGGAATTTAAGAATTACAGGAGTTTCAAAATAATTTAATAGAATTTAAAATTACACTCTTTGGAGATGATAGGCTAGGT
This sequence comes from Stenolophus ochropezus, assembly GCA_035578165.1. Lineage (NCBI taxonomy): Eukaryota > Metazoa > Arthropoda > Insecta > Coleoptera > Carabidae > Stenolophus > Stenolophus ochropezus. The sequence goes on along the minus strand of JAQOWZ010000136.1, from coordinate 200,019 downwards.
CGGGAAATTATTTTCGAAGGACATGATGTACGTACAGACAAATATATCGATATTTTATATTTTGACAATCATTATAATCCTATAATCAGTATAACTGGTGCATTTAATCTATCATATTATTGCCGTAAATGTCACTCAGGTTATACAATGAAGGGCACTCATAAATGTCCGTTTTTATGTTCACGATGTAATAGTTCACACAGCGAAAATGAAAATAATGTACTTTTAACATGTGACGAATGTAACAGACAATTTGATGGCCAAGTTTGCTTTCAAAATCATAAAATGGTTAATACTTACTCTAAAAACAGATCAATGTGTCAAGTTATCAAATATTGCAAAAAATGTTCCAAAACTTATAATTTGAATAAAAGGATATCACCGCACGAATGCTTCGAAATATTTTGTTCTGTATGTAAAGTAAGTAATTCAGTTTTACTATACTTTATTTTAATAAATATTTTTTTATTTTTGCTTTTGTTAACAACATTTTCCACCCAATCATCAATGTTATATGAAAGTTATTACAACTGACGATTCAAAAACGGCTGCCCATATGCTCTATGTCTTTTTCGATTTGGAGTCTTCACAAAATACACCATTTATCGACGATAATAAATTGTCAAGTTTGTCTAAAAAGAAGAAAGAAAATAGTTCATTCGAACATGTTCCTGTCCTATGTGTAGCCCAACAATGTTGCACAAATTGCATGCATACCAGTATTAATGTAAGTAATAAAATTTGTAACACTTGTGGTATGCATGAACATATATTTATAGAAAATCCCATAAAAATTTTTTTTTGAATATCTAATGTTATCACGACAAAATCTCAAAGAGATTATTGTTATTGCTCATAATGTAAGATCGTATGATGGACATTTTCTTTTAAGATATATAGCAGATACTTTAAAATTAACACCTGACGTATTAATTCGCGGTAATAAAATACTAAATATTCGTTTAAAGAACATAAACTTTATAGATAGTTTAAATTTTTTGCCTATGAAATTAAGTAAAATGCCAGCTGCATTAAACTTGAAATGTGATTATGTTTTGGAAAAAAGTTACTTCCCTTATTATTTTATTCGAAGTGAAAATTTAGATTACGTGGGATCCATATCTCCAAAACACTATTATTCTACGGAAACTATGAACTCCGAAGAAATTTTAAAATTTAATAAATGGTATGATGCAAGCAAACAGTCAAAATATATTTTTAATATGAAGAAAGAATTAATAAATTATTGTATAAATGATGTCAATATACGACGTGAAGCGTGTATAAAATTTAAAGATTTATTTTTTGAAAATAATAACGTTGATATTTTCAGACGATCTATTACTATAGCTAGTGCATGTCTTTACTCGTATAGAAAAAATTATTTAAAAGAAAATACAATTACTATTGTACCTTCATCTAGTTATCGGTGTCAACAAAATTATTCATATGAAGCAACTCTTTGGTTATTATGGGAGGAGAAAGAACGAAATATTAAAATTGGACAAGCATATAATAATAATGAACGCAGTATATTTGGTTTTAAAGTGGACGGTTACGCAGAAATAGAAAATAAAAAATAATATTTGAATATCATGGCTGTTGGTATCATGGTTGTCCGCTATGTTTTCCACAAAATCGTAATAATTTATTATTTAAAACTGCAAATGATACCATGAATTTTAGATATGAATCTACAATTAGAAAAACAGAAATATTAACAAGTACAGGATATGAATTAGTAGAAATGTGGAGTTGTCAATTTGAAAAAAATCGTAAAAATACAATGACAACTTATTATAAAATAGATGAAAGTAAAAACGAAAAAATCTATTATTCTGATATCTGTAGTTTATATCCATTTATTAATAAATATGGAAAATATCCCGTTGGTCACCCCAAAATATATGTAGGCGACGACTGTCCAGATATTTATTCATTTGAGGGTTTAATTAAATGTACAATTTTGCCGTCACAAAATCTCTATCATCCGGTATTACCATTAAAAATAAACAAAAAATGTATGTTTGTTTTATGTCGAACTTGCGCTGAGACATTGAATATTTATGATTGCAAACACATTGATAGCGAAAGACAGCTGACTTCTACATGGGTTGTTGACGAAGTTCGCTTAGCTGTTTCTAAAGGCTATAAAATTATTCAGATATATGAAGTTTGGAAATTTGATACTGTACAATATGATTCAAATTCAAAATCTGGTAGATTATTTGCAGAGTATGTCAATAATTTTTTAAAAATTAAGCAAGAAGCTAGCGACTGGCCTGCTGAATGTTTGAATAAGGAAATATTAAAAGAAAAATATATTCAAGATTTTTATAAAAGGGAGGGAGTCCTTTTAGATAAAAATAATAAACAAAATAATCCTGGTTTAAGATCAACTGCAAAATTAGAATTAAATAGTTTATGGGGCCGTTTTGGCATGAGGGATGACTTAACTCACACTAAAATTATTTGTACTTATGAAGAATTATTAACATATTTCTGCAATCCAAATTATGAAGTACAATCTTCCATACCTATCAATGACGAAATTATGTACATTACTTGGAAAGACTATCAAAAACAAATGTCTCCTACTACAAATGTTTTCATAGCGGCATATACAACTGCTCTAGCAAGAATTCACTTATATAAATACTTAGATAAACTTGGAACACGGGCACTATATTGCGATACTGACAGTATTGTTTATACTCAAAAACCTGATGAATATATGCCTGAACACGGAAATTTTCTGGGTGATATGACTAACGAACTAGATAAATATGGAAAAGGGTCATATATAAATATTTTTGCATCTGGGGGTCCAAAACATTACGCTTTTCAAGTTTGTGTATGTGGCGATAAAAACAATATTAAAACAGAATACAAAGTTAAAGGTATAACTATTAATGTAAGCAACGAAAATAAAGTTAACTTTGATAATTTAGTAAAAATGATTACAGAATATACTGAACCTATAGTACTACAATACAGAAATATTATTCGAACTAAGCATTTTAGAGTCCTGTCTGTGGATCAGACCAAAACATATCAATCTGTTTATCTTAAAAGAAAATTGAACGACAGTATTTCTTAACCCTTTGGATATTTTAAGAGGCAAAAAATATCATAGTATTGTTTAAAATATATTATATATTTAAATATGTTTTAAATGTATTTATCACATATTATATTAGAGTTTTAATATTCATGAATATGTAAACTTATTTAAAATACGAAATATTTATTATTATTATTGTATTTCCTATATTATTAAATACACTTGTAATAAAATATATTTGCGATGGTAATTATCATATGTATTAGAGTATAACAATAGTAAAATAAGCTTATTCATTTACAAAATAAAATATTTATTCATTGTCGTATATTATTAAGATTTAATTATTGTATACTGTGTTCAATGAAACAAGATTACTATTTTTAGTCCCTTAGTTTATTTTTTCCTTTCACATATTTTATAGGTAATATGAAGATAAACAAATCAAATATTAAAGCGATTATATTTTACGTAAGTATTAATTCTAATTAAATTTATTAATCATACCTTTATACAGATAAAACTCCTCTCGTATTCCTTTTGGCTTTAATTCCACACACAGGCCCAAACACACAAAAACAGTACACATCACTAAGTTAGAAACATTAAATTGTTCAATAATAAAATAGAAAAATGAACATAGAGTTATAAAAGTATATGATACAGATAACACAAAACAGTGAAATGTGAACAGTTCGTCTCTGCTTGCGACAATCAAAACTTTGTTTATTTAATAATTACTACACTCAACCCATGAGTTGATCTCAGCGTTTGTATTTATTTTCTTAAGACATTCATCGGTAGCAAGAGCGTATCTTTATATGTTCTATATGGACAATGAATAAAATTATTTTTTATTTAAACTATAAGATTATATATTAACTAATATGCTAGTATGGGGTACACCAACATGCACGATGCACGTTAACATAATATCAGAATACTCATATTTACGTAAAATACATTTTAAATCACAGCAACAAATTCTCCTACAGGCGCCCATGACAAAAAATAAGTATGATTATTTATATTTTATCTAGGAACAATGAATGTGGGCAGTAGTGGCTTAGTTGGTTAGCGCGCTTGCTCCGACTCGCTAAGCAAAGTCTGAGATCTGGGGTTCAAATACCAGTGACGACAAAACTATATATATATTTTTTTAATTTAATTAAATAACATGATATTTTCTTACAACTATATGTCTTTCTATTACTAATATACTAGTATGCTGCACACCAACATGCACGTTGCACATTACCATAATATCAAAACACACATATCTATACGTAAATACATCCGGCACCACCAAACACATCCACGCTGCGCCGCCTATGTCAAATGATTACTAAGTCGCGCATGCTCAATTAACACTATACTCTAATTCGCTAAATTCAATCAGCTCATGCCAAAATTACAAACGCGATTCCTTCAAACTCTGGCAACCCACATTGAAAAGTCTTGCTCTAGCGCCCCCATTACTACTGACGTATAGGTAAAATCTGACTTAATTTTTGTAAAAAATCATATAAATATATGCTTCCGCGCCCGAATTTTATAATTCTTTATAATATTTTAGCAAAGAAAAAACATTGCAACAAGATAATTGCTATTTCAAGAGTGGTAGGTATTCTAGAATCTAGCCCATGTAGCTTACAATATACAACATATTCATTAAAATGACACCCGAAAATTAAATGTTTAGTATCTGATTGGTACCACGTTTTGGTCACTTTTGCATGTCCAATGCTTTAAACCATTCATAGTTTAGATCCTAAAGCATGAATATGAATGTTTTACCAAAAATATCCATTTCAAGAATAGGTAAAATCTGACTTTATTTTAGTAAAAATTCATATAAATATATGCTTCCGCGCCCGAATTTTATAACTCTTCATCATAATTTAGCTAAAAGAAAACATTGCAACAAGAAAATTGCTATTTCAAGTGTGGTAGGTATTCTAGAATCCAGCCCATGTAGCTTACATTATACAACATATTCATTAAAATGACACCCGAAATTTAAATGTTTATTATCTGATTGGTATTACGTTTTGGTAACTTATGCATGTCCAATGCTAAAATTATCCATAGTATAGAACCTAAAGTATGAATATGAATGTTTTAGCAAAAATATCCATTTCAAGAATAGTTAAAATCTGACTTTTTATTTGTAAAAAATCATATACATATTTGCTTCCGCGCCTGAATTTTATAATTCTTCATCATATTTTAGCTAGTTAAGAAACACAATCTGTCGACTATCAACATGAACATGAAACCTCCTTGTAGAGATAACGTACATTATAAAACAGCCTGTACATGTCATTTATCTTGTCTTTTGTACTTCTAACACGAATAAAGAACGTAGATTAGACCCGTTGTAATTTTAATTCTTTTTAAAACTCACTTTCCCGGAGAACAAACAAAATTGGCGCAGTCGGTAGGATACTCGAAATTATTCGTATCGAACGGGTAATTTCTGTCTCAACAGTTAATCGGGTATCACATTTCGGTACGGGAGTGAAAATCAAGCGCATATCGGTTTAACACGAGCCCAGCAGCCGAAATCGGGAGACGAGTCTTGAGAGAGAAGAAAATACAACGCGCTGGTGGAGGACAGCATCGCCAAAGCCAGACCTGGTGAAGGACAGCATCGCCGTAGCCAGACCGTAGACTAGGAAGACCTGGGAGAGGGACAAAAATCATCCAAACCTATAGGCATTAGGTTAAGAAGAATAAAAATAGAAATATTTATGTAAGTACAAACAAAGCTCATATCCCAAACAAAACTATTCCCACATACCGTAGCAACAGTTTCAACTAGAATAAAAATAATTTAAAATAAGCCACAAAATATTTATGTCTAATAACGACATCCTAAACTTATCTGAAATACTAACTCAATTTAATTTGGGAGACACAGATACAGAAATGTCACCACCACCTACCCAAGCTCAACCCCAAATAACAGCAGTCAATTACCAACTCTTAAAATTGTATGTAGATTCGATTCCACACTATGAAGGCAATCCCCACACATTAAATATATTTCTTGATTCTTGTCAAAATTTAATTAATACTTTTGGAACTCATACAAATATAACATTAAACAATTTCCTTGTAAAAGCTATATTAGGAAAATTAACAGGCAGAGCTCTTATTTTAATTGGATCCCGTACAGAACTCAGTACATGGGAGGAAGTGAAAAATGCTCTAAGGGTAAGTTTTGGAGATCAAAGAAACATTGATTGTCTAGTTCAGGATTTGATATCGCTTCGTCCAAATAAAAATGAACCACTCTATAATTTTGGTATGAGATGTCAAGATTCAAGTAGCTTAATTATGTCTAAATTAAATAGTTTCGAAATTACTGCTGAAGAAAGAAAGATAAAACAAAAAAATTATAATGATTTAGCATTAAAAACATTTATTCGCGGCTTACCACCTAACATACAAACAAACATCAGATTACGGAACCCTGAGAGTTTAGAGAAAGCTATGAGTTTAGTTATTGAAGAAGAAAATTTCCTCTATTCTATACAGAGGCAAAGTTCAATAAACTCGCAATCAAATTTTAAACCTGATCATAGAATTTTACCAGCCAGACAACAAATAACGTCCAATTATAGCCAAAATTACCAATACCGACCAAATCCAATTCCTACACCAAATTACTAAATCTCTCAACAACGTCCTACATTGCATTCACCTCCAAAAATGAATCCTTTTCAAAATACTACTCAACCTAATTATAGACCCGTGCATTATGCACAAAGACAACCACAAATCCAAATGCGTCCACCTACATTTCAACATATCCAGAGACCACTAAATTTCCCACAGAATTTCTCACGTCCAAATATACAACAAAATACTTTCCGTCCTAATTTCCAACAAAATTTTACACGTCCAAATCAACCCCAACCATTTAAACCCAAACCGATGGACACTTCATCAATCCATTCTAGAAGAAGTAACCCTCAAAAAACATTCACATCAACCCAATTATTTAATCAGAATATCCAGTCCGACACCGAACAATCACCCCAAACTTCCCAAGACATATCCTATAATACCGAATATGAAACCTATGAGAACAATCCCGTAGACTATGAATATGACACGTATTATGACTATTCACACACTTTAACTTACGACGATTCTTATTACAACAATGATGATAACATCACGTATGAAGAACCCGTTATCAACAATGCTGAATCAAATGTAAATTTTCCTATGACCAACAATGCCAACAATCAGACGTAGTACAATTAAACACAATAAAAGCAAATTTGCCCCACATATATATCCTCGAATTAAATGCCAATTTTTTGATAGATATTGGTAGCACTAAAAGTTTAATAAATCCGGAATTAGCATACACATTTTATCCAAATTACATTTATAATCAAAATTTTAATATTCAAACAGCACATAATGTATCATACCACAATGAAGTTGCAGAAATCCCTATTTGCAAAATTTTAATATTCCCGAAACTCATAAATTTTATTTGTTTAAATTCAGTAACAAATACAATGGCCTCATCGGTGTTGATCTTTTAAGACAATTAAACGCCAATGTAAATGTCACATTCAAACAACTAACAACACCATACGCCGTTATACCCATAATTTTCAATCCCGACAACGAAACAAAAGTCCATAATAATTCAGCCCTTTTACATTCCATTATTGTACCACCTCGAACATCATTTGTAGCAAAATTACTTATTAAAATGAGAAACGGTATAGGAATTTTATATCATAGTAATTTTGAAAATGGTGTATAAATGCCAAAAGCAGTTGTAAACGTTTCACACAATTTTGCTATAACTACATTAACAAATATTAACGAGAACCCTGTTCAGTTAAACATATTAGAACCATTAGAAATTGAACCTTTAGACCCTATCGAAATTAATTTTGTTGAAAAAAATGGAAATTGATGAAGAACCCGATATAGAATACGATAATCATTTAAAACAAAATTTGAAAAATATTAGAATAGATCATTGTAATAAAGAAGAAAAAGAAGCAATTAGAAAATTATGTTTCGAATATGGAGATATATTTTATTGCGAGAAAACACCTTTGAGTTTTTCGAACGAAATAACCCACAAAATTAAATTGAAAGACGATACACCAATTCATGTAAAATCATATCGATTCCCCGAAATTCATAAAAACGAAGTCAAGTCTCAAATTAATAAAATGCTTGAGCAAGGTATAATACAAGACAGCGTATCCCCTTGGTCCAGTCCTATCTAGATAGTCCCGAAAAAACTCGACGCTTCTGGTAAGAAGAAGTGGCGCGTAGTTATAGACTACCGAAAATTGAACGAACAAACCATTGACGACAAGTACCCATTACCAAACATTTCTGACATACTAGACAAACTTGGCAAAGCAACTTACTTTTCGACTTTAGACCTAGCTAGCGGCTTCCATCAGATAGAAGTAGATCCTAATGATATTCAAAAACAGCATTTTCAGTAGACGGCGGGCATTATGAATTTAAACGCATGCTATTCGGTTTAAAAAACGCCCCATCAACCTTTCAACGAGTTATGGACAGTGTTCTTCGCGGCCTTCAGCACGAGACATGTTTAGTATATCTCGATGACATCATTATTTTTAGTTCATCCCTTCAGGAGCATATTGAAAGACTAAAATCAGTATTTAATCGTTTACGAATCAATAACTTTAAAATTCAACTTGACAAAAGCGAATTTCTTCAAAAAAACCGTTCAATATTTAGGACATGTAATTACCTCCGATGGTGTAAAACCTAACCCAGATAAAATTTCGGCAATCAAATATTTCCCCATACCTCGAACACCAAAAGAAATTAAAAGCTTTTTAGGATTACTAGGTTACTATAGACGTTTCATCAAAGACTTTGCAAAAATAACAAAACCCATGACCAAATGTTTGAAAAAAGACGCCAAAATTATTCACGACAAAGAATTCATAGACAGTTTCAATACATGTAAAGAACTACTTACAAACGATCCCATATTACAATACCCTGATTTTGACAAACCTTTTGTACTAACGACAGACGCCAGCGATTTCGCGATAGGTGCCGTTCGTTCGCAAGGCGAAATTTCACGTGACAAACCTATAGCTTACGCATCTAGAACTTTGAATGATACTGAGACACGCTACTCCGCTATCGAAAAAGAACTACTAGCGATAGTTTGGGCTTGTAAGCATTTCCGTCCGTATCTTTATGGTAGAAAGGTCACAATAATGACTGACCACCGACCTCTTACTTGGTTATTTAATATTAAAGAACCAAATTCTAAACTTGTTAGATGGCGACTTAAATTAGAAGAATACGACTATGACATACAATACAAAAAAGGAAAATTTAACACCAACGCAGACTGTCTTTCTAGAATAAAATTAAATGTCATTGAAACAGAATCCATAATTAATAATCCCGACGAAATTAATAACGACATTATCGAATATTTTAGAAACATTGCTGAAAATTTTACACCCAATAAAAATGAATTACATCTCCAACCTTCCACTAGTAAACCGACTAAACCAAAAATCAAAATCTTATCCAACATCCAAATTAAACCCCCAAACACTACATATACTAATTCCCAACAAAACATTGATAACGAAGACATAGGCGTAGACACAGACTCTGAATCTATTACACAACACTCCACTGAGAATGACAATACAAACACCGGCAACAATATTAGACGAAATTATAAACAATAAAACAAATCAGATTCACGTTTTTCCTCATATATATAACAAACCTTCTATTACACATAACAATTACGAACATAAAAAAATTATTAAAATCAAATTACCGGAACAAAATAATCACCAATTTATATTTGAATTCTTAAGAGACTATACTGACTCAAAAAATATTTATCATCTTTATTTTCACACTGACAAACTTTTCCGCGATTTCTCAAAAGTCTATTTAGATAAATTTTCAATGAAAGGTCCGAAATTAATTAAATGCACTGAAATTATTAACACCGTAACTGACAAAGAAGAACAAATTTTGCTTAAAAAATCATCACGAAGGTAGTACTAACCATAGAGGCATTAATGAAACTTTGGAATATCTTAAAAGAAATTATTATTGGAAACATATGAAAACAACAATAACAAATTTTATAAACGCATGTGAAATTTGTCAAGGAGCAAAATATGCTAGGAAAAAACCATATGTCCCGCTCATGCTTACTGAAACAGCCTCACGACCTTTTCAGATAATACACGTAGATATCTTTATGGTTGATAAAAATTATCTTACTCTTGTAGATGCCTTTACAAAATTCGCACAAGCTATATTCATAGAAGGAAATACTGCTCTTCATACTAGTAATGCCTTAATAAAATATTTTGCTTCATTTGGCATACCCGAATATTTAATTTTGGATAACGGTAAAGAGTTCAATAATAACACTAGCAAAGAACTTTTAAAATTGCATAAAATTAATGTCCATTTTACCATCCCTTTACATCACGAATCAAATTCCATTATAGAACGATTTCATTCAACAATAATTGAACATCTAAGAATTCTAAAAGAAATGTATCCGGACGATAACACTGATCAAATGCAATATGCAATAATTGGTTACAATAACTCCATTCACAGCGCTACAAATTACACCCCCTTTGAATTAGCATTCGGGCACACAAATTCTAGAAATCCAAACGAAATATTCCTTCCCAATTCCTTTTACAACGATTACATTCAAAATCATAAAGACAAAATAAAACATGTTTATCAAGAAGTCTCTGATAAACTACATTCCTATAAAAAGAAGATAATAACGAAACATAACACCCACTGTGATACAAATTACGCTTTCAAAATAGGACAAACCGTTTATAAACAAAATCCTTTAAATAGAAGTAAAAAGTCATTGAAATTTTTAGGACCATTCAAATAACTAAACTTTTAGACAAAAATAAAGTTGAAATTTGCAATGAAAAGAAAAAAAATAATGTTGCTAAATATGTCATTTTAATCGAACTTTGTGGCTAAAACCCCATAGTTCTCATCTAAGGCCGGAGAAGTTAAGAAACACAATCTGCCGACTATCAACATGAACATGAAATCTCCTGGTAGAGATAACGTACATTATAAAACAGCCTGTACATGTCATGTATCTTGTCTTTTGTACTTCTAATACGAATAAAGAACGTAGATTAGACCCGTTGTAATTTTAATTCTTTTTAAAAACTCACTTTCCCGGAGAACAAACAAAATTAGCTAAAAGAAAACATTGCAACAAAAAAATTGCTATTTCAAGTGTGGTAGGTATTCTAGAATCCAGCCCATGTAGCTTACATTATACAACGTATTCATTAAAATAACACCCGAAATTTAAATGTTTATTATTGGGATCACGTTTTGGTCACTTTTGCATGTCCAATGCTTAAAACCATCCATAGTGTAGATCCTAAAGCATGAATATGAATGTTTTAACAAAAATATCCATTTCAAGAATAGGTAAAATCTGACATAATATTTGTAAAAAATCATATAAATATTTGCTTCCGCGGCCGAATTTTATAATTCTTAATCATATTTTAGCTAAAAGAAAATATTGCAACAAGAAAATTGCTATTTCAAGAGTGGTAGGTATTCTAGAATCCAGGTATTCTAGAATCCAGGTATTCTAGAATCCAGCCCATGTTGCTTACAATATACAACGTATTCATTAAAATAACACTCGAAAATTGAATGTTTATTTTCGGATTGGTAACACGTTTTGGTCACTTTTGCATGTCCAATGCTTAAAAAAATCCATAGTATAGATCTTAAAGCATGATTATGAATGTTTTAACAAAAAAAAATCCATTTCAAGAGTAGGTAAAATCTGACTTTATATTTGTAAAAAATCATATAAATATTTGCTTCCGTGCCCGAATTTTATAATTCTTCATCATATTTCAGCAAAAAGAAAACATTGCAACAAGAAAATTGCTATTTCAAGTTTGGTAGGTATCCTAAATCCAGCCCACATAGCTTACAATATACAACGTATTCATCAAGATTAGGTAAAATCTGACAATTTTTTTGTAAAAAATCATATAAATATTTGCTTCCGCGCCCGAATGTTATAATTCATCATATTTTAGCTAAAAGAAAACATCACAACAAAAAAATTGCTATTTCAAGTGTGGTAGGTATTCTAGAATCCAGTCCATGTAGCTTACATTATACAAGGTATTCATTAAAATAACACCCGAAATTTAAATGTTTATTATCTGATTGGTACCACGTTTTGGTCACTTTTGCATGTCCAATGCTTAAAACCATCCATAGTATAGATCCTAAAGCATGAATATGAATGTTTTAACAAAAATATCCATTTCAAGAATAGGTAAAATCTGACATTATTTTTGTAAAAAGTCATATAAATATTTGCTTTCGCGCCTGAATTTTATAATTCTTCATTATATTTTGGCTAAAAGAAAACTTTGCAACAAGAAAATTGCTGTTTCAAGTGTGGTAGGTATTCTAGAATTCAGCCCATGTAGCTTACAATATAAAACGTATTCATTAAAATGACACCCGGAAATTGAATGTTTATTATCTGACTGGTACCACGTTTTGGTCACTTTTGCATGTCGAATGCTTAAAACCATCCATAGTTTAGATCCTAAAGCATGAATATAAATGTTTTAACTAAAATATCCATTTCAAGAATAGGTAAAATCTGACTTTATTTTTGTAAAAAATCAATTAAATTTTTGCTTCCGCGCCCGTATTTTATAATTCTTCATCATATTTTAGCTAAAAGATAATATTGCAATAAGAAAATTGCTATTTCAAGTGTGGTAGGTATTCTAGAATCCAGCCCTTGTAGCTTACAATATACAACGTATTCATAAAGAATAGGTAAAATCTGACATTATTTTTGTAAAAAACCATATAAATATTTGCTTCCGCGCCCGAATTTTATATTCCTCCATTATATTTTAGCTAAAGAAAACATTACAACAAGAAAATTGCTATTTCAAGTGGGGTAGGTATTCTAGAATCCAGCCCATGTAGCTTACAATATACAACGTATTCATTATAATGACACCCGAAAATTGAGTGTTTATTATCTGATTGGTACAACGTTTTGATCACTTTTGCATGTCCAATGCTTAAAACCATCCATAGTATACCATAAAGCATGAATATGAATGTTTTAACAAAAATATCTATTTTAAGAATAGGTAAAATCTGACTTTATTTTTGTAAAAAAATCATATAAATATTTGCTTCCGGGCCCGAATTTTATAATTCTTCATCATATTCTAGCTAAAAGAATACATTGCAACAAGAAAATTGCTATTTCATGTGTGGTAGGCATTCTAGAATCCAGCCCATGTTGCTTACAATATACAACGTATTCATTAAGAATATGTAAAATCTGACTTTATTTTTGTAAAAAATCATATAAATATTTGTTTCCGCGCCCGAATTTTATAATTCGTCATCATATTTTTGCTAAAAGAAAACATTGCAACAAGAAAATTGCTATTTCAAGTGGGGTAGGTATTCTAGAATCCAGCCCATGTAGCTTACAATATACAACGTATTCATTAAAATGACACCCGAAAATTGAATGTTTATTATCTGATTGGTACCACGTTTTGGTCACTTTTGCATGTCCAATGCTAAAATGATTCATGTTATAGATCCTAAAGCTTGAATATGAATGTTGTAACCAAAATATCCATTTCAACAATAGGTAAACTCTAATTTAATTTTTGTAAAAACTCATATAAATATTTGCTTACGCGCCCGAATTTTATAATTCTTCATCATTTTTTAGCGAAAAGAAAACATTGCAACAAGAAAATTACTATTTCAAGTGTGGTAGGTATTCTAGATTCCAGCCCATGTAGCTTACAACATACAACGTATTCATTAAAATGACACTCGAAAATTAAATGTTTATTATCTGATAGGTACCACGTATTGGTCACTTCTACATGTCCAATGCTTAAAACTATCCATAGTATAGATCCTAAAGCATGAATATGAAGGTTTTAACAAAAATATCCATTTCAAGAATAGGTAAAATCTGACTTTATTTTTGTATAAAATCATATAAATATTTGCTTCCGCGCCCGAATTTTATAATTATTCATCATATTTTAGCTAAAAGAAAACATTTCAACAAGAAAATTACTATTTTAAGTGTGGTAGGTATTCTAGAATCCAGTCCATGTAGCTTGCAATATACAAGGTGTTCATTAAAATGACACCCGAAAATTGAATAATTATTATCTGATTGGTACCACGTTTTGGTCACTTTTGCATGTCCAATGCTTAAAACTATCCATAGTATAGATCCTAAAGCATGAATATGAATGTTTTAACAAAAATATCCATTGCAAGAATATTTAAAATCTGACTTTATTTTTGTAAAAAATCATATAAATATTTGCTTACGCGCCCGAATTTAATAATTCTTTCTGATATTTTAGCTAAAAAAAAACATTGCAACTAGAAAATTGCAATTTCAAGTGTGGTAAGTATTCTAGATTCCAGCCCATGTAGCTTACAACACAAAACGTATTCATTAAAATGACACTCGAAAATTGAATGTTTATTACCTGATTGGTACCACGTTTTGGTCACTTTTGCATGTCCAATTTTTAAAATCATCCATAGTATAGATCCTAAAGCACGAATATGAATGTTTTAACAAAAATATCAATTTCAAGAATAGGAAAATCTGACTTTATTTTTGTAAAAAATCATATAACTATTTGCTTACGCGCCCGAATTTTATAATTTTTTATCATATTTTAGCTAAAAGAAAACATTGCAACAAGAAAACTGCTATTTCAAGTGTGATAGGTATTCTAGAATCCAGCCCATATAGCTTAAAATATACAACGCATTAATCAAGAATAGGTAAAATCTGAGTTTATTTTTGTAAAAATTCATATAAATATTTGCTTCCGCGCCCGAATTTTATAAATCTTCATAATATTTTAGCTAAAAGAAAACATTGCAACAAGTAAATTGCTATTTCAAGTGTGGTAGGTATTCTAGAATCCGGCCCATGTAGCTTACAATATACAACGTATTCATTATAATGACACCCGAAAATTTAGTGTTTATTATCTGATTGGTACCACGTTTTGATCACTTTTGCGTGTCCAATGCTTAAAACCATCCATAGTATATCATAAAGCATGAATATGAATGTTTTAACAAAAATATCTATTTTAAGAATAGGTAAAATCTGACTTTATTTTTGTAAAAAAATCATATAAATATTTGCTTCCGCGCCCGAATTTATATAATTCTTCATCATATTCTAGCTAAAAGAAAACATTGCAACAAAAAAATTGCTATTTCATGTGTGGTAGGCATTCTAGAATCCAGCCCATGTAGCTTACAATATACAACGTATTCATTAAGAATATGTAAAATCTGACTTTATTTTTGTAAAAAATCATATAAATATTTGTTTCCGCGCCCGCATTTTATAATTCGTCATCATATTTTTGCTAAAAGAAAACATTGCAACAAGAAAATTGCTATTTTAAGTGTGGTAGGTATTCTAGAATCCAGCCCATGTAGCTTACAATATACAACGTATTCATTAAAATGACACCCGAAAATTGAATGTTTATTATCTGATTGGTACCACGTTTTGGCCAGTTTTGCATGTCCAATGCTTAAAACTATCCATAGTATAGATCCCAAAGCATGAATATGAATGTTTTAACAAAAATATCCATTTCAAGAATATGTAAAATCTTACTTTATTTTTGTAAAAAATCATATAAATATTTGCTTACCCGCCCGAATTTTATAATTCTTTATAATATTTGAGCTAAAAGAAAACATTGCAACAAGAAAATTGCTATTTCGAATGTGGTAGGTATTCTAGAATCCATCCCATATAGCTTACAATATACAACGTATTCATCAAGAATAGGTAAAATCTAACTTTATTTTTGTAAAATATCATATAAATATTTGCTTCCGCGCCCGAATTTTATAAATATTTTTATTTTTTTTTTATTTATTTTATTTATTTATTCGACAGGGCTAATACCCCAATTACAGAATAAATACAAAAAAAAAACAGAGTATATCACAAAACATGACAAGTAAATGAATAATGAGAAAAACCTCAATTATTAACATAACAAAATAGCTAATACAACAGAAAAAGAAAAATGGCTTAATTAGTTAATATTATTTAACAGTCTCTTAAAAGTACCCATAGAAACAGTAAAATCAAGTTCCTTACAGTATTTATTATAAATGCAACACATTCAATAAATCGGAGAATTTTTAATATAGTTAGTTTTGGCAACACCACAAGCGAACGTTACTGTTGAACGAGAATTAAACTGTCGTATGTAATAATTAAGTTGAGCTAGAATATCAGGTACTAAGACTTTATTATTAATAATTTTGTACAAAAATAGAATTTGATGTTTACTTTGTCTAATTTCAAGGTGTTCAGCTTTGAAACTCAATAATAGAATGTCATAATCAGTATCAGGCCATTCAGAATTTAATCTAAAGTGACAATGTTTAAAAAATTTCTTTTGTACATTTTTTAAAGATAGAATATAGCATTTATAAGAAGGAGACCAAATTATACTTGCATACTCCAATTTGCTTCTTACCAGTGTGTCAAATAATATTTTTAAGCATTTTATATTTTGGAATGTATAAGTCATTCGTAAGATAAAGCCTAAAGTACGACAACCAGCATTAATAATAGTGTTAATATGTGAATGAAAACTTAATTTCGTATCAGATAATACACCGAGATCATTCTTATGTTGTTTGTGAATTAAAGACGTGTCATTGATTTTGTAATTATATTCAATAATTGTAGTTTTTCTGGTGTAACTTATTATTTCACATTTATTTAAATTGAAATATAATTTATTGTTTATAGACCATTCAAAAATTTTATTAAGATTATTTTGTAGATTGGTACAGTTATCAATGCCTTCGATCGTGGCAAACATCTTAAAATCATCTGCGTAAAGCAAACAGTTACAAAAAGATAAGTTACGAACTAAATCGTTAATAAAGAAGATGAAAAGTAACGGACCTAAAATACTGCCCTGCGGTACACTTGAAGTTGCAATAAAAGGAGTAGACTGAAAACCGTCTATGAAAACATACTGCTTTCTATTTAGTAAATATGAATTAATTAAAGATAGTGTATTATTAGAAAATCCACTAGCATCCAATTTACTAATTAAAATTTTATGAGAGACACTGTCGAATGCTTTTGCAAAGTCAGTATATATACAATCAATTTGTTTATTATTCGAAAAAGCATTAGAAACAAATTGGGTAAAACAAAGCAAATTGGTGACTGTAGAGTGGCCAGACACGAAACCATGTTGATATTCAGATATAATAAATTGAGTCTGACTTTTAATTGACTGAAACATTATATATTCAAAAGTTTTGGCTAGGAGACTTAAGCAAGAAATTGGCCGGTAATTCTTGAATTGGGTTTTGGTACCAGATTTATGAATAGGTCGAATTCTAGCTTCTTTAAATTTATCTGGAAATGATTTCAATTTAATACATAAATTATAAATTAAACACAGAACTTCAGAACAAAATTGGGTACAACCTTTTATTATGTAAACAGGAATGTTGTCAGGACCGAAGGATTTACTGTTACTTTGAGCTTTAGTTGCGTTAGCAACTATTGAGACAGTTGTTGCATCTAACGAGATGTAATTGTTATCAGATGAAGATGGATTATTATAAACAAATGTGTCAGTGACATTGGAAAATGTACTCATAAAATAATTAGCAAACCCATTACAAATCTGATCTCCACCTTTATACATAACATCTCAGTTAAACATTTGAGAAGGAATACCCTTCCCCTCTTTTTTACTATTTAAAAAATTTTAAAGACTGTGTACATCATTGTTTAATTCAATCAATTGTATATTGCTTATATAAATTGTCAGCCAGAGTTTTACATTTTGACCTAGTATCCTTGAATTTAGATAAAGAAGATAAACTACCAGTTTTGTGAAACAATTTTCTAAATTTGTTCTTCATTTTAATCAATTTAATAAGGTTATTATTGAACCATATAGGGTATTTACGTTTAGACCGTTGAATTTTTGGTATGCACTGATCAAAACCATTAAATTTAATTTCATAAATTATCAACAGCTAAATTCACGTCATTACATTCTGAAATCCACGACCAATCAGTTTCACTCAATAAGCGATACAATAATTCATAGTTACCCTTTTTAAACTGGTAATACGAATCATTATTTCTACACGACTTAGCTGTAGTGTTAACAGGATGGACAAATTCTACAATTAATGATGGATGATGACCATCTTCATTTACAAAAGGATCGTGATTTTTGGAAACAGAACATTTATAATTTGAAGCAACAATATCTAAAAGTCTGCCATTTAAATTATTTACATTATTAAATTGATCCATTTGCAAAAGATTTAAATAATTAACAAATTTAATTAATTACAAATCATTACAATAAGTATAATTAGAAAATTGACTTAAATTAGTTAGGTTCAAATCAACAATAACAATAATATTGGACGAAAATATGAAAGGAAGGGCTAATAATGCATCAAAAAATAGTTCATATGTTGAAACTTGGGTAGGAGGGGCAAAGTACACTGCAATGATGTAAAAATTGATATTGTCGGCAGACAGTTTCACACAAGTGTATTCCACACTATCAACATTGCACGAAAAGGGGACATACGTTGGGTTGAGTTCCTGCTTGGCCGCAATAAGCGGCCACCACCACAGATTTTACCTGTCCGATCAAGGTCTCTATCACAACGAAACACCACATATCGGCTGTCAAACAACTCAGAACTGTGAATATTGTCTTTCAACCATGTTTCCGTGAGAACAAACAAATCAAAATTGTTTAGAAGTACATTATTATAAAATTGAGTAAGCTTGGTATTAAGACCACGCACATTCTGATAGTATACCGAAAGCAAATTTTGATCAGGATTTCTCAATGTGCTTGTGTTTAGTTTTTTGCATTAACAATCTGGGGGACACCTTTCATATATTTAATGGTAAATTTTTTATTGCCATCACTATTAATTCTATTAATTTCTTCTTTTAACAGGGCAAGATGTTCACGCTGCTTGAGTGTTTTGTCGTTGGTAATGATTACATTTTTTAATACGGGAAGTTCTTTCAACTTACAAATATTTTTAAATTTGACGTATTTTGTGTCATTAAACGATAATTTTAAAATGCGAGGTTTGTTGTTTTCTGTTTTTTTACCTAATCGATGTAAGTTATAATTACATGATTCTGTATCAGCAACTAAATTAGCCAGCATGTTATCGACCACGTTACGCTCTTCAGCAGCTGAAGACTTTTCAGGAAGGCCTCGTAAGACAATGTTTCGTTCTCGATTTTTACAATCACCCATCTCCTTTATAATTTCCTCCATTTCAACATGTTTATCAAGGTTGGTTTTTCCATCAGCTTCATATTTATTTCTAAATTCATTTAAATCATTTTGCAGTGATAAAACCGCTGCTTGAAGGGTTAATATCAATTTTTTTAGTCCATCAATATCTTCATTATGAGGTAGATCTTGTTGAGCAGTTGGAACTTTTAAACAATTGCAGAACCATTTACAATTTTTTTTTGGCTCGTAACACTCTAACATCAGCTTGAGAGAAATCAGCACAATTTGAGTGGGCTGAAAGACCGCATTTATCGCAGGAGATAGCAGATGCCTTATCATAATTATTTTTGCATATGAGACAGTATGACGACATCTTGGAATCAGCCACCACAAAACAACTTAAATCCTGCACGCACTTGTGACTTAACTAAGTTGGATTTTACTCCAAATATATTATTAAAATGTGTTATAATTCTTCACTTTAATTAAACCAACAAGAAATAATTAGTTCAAATGATGGCACAATTCTTTATGAACAGATTGGTATAAAAATTATTATTAATTTGAAAAAGAAACTCTCAAAAAATTTTAAAAAATTGAGGAACACACAAAGAATACTCTTATTCAGAGTACTTCACGCCAACCAAAATATAAAAAAAAACTATCAATATATTTTAGCTAAAAGAAAACATTGCAACAAGAAAATTGCTATTTCAAGTGTGGTATGTATTCTAGAATCCAGCGCATGTAGCTCACACTATACAACGTATTTAATAAAATGACACTCGCAATTTGAATGTTTATTATCTGATTGGTACCACGTTTTGGTCACTTTTGCGTGTCCAATGCTTAAAACTATCTATAGTATAGATCCTAAAGCATGAATAAAATTGTTTTAACAAAAATATTCAATTCAAGAATAGGTAAAATCTGACTTTATTTTTGTAAAAAATCATATAAATATTTGCTTTCGCGCCCGAATTTAATAATTTTTCATCATATTTTAGCTAAAAGAAAACATTGCAACAAGAAAATTGCTATTTCAAGTGTGGTAGGTATTCTAGAATCCAGCCCATGTAGCTTACAATATACAACGTTTTCATTAAAATGACACCCGAAAATTGAATGTTTATTATCTGATTGGTACCACGTTTTGGTCACTTTTGCATGTCTGACGCTAAAATTATCCATAGTATAGATCCTAAAGCATGAATATGAATGTTTTAACAAAAATATCGATTTCATGAATAGGTAAAATCTGACTATTTTTGTAAAAAATCATATAAATATTTACTTCCGCGCACGAATAAAATAATTCATCATACTTTAGCTGAAAGCAAACATTGCAACAAGAAAATTGCTATTTAAAGTGTGGTAGTTATTCTAGAATCCAGCCCATGTAGCTTACAATATACAACGTATTCATCAAGAATAGGTAAAATCTGACTATATTTTTGTAAAAAATCATATAAATATTTGCTTCCGCGCCCGAATTTTAAAATTCTTCATCATATTTTAGCGAAAAGAAAACATTGCAACAAGAAAATTGCTATTTCAAGTGTGGTAGGTATTCTAGAATCCAGCCCATGTAGCTTACAATATACAACGTATTCATTAAAATGATACCTGAAAATTGAATGTTTATTTAGGGATTGGTGCCACGTTTTGATTAGTTTCGCATGTCCAATGCTTAAAAACATCTATAGTATAGATCCTAAAGCATGAATATGAATGTTTTAACAAAAATATCCATTTCATGAATAGGTAAAATCTGACTATTTTTTTGTAAAAAATCTTATAAACATTTGCTTCCGCGCCCGAATAAAATAATTCATCATACTTTAGCTAAAAGAAAACATTGCAACAAGAAAATTGCTATTTAAAGTGTGGTAGTTATTCTAGAATCCAGCCCATGTAGCTCACAATATACAACGTATTCATCAAGAATAGGTAAAATCAGACTATATTTTTGTAAAAAATCATATAAATATTTGATTTCGCGCCCGAATTTTATAATTCTTCATCATATTTTAGCGAAAAGAAAACACTGGAACAAGAAAATTGCTATTTCAAGTGTGGTAGGTATTCTAGAATCCAGCCCATGTAGCTTACAATATACAACGTATTCATTAAAATGACACCCGAAAATTGAATGTTTATTATCTGATTGGTACCACGTTTTGGTCACTTTTGCTTAGCCAATGCTTAAAATCATCCATAGTATAGATCCTACAGCATAAATATGAATGTTAGAACAAAAATATCCATTTCAAGAATAGGTAAAATCTGACTTTATTTTTGTAAAAAATCATATAAATATTTGCTTCCCAGCCCGAATTTAATAATTCTTCATCATATGTTAGCTAAAAGAAAACATTGCAACAAGAAAATTGCTATTTTAACTGTGGTAGGTATTCTAGAATCCAGCCCATGTAGCTTACAATATACAACGTATTCATCAAGAGGAGCTAAAATCGGACTTAAATTTTTTAAAATATCATATAATTATTTGCTTCCTCGCCCGAATTTTGTAAATCTTCATCATATTTTAGCTAAAAGAAAACATTGCAACAAGAAAAATGCTATTTCTAGTGTGGTAGGTATTCTAGAATCCAGCCCATGTAGCTTACAATATACAACGTATTCATTAAAATGACACCCGAAAATTAAATGTTTATTATCTGATTGGTACCACGTTTTGGTCACTTTTGCATGTCAAATGCTTAAAACCATCCATAGTATAGATCCTAAAGCATGAATATGAATGCTTTAACAAAAATATCCATTGCAAGAATAGGTAAAATCTGACTTTATTTTTGTAAAAAATCATATAAATATTTGCTTCCGCGCCCGAATTTTATAATTCTTCATCATATTTTAGCGAAAAGAAAACATTGCAACAAGAAAATTGCTATTTCAAGTGTGGTAGATATTCTAGAATCCAGGCCATGTAGCTTATAATATACAACGTATTCATTAAAATGACACCCGAAAATTGAAAGTTTATTATGTGATTGATACCACGTATTGGTCACTTTTGCCTGTCCAATGCTTAAAACCATCCATAGTATAGATCCTAAAGCATGAATATGAATGTATTAAGAAAAATATCCATTTCAAGAATATAAAAAATCTGACTTTATTTTTGTAAAAAATCCTATAAATATTTGCTTCCGCGCCCGAATAAAATAATTCATCATATTTTAGCTAAAAGAAAACATTGCAACAAGAAAACTGCTATTTCAAGTGTGGTAGGTATTCTAGAATCCAGCCCATGTAGCTTACAATATACAACGTATCCATCAAGAATAGGTAAAATATGACTTTATTTTTGTACAATATCATATAAATATTTGCTTCCGCGCCCAAATATTATAATTCTTTATCATATTTCAGCTAAAAGAAAACATTGCAACAAGAAAATAGCTATTTCAAGTGTGGTTGGTATTCTATAATCCAGCCAATGTAGCTTACAATATACAACGTATCCATCAAGAATAGGTAAAATCTGACTTTATTTTTGTAAAAAATCATATAATTATTTGCTTCCGCGCCCGAATTTTATAAATCTTCATCATATTTTAGATAAAAGAAAACATTGCAACATGAAAATTGCTCTTTTAAGTGTGTTAGGTATTGTAGAATCCAGCCCATGTAGCTCACAATATACTACGTATCCATTAAAATGACACCCGAAATTGAAAGTTTATTATCTGATTGGTACCACGTTTTGGTCACTTTTGCCTGTCCAATGCTTAAAACCATCCATAGTATAGATTCTAAAGCATGAATATGAATGTTTTAACAAAAATATCAAATTTCAAGAATAGGTAAAATCTGACTTTATTTTTGTAAAAAATTATATAAATATTTGCTTCCGCGAACGAATTTTATAATTCTGCATCATACTTAAGCTAAAAGAAAACATTGCAACAAGAAAATTGCTATTTCAAATGTGGTATGTATTCTAGATTCCAGCTCATGTAGCTTACAATATACAACGTATTCATTAAAATGACAACCGAAAATTGAATGTTTATTATTTGATTGGTACCATGTTTTGGTCACTTTTGCATGTCCAATGCTTAAAACCATCCATAGTATAGATCTTAAAGCATGAATATGAATGTTTTAACAAAAATATCCATTTCAAGAATAAGTAAAATCTAACATTATTTTTGTAGAAAATCATATAAATATTTGCTTCCGCGCCCAAATTTTATATATCTTCATCATATTTTAGCTTAAAAATAACATTGCAACATGAAAATTGCTATTTTAAGTGTGGTAGGTATTCTAGAATCCAGCCCATGTAGCTTACAATATACAACGTATTTACCAAGAATAGGTAAAATCTGACTTAATTTTTGTAAAAAATCTTATAAATATTTGCTTCCGCGCTCGAATTTTATAATTCTTTGTCATATTTTAGCGAAAAGAAAACATTGCAACAAGAAAATTGCTATTTCTAGTGTGGTAGGTATTCTAGAATCAAGTCCATGTAGTTTACAATATACAACGTATTTATCAAGAAAAGTTAAAATCTTACTTTATTTTTGTAAAAAATCATATAAATATTTGCTTCCGCGCCCGAATATTATAATTTTTCATCATAATTTAGCTAAAAGAAAACATTGCAACATGACAATTGCTATTTCAAATATGGTAGGTATTCTAGAAACCAGACCATGTAGCTTACAATATACAACGTATTCATTAAAATGACACCCGAATGTTTATTATGTAATTGGTACCACGTTTTTGTCACTTTTGCCTGTCCAATGCTTAAAACCATCCATAGTATAGATCCTAAAGCATAAATATAAATGTTTTAACCAAAATATCAATTTCAAGAATATTAAAATCTGACTTAAATTTTGTAAAAATCATATAAATATTTATAATTCTTCATCATATTTTAGCTAAAAGAAAACATTGCAACAAGAAAATTGGTATTTCAAGAGTGGTTAATACTCAAGAATCCA
Source organism: Stenolophus ochropezus (assembly GCA_035578165.1). NCBI lineage: Eukaryota > Metazoa > Arthropoda > Insecta > Coleoptera > Carabidae > Stenolophus > Stenolophus ochropezus. The sequence goes on along the minus strand of JAQOWZ010000136.1, from coordinate 175,528 downwards.
GCCCTTGTAGCTTACAATATACAACGTATTCATTAAAATGACACCCGAAAATTGAATGTTTATTATCTGATTGGTACCCACGTTTTGGTCACTTTTGCATGTCCAATGCTTAAAACCATCCAAAGTATAGATCCTAAAACATGAATATGAATGTTTTAACAAAATTATCCATTTCAAGAATAGGTAAAATATGACTTAATTTTTGTAAAAAATGATATAAATATTTGCTGCCGCACTCGAATTTTATAATTCTTCATTATATTTTAGCTAAAAGAAAACATTGCTACAAGAAAATAGCTATTTGAAGTGTGCTAGGTATTCTAGAATCCATCTCATGTTAAATTCATGGGCGGAAGCAAATATTTATATGATTTTTTAAAAAATTAAGTCAGCTTTTACCTATTCTTGAAAAGGATATTTTTGTTAAAACATTCTTATTCATGCTTTAGGATCTATACTGTGGATAATTTTAGCAATGGACATGCAAAAGTGACCAAAACGTGGTACCGGTCAGATAATAAACATTCAATTTTCGGGTGTCATTTTAATGAATGCGTTATATATTGTAAGCTACATGGGCTGGATTCTAGAATACCTACCACACTTGAAATACCAATTTTCTTGTTGCAATGTTTTCCTTTAGCTGAAATATGATCAAAAATTATAAAATTCAAGGGCGGAAGCAAATATTTATATGATTTTTTATAAAAATAAAGTCAGATTTTACCTATTCTTGAAATGGATATTTTTGTTAAAACATTCTTATTCATGCTTTAGGATCTATACTATGGATAATTTTAGCATTGGACATGCAAAAGTTACCAAACGTGGTATCAGTCAGATAATAAACATTCAATTTTCGGGTATCATTTTAATGAAAGCGTTGTATATTGTAAGCTACATGGACTGGATTCTGGAATACCTACCCCACTTGAAATAGCAATTTTCTTGTTACAATGTTTTCTTTTAGCTAAACTATGATGAAGACTTAGAAAATTCGGGCGCGGAAGCATATATTTATATGATTTTTCACTAAAATAAAGTTAGATTTTACCTATTCTTGAAATGGATATTTTTGTTAAAACATTCATATTCATGCTTTAGGATCTACACTATGGATAATTTTAGCATTGGACATGCAAAAGTGACCAAAACATGGTACCAATCAGATAATAAACATTCAATTTTCAGGTGTCATTTTAATGAATACGTTGTATATTGTAAGCTACATGGGGTAGATTCTAGAATACCTACCACACTTGTAATAGCAATTTTCTTGTTCCAATATTTTCTTTTAGCTTACATATGATAAAGAATTATAAAATTCGGGCGCGGAAGCAATATTTATATGATTTTTTACAAAAATAAAGTCAGATTTTACTTATTCTTGAAAAAGATATTTTTTTAAAACATTCATATTCATGCTTTAGGATCTATACTATGGATAATTTTAGCATTGGACATGAAAAAGTGACCAAAACGTGGGACCAATCAGATAATAAACATTAAATTTTCGGGTGTTATTTTAATTAATACCTTGTATATTGTAAGCTACATGGGCTAAATTCTAGAATACCTACTACACTTAAAATAGCAATTTTCTTGTTGCAATGCTTTCTTTTAGCTAAAATGTGATTAAGAATTATAAAATACGAGCGCGGAAGCCAATATTTATATGATTTTTTACAAAAATACAGTCAGATTTTACCTTTCTTTGACGAATACGTTGTATATTGTAAGCTACATGGGCTGGATTCTAGAATACCTACCACACTTGAAATAGCAATTTTATTGTTGTAATGTTTTCTTTTAGCTAAACTATGATGAAGAATTATAAAATTCGGGCGCGGAAGCATATATTTATATGATTTTTTACAAGCAAGAGATTTAGATTTTTTGTAATATTTAATTTTTGAGTCATATCCTTTGAGAGTCATTCCTTTTGCAAATTTAGTCCATTTAGATTCAAGTGGCTGCAGCATCTGATTTGTCCTTGCCTGTTCTTATCTTGATATTTTTTGAAAATCATTAATTTTTTAGTTGAAAATTTAGATTCATTTTGAGTCTCCTAAATTTCTTATTTAAGATTTTGAAAATATTTTAATTTAAAACTTTTGTGAAAATTTTGAATTTTTTCTGGGATCTTACTAATAATTTTGGGACTAATTTTGGGTTTACTTTTGTGTTACTTTATTACCTTTTTTTGACGTCAGTTAGAGTCAAAGTTATACTTTTTGGATATTTAAAAACCTTCGTAAAAAAAATGTAATTATTTTAATTTTGATTTATATTTTAGTTTTGTAAAAAAAAAACTTGTTAGAACAATTGTTGGTCCAAGAATTTTTTAGGGACCTTAGCCGTGGTGGTACTCTAGCTGAAGAACCTCGGGAAGACACGCTCCAACACCATCCTCGAATTCAATTATCAGCCTCCCTTCAAGCTTTGGGTATCAGTTAATCACCGTGAGGGGACGCCCTTACAAACAGTCATCAAAGCTTGGACTTTGGAAACAACAGCGATGTTATTTTCACCATTGGCGACGTGTCTCTACGAGGAAGTTAAGTCCGAGGAGTCCCCGCAGAAGAAGGCAATAACTGGACTATTTTTGTTCACGTCGAGGTTCAAATATTTATGTAAGGGCCAACAATATTTTTATTTCTTAACTTGTTTGCGAGTTTGTTTTAATAAATTTAAAAATTGTTGTCATTCTCCAAATTCTCTTCTTTTATTCAATTTTCACACTTCCTAGTTGGTGTGAAACTAAATTTAAAACTAGGTGGCGCCCAATTAATGTTTATTTTGCTTTTATTTGGTATTTTGATTTCATTAGTCTCTTTTACTCACAAAAAAAAACTTAGTTTTAATTTGGTTCAATACCAAAGAAATCCACGACCTAGCCGCCGCTACTAACCAAAGCAGCCAAGGTATTCTATCTATAACCGGTAAGTCAGTTTTTGTGAAATATTTAAGATTTTTAGTTCATCAGCTGTTATAATGTTAAAGAATTATAAAATTCGGGCGCGGATGCAAATATTTATATAATTTTTTACTAAAATAAAGTCAGCTTTTACCTATTCTAGATGAATACGTTGTATATTGTAAGCTACATACTATGGATAATTTTAGCATTGGACATGCAAAAGTGACCAAACGTGGTATCAGTCAGATAATAAACATTCAATTTTCGGGTGTCATTTTAATGAAAGCGTTGTATATTGTAAGCTACATGGGCTGGATTCTAGAATACATACCACACTTGAAATAGCAATTTTATTGTTGCAATGTTTTCTTTTAGCTGAAATATGATAAAGAATTATAACATTCGGGCGCGGAAGCAAATATTTATATGATTTTTTACAAAAATGAAGTCAGATTTTACCTATTATTGAAATAGATATTTTTGTTAAAACATTCATATTCATGCTTTAGGATCTATACTATGGATAAATTTAGCATTAGATATGCAAAAGTGACCAAAACGTGGTACCAGTCAGATAATAAACATTCAATTTTCGGGTGTCATTTTAATGAATGCGTTATATATTGTAAGGTACATGAGCTGGATTCTAGAATACCTACCACACTTGAAATAGCAATTTTCTTGTTGCAATGTTTTCCTTTAGCTGAAATATGATCAAAAATTATAAAATTCAAGGGCGGAAGCAAATATTTATATGATATTTTATAAAAATAAAGTCAGATTTTACCTATTCTTGAAATGGATATTTTTGTTAAAACATTCTTATTCATGCTTTAGGATCTATACTATGGATAATTTTAGCATTGGACATGCAAAAGTGATCAAACGTGGTATCAGTCAGATAATAAACATTCAATTTTCGGGTGTCATTTTAATGAAAGCGTTGTATATTGTAAGCTACATGGGCTGGATTCTGGAATACCTACCCCACTTGAAATAGCAATTTTCTTGTTACAATGTTTTCTTTTAGCCAAACTATGATGAAGACTTAGAAAATTCGCGCGCGGAAGCATATATTTATATGATTTTTCACTAAAATAAAGTTAGATTTTACCTATTCTTGAAATGGATATTTTTGTTAAAACATTCATATTCATGCTTTAGGATCTACACTATGGATAATTTTAGCATTGGACATGCAAAAGTGACCAAAACATGGTACCAATCAGATAATAAACATTCAATTTTCGAGTGTTATTTTAATGAATACGTTGTATATTTAAGCTACATGGGCAGGAATCTAGAATACCTACCACAGTTGAAATAGCAATTATCTTGTTGCAATATTTCCTTTTAGCTAAAATATAATGAAAAATTATAAAATTCGGGCGTGGAAACAAATATTTTTATGATTTTTTACAAATATAAAGTCAGATTTTATCTTCTCTTGATGAATACGTTGTATATTGTAAGCTACATTGGCTGGATTCTAGAATACCTACCACACTTGAAATAGAAATTTTCTTGTTGCAATATTTTCTATTAGCTAAAATATGATGAAATATTATAAAATTTGGGCGCGGAAGCAAATATTTTTATGCTTTTTTACAAAAATTAAGTCAGATTTTACCTTTTCTTGAAATGGATATTTTTGTTAATACATTCATATTCATGCTTCAGGGATAGTTTTAAGCATTGGACATGCAAAAGAGACCAAAAAGTGGTACCAATCAGATAATAAACATTAAATTTTCGGGTGTCATTTTAATGAATACGTTGTATATTGTGAGCTACATGTGCTGGATTCAAGAATATCTACCATAATTGAAATAGCAAGTTTTTGTTGCAATGTTTCCTTCTAGTTGAGATATGATGAAGAATTATAAAATTCGGGCGCGGAAGCAAATATTTATATGATTTTTTACAAAAATTATGTCAGATTTTACCTATTCATGAAATGGATATTTTTGTTAAAACATTCATATTCATGCTTTAGGATCTATACTATGGATTATTTTAAGCATTGGACAGGCAAAAGTAACCAAACCTTGGTACCAATCAGATAAAATACATGGGGTGGATTCTAGAATACCTGCCACACTTGTAATAGCAATTTTCTTGTTCCAATATTTTCTTTTAGCTTACATATGATAAAGAATTATAAAATTCGGGCGCGGAAGCAATATTTATATGATTTTTTACAAAAATGAAGTCAGATTTTACTTATTCTTGAAAAGGATATTTTTTTTAAAACATTCATATTCATGCTTTAGGATCTATACTATGGATAATTTTAGCATTGGACATGTAAAAGTGACCAAAACTTGGGACCAAGCAGATAATAAACATTAAATTTTCGGGTGTTATTTTAATTAATACCTTGTATATTGTAAGCTACATGGGCTAAATTCTAGAATACCTACCACTCTTAAAATAGCAATTTTCTTGTTGCAATGCTTTCTTTTAGCTAAAATGTGATTAAAAATTATAAAATACGAGCGCGCAAGCCAATATTTATATGATTTTTTACAAAAATACAGTCAGATTTTACCTTTCTTTGATGAATACGTTGTATATTGTAAGCTACATGGGCTGGATTCTAGAATACCTACCACACTTGAAATAGCAATTTTCTTGTTGCAATGTTTTCTTTTAGCTAAACTATGATGAAGAATTATAAAATTCGGGCGCGGAAGCATATATTTATATGATTTTTTACAAGCAAGAGATTTAGATTTTTTGTAATATTTAATTTTTGAGTCATATCCTTTGAGAGTCATTCCTTTTGCAAATTTAGTGCATTTAGATTCAAGTGGCTGCAGCATCTGATTTGTCCTTGCCTGTTCTTATCTTGATATTTTTTGAGAATCATTAATTTTTTAGTTGAAAATTTAGATTCATTTCGAGTCTCCTAAATTTCTTATTTAAGATTTTGAAAATATTTTAATTTAAAACTTTTGTGAAAATTTTGAATTTTTTCTGGGATCTTACTAATAATTTTGGGACTAATTTTGGGTTTACTTTCGTGTTACTTTATTACCTTTTTTTGACGTCAGTTAGAGTCAAAGTTATACTTTTTGGATATTTAAAAACCTTCGTAAAAAAAATGTAATTATTTTAATTTTGATTTATATTTTAGTTTTGTAAAAAAAAACTTGTTAGAACAATTGTTGGTCCAAGAATTTTTTAGGGACTTTAGCCGTGGTGGTACTCTAGGTAAAGAACCTCGGGAAGACACGCTCCAACACCATCCTCGAATTCAATTATCAGCCTCCATTCAAGCTTTGGGTATCAGTTAATCACCGTGAGGGGACGCCCTTACAAACAGTCATCAAAGCTTGGACTTTGGAAACAACAGCGATGTTATTTTCACCATTGGTGACGTGTCTCTACGAGGAAGTTAAGTCCGAGGAGTCCCCGCAGGAGAAGACAATAGCTGGACTATTTTTGTTCACGTCGAGGTTCAAATATTTATGTAAGGGCCAACAATATTTTTATTTCCTAACTTGTTTGCTAGTTTGTTTTAATAAATTTAAAAATTGTTGTCATTCTCCAAATTCTCTTCTTTTATTCAATTTTCACACTTCCTAGTTGGTGTGAAACTAAATTTAAAACTAGGTGGCGCCCAATTAATGTTTATTTTGCTTTTATTTGGTATTTTGGTTTTATTAGTCTCTTTTACTCACAAAAAAAAACTTAGTTTTAATTTGGTTCAATACCAAAGAAATCCACGACCTAGCCGCCGCTACTAACCAAAGCAGCCAAGGTATTCTATCTATAACCGGTAAGTCAGTTTTTGTGAAATATTTAAGATTTTTAGTTCATCAGCTGTTATAATGTTAAAGAATTATAAAATTCGGGCGCGGATGCAAATATTTATATAATTTTTTACTAAAATAAAGTCAGCTTTTACCTATTCTAGATGAATACGTTGTATATTGTAAGCTACATACTATGGATAATTTTAGCATTGGACATGCAAAAGTGACCTAATGTGGTATCAGTCAGATAATAAACATTCAATTTTCGGGTGTCATTTTAATGAAAGCGTTGTATTTTGTAGCTACATGGGCTGGATTCTAGAATACATACCACACTTGAAATAGCAATTTTCTTGTTGCAATGTTTTCTTTTAGCTGAAATATGATAAAGAATTATAACATTCGGGCGCGCAAGCAAATTTTTATATGATTTTTTAAAAAAATGAAGTCAGATTTTACCTATTATTGAAATAAATATTTTTGTTAAAACATTCATATTCATGCTTTAGGATCTATACTATGGATAAATTTAGCATTAGATATGCAAAAGTGACCAAAACGTGGTACCAGTCAGATAATAAACATTCAATTTTCGGGTGTCATTTTAATGAATACGTTGTATATTGTAAGCTACATGGGCTGGATTCTAAAATACCTACCACACTTGAAATAGCAATTTTCTTGTTGCAATGTTTTCTTTTAGCTAAAATATGATAAAGAGTTATAAGAGTCTTGCGCAGAAGCAAATAATTTTTTACAAAAGTAAAGTCAGATTTTACCTATACTTGAAATGGATATTTTTGTTAAAACTTTCATATTCATGCTTTATGATGTTTTCTTTTAGCTAAAATATGATAAAGAATTATAAAATTCGGGCGCGGAAGCAAATATTTATATGATTTTTCAAAAATAAAGTCAGATTTTACCTATACTTGAATTGGATATTTTTGTTAAAACATTCATATTCATGCTTTAGGACCTATACTATGGATAATTTTAGCAATGGACATGCAAAAGTGGCCAAAACGTGTTACCAATCAGATAATAAATATTCAATTTTCGAATGTCATTTTCATGAATGCGTTGTATATTGTAAGCTACATGGGCTATATTCTAGAATACCTACCACACTTGAAATAGCAATTTTCTTGTTGCAATGTTTTCTTTTAGCTAATATATGATGAACAATTATAAAATTCGGGCGCGGAAGCAAATATTTATATGATTTTTTACAAAAATAAAGTCAGGTTTTACCTATTCTTAATGAATACATTGTATATTGTAATCTAAATGGGCTGGATTCTAGAATACCTACCACACTTGAAATAGAAATTTTTTTCTTGCAATGTTTTCTTTTAGCTAAAATATGATGAAGAATTATAAAATTCGGGCGCGGAAGCAAATAGTTATATGATTTTTACAAAAATAAAGTTAGATTTTACCTATTCTTGAAATGGATATTTTTGTTAAAACATTTTTATTCATGCTTTAGGATCTATACTATGGATAATTTTAGCATTAGACGTGCAAAAGTGACCAAAACGTGGTACCAGTCAGATAATAAACATTAAATTTTCGGGTGTCATTTTAATGAATACGTTGTATTTTGTAAGCTACATAGGCTGGATTCTAGAATACCTACCACACTTGAAATAGCAATTTTCTTGTTGCAATGTGTTCTTTTAGCTAAAATATGATAAAGAATTATAAAATTCGGGCGCGGAAGAATATATTTATATGATTTTTTACAAAAATAAAGTTAGATTTTACGTATTCTTGATGAATACGTTGTAATATTGTAAGCTACATGGGCTGGATTCTAGAATACCTAGCACACTTGAAATAGCAATTTTCTAGTTGCAATGTTTTCTTTTAGCTAAAATATGATGAAGAATTATAAAATTCGGGCCAGAAGCAAATATTTATATGAATATTTACTTGGCGTCACATCAGCCGGGTGGCCAACAAAGATGCCGTAGACAACGATATCCTGGAATACCTCAAAACTTTTAGTCTTGACGCCAGATATATATGTCAAAAAACTGACCATGGAGGGCTCCTTCAAACTAGGAGTACCGTACGAGCTTCCCGATAAATACTTAGAACCAGCGCTGTGGCCAGAGGAAATAGCAGTTCGTAAGTTCTGGTTCCCAAGGAAAAACAGCGGCGATCATTTTTTAGACAGCCAAACATCGGCGCAGAAAGTGAATTTGAACTTCGATGCTACTATCAAAACGACCGCAGCTTAAACAATAAGATGAATGACATGTACACATCTGTTTATGATTGCGAATATCATGTTATTGCCTTGACAGAAACCTGGTTACGCCCTGATATCGGTAATTCCGAAATATTTCCAACTGAGTACTACACTTTTCTCCGACAGCACAGAAATTTTACAGCGCTCAACGTCTCTTGTGGTGGGGGTGTACTCCTGGCCTTCAGAACTCAATTCACCTACGAATTGATTGACACAGGAAATCTAGGGACTTTACTGTCATTTGTTGATATTGTTGGTTGTCGCATTTTCTTACAAAATTGTAATTTAACTGTATTTGTAGTTTATATAACTTTTACACCTGATATTTTTACGCTTGATGTTCTTACAACGTTTCATGAATCTGTATGTATTTCTAAACAAAACTTCCTTATAATGGGCGACTTTAACATCCCTAACTTCTGCTCTGATAACTTGGTTGACAATGCAATGAGCACATGTTGAATTTCGCTGCTTTCTCTCAGCTGTTTCAATGCAATGATATATTAAACTGTAATAGACGCTTGTTAGATTTAATTTTTTCTGATTTGCATTGCACTGTAACACATGAAAACATAGCTTTGTTTAAAGAAGACACTTTTCATCCAGCTTTACATTTAAAATTATTTTTATTAAGTACTAATAATGTTAACATTTCGAGTAACAATGTTTCTAAGCTTTACAACTTCAAAAAGGCGAATATCCATTTATTATATGATATGATATTAAATTGTAATTGGTCAATTGTTTATGAGTGTACGGATGTTGACCTAGCTTGTGAAAAATTTTATGAATTATTCTATACTATATTAGATCAATGTGTTACAATTAATCATATTAAAAAACGTAACAAAAATTATCCACCATGGTTCACGCATGAAATAATTCATAATTTGAAATTAAAATCAAAGCTTTATGGTAAATATAAAAAATCAAATTTAGCCTGTCATTTGTCCGAATATAAAAACATATGTTCGCTATCTAAACGACTGATTAAAGAATCATTTACAGAATTTATTCATAAAGTAGAAAATAATGTTGCCCCTGATACTAAAAGTTTTTGGAGTTATGTGCACAGTAAAAAGGGCAACTCAAGAATTCCCGGCTTAATTCATTCTAAGAGTGAAACCGGTGATGACCCAGAATCAATTCTTAAGTTATTTTATAAGCACTTTTCTAGGGTATTTAATGAGGATCATGTTCCGAAACAGAATATGAATCTTTCGAATACTTGTCATTTCAGTAATTCTGTTAATATTAAAATGGGAATTATTTCAGACAGTGACATCCTTTCAGCAGCACGTAATCTAAAATGCTCAATGACAGCTGGGATTGATCAGATACCGAGTTTCTTAGTTAAGGACTGCATATCTGTTTTAACTAATCCATTAATTTTTATCTTTAGATTATGTGTTTCGACTGGAACTTTCCCTTTAATATAGAAAGAAACGAAAGTGTGCCCTATCCTAAAATCTGGCGATCCGTCTTTGGTCAACAATTACAGGCCAATTAGTATAATATCGAACTTTGCTAAACGTTTCGAAATTATAATATATAAAGATATATTCCCGCAAAGTCATAAATACATTTCTGCACACCAGCACGGATTTATCCCAATGCGGTCCATCGTTACTAATTTATGTACATTTATGCAGCAAGCCTCAGAAATTCTGGATAAAAACGGCCAACTTGATGTCATCTATACTGATTTCTCCAATCGATCACGATATTTTATTTTTAAAAATGGAAAACTTTGGTTTCAACACGTTACTAATAATTTTATATACAGCTAAATCAGGGGTCCCACTGAGTTCTAACCTAGGGCCCTTTTTATTTTTGTTATATATTAACGATATATGTGATAATGTTAATTGTAATATTCTTCTATATGCCGATGATATTAAGATCTATATAGAAACACATAATCTACATGATTGTAATGAATTACAGAAAAATTTTAATTGTATTCAATTATGGTGTGAAGAGTTTAATTTACCTTTAAATATAGATAAGTGCTCATTTATGACCCTTACTCGTAAAAGAAATCCAATTACTTTCACTTACGTTATAGAGTCAGTGCCTTTAAAGAGATGTTTGTATAAAAAAGATTTAGGCATTACATTCGAACAAAACCTAACTTTTACTATGCACATAACGGAAACATTATTATCATGTAATAAAACACTTGATTTTATTATACGTAATAGTAAATCGTTTTTTAATGTCGATACCTTAAAAATTTTGTATTACGATTTTGTTCGCTCTAAGTTAGAATATGCTATTCTTATATGGTATTCGCCATATAACACCCATAAAACTAATATTAAACAAGTTCAGCGTCGCTTTCTAAAGTATATTTTGTTCAAAAGATTCTCTGTTTACCCGGAAAGAGGATTTGAGCAACGCTTATTATTAGAAAAATTCTCTGTCCAGTCAGTTGAAGATAGTCATAAAAGTATTGCTTTAACTACGTTAGACAAAATTGTAGGCAATAATAAAGAATGTCCGTACTTATTGAACAAATTATCGTTTCATGTCCCCAGATCAACATCTCGTACACGTAACATCTTCTACTTGCCTTTGTGTCATTCAAATGTTTTGGTTAAGTCACCTATTTATGTAATGTGCTCGTTGTATAACAATTTGTGACTTATAATACTTGTATATTGTTCATTTACTTGTATTGGGTTCATCCTGTTAAGTAATAAATCATTATTATTATTATTATTATTATTAAAAATAAAGTCAGATTTTACCTATTCTTGATGAAAACGTTGTACATTTTAAGCTACATGGGCTGGATTTAAAATACCTACTACACTTGCAACAGCAATTTTCTTGTTGCAATGTTTTCTTTTAGCTAAAATATGATAAAAATTCGGGCGCGGAAGCAAATATTTATATGATTTTTTACAAAAATAAAGTTAGATTTTACTTATCCTTGAAATAGATATTTTTGTTAAAACATTCATATTCATGCTTAAGGATCCATGCAAAAGTGACCAAAACGAGGTACCAATCAGATAATAAACATTCAATTTTCGGGTGTCATTTTTATGAATAAGTTGTAAATTGTTACCTACATGGGCTGGATTCTAGAATACCTACCACACTTGAAATAGCAATTTTCTTGTTGCAATGTTTTCTTTTAGCTTAATCATGATAAAGAATTATAAAATTCGGGCGCGGAATCAAATATTTATATGATTTTTTACAAAAATAATGTCAGATTTTATCCATTCTTGAAATGGATATTCTTGTTAAAACATTCATATTCATGCTTTAGGATCTATACTATGTATATTGTAAGCTACATGGGCTGGATCTAGAATACCTACCACACTTGAAATAGCAATTTTGTTGTTGCAATGTTTTCGTTTAACTAAAATATGATGAAGAATTATAAAATTCGAGCGCGGAAGCAAATATTTATATGATTTTTTACAAAAATAAAGTCAGATTTTACTTATTCTTGATGAATACGTTGAATATTGTAAGCTACATGGGCTGGATTCTAGAATACCTACCACACTTGAAATAGCAATATTTTAGTTGCAATGTTTTCTTCTAGCTAAAATATGATGTATAATTTTAAAATTCGAGCGCGAAAGCAAATGTTTATATGATTTTTTAGAAAAATAAAGTCAGAATTTACCTATTCTTGAAATGTATATTTTTGTTAAAACATTCATATTTTTGATTTAGGATCTATACTATAGATAATTTTAGCAGTCAGGTAATAAACATTCAATTTTCGGGTGTAATTTTAATGAATACGTTGTATATTGTAAGCTACATGGGCTGGATTTTAGAATACCTACCACACTTGAAATAGCAATTTTCTTGTTGCAATGTTTTCGTTTAGCTAAAATATGATAAACAATTATAAAATTCGGGTGCGGAAGCAAATATTTATATGTTTTTTTACAAAAATAAATTCTGATTTTACCTATTCTTGATGAATACGTTGTATATTGTAAACTACATGGGCTGGATTCTAGAATACCTAGCACACTTGAATTAGCAATTTTCTCGTTGCAATGTTTTTTTTAGCTAAAATATGATGAAGAATTATAAAATTCGAGCGCGGAAGCAAATATTTATATGATTTTTTTCAAAAATAAAGTCAGATTTTACCTATTCTTAATGAATACGTTGTATATTTTAAGCTACATGGGCTGGATTCTAGAACACCTAGCACACTTGAAATAGCAATTTTCTTGTTGCAATGTTTTCTTTTAGCTAAAATATGATGAAGAATTATAAAATTCGGGCAAGAAGCAAATATTTATATGATTTTTTACAAAAAGAAAGTTAGATTTTACCTATTCTTGAATTGGATATTTTTGTTAAAACATTCATATTCATGCTTTAGGATCTATACTATGGATAATTTTAGCATTGGACATGCAAAAGTGACCAAAACGTGGTACCAATCAGATAATAAACATTCAATTTTCAGGTGTCAATGTAATGAACACGTTGTATATTGTAAGCTACATGGGTTGGAATTTAGAATACCTACCACACTTGAAATAGCAATTTTCTTGTTGCAATGTTTTCTTTTAGCTAAAATATGATGAAGAATTATAAAATTCAAGCGCGGAAGCAAATACTTATTTGATTGTTTTCAAAAATAAACTCTGATTTTACCTATTCTTGGTGAATACGTTGTATATTGTAAGCTACATGGGCTGAATTCTAGAATACCTAGCACACTTGAATTGGCAATTTTCTCGTTGCAATGTTTTCTTTTAGCTAAAATATGATGAAGAATTATAAAATTCGGGCGCGAAAGCAAATATTTATATGATTTTTTACAAAAATAAATCAGATTTTACATATTCTTGATGAATACGTTGTATATTGTAAGCTACATGGGCTGAATTCTAGAATACCTACCACACTTGAAATAGCAATTTTCATGTTGCAATGCTTTCTTTTAGCTAAAATATGATGAAGAATTATAAAATTCAGGCGTGGAAGCAATTATTTATATGATTTTTTACATAAATAAAGTCAGATTTTACCTGTTACTGATGAATACGTTGTATATTGTAAGATACATGGGCTGAATTCTAGAATACCTACCAAACTTGAAATAGCTATTTTCTTTTTGCAGTGTTTTCTTTTAGCTAAAATATGATGAAGGATTATAAAATTCGGGCGCGAAAGCAAATATTTATATGATTGTTTACAAAAATAAAATCAGGTTTTACCTATTCTTGATAAATACGTTGTATATTGTAAGCTACATGGGCTGGTTTCTAGAATACCTACAACACTTGGAATAGCAATTTTCTTGTTTTAATTTTTTTTTAGCTAAAATATGATGAAGACTTACAAAATTTGGGCGCGGAAACAAATATTTATATGATTTTTCCAAAAATAAAGTCAGATATTACCAATTCTTAAAATGAATATTTTTGTTAAAACATTCATATTCATGCATTAGGATCTATACTATGGATAAATTTTTTACAAAAGTAAAGTCAGATTTTACCTATTCTTGATGAATACGTTGTATGTTGTAAGTTACATGGGCTGGATTCTAGAATACTTACCACACTTGAAATAGAAATTTGCTTGTTCCAAAGTTTTCTTTTAGCTAAAATTCTGTATAAAAACGGCCAACTTGATGTCATCTATACTGATTTCTCCAATCGATCACGATATTTTACTTTTAAAAATGGAAAACTTTGGTTTCAACACGTTACTAATAATTTTTTTTAAATCGTACTTAGCGAATCGGTCATTGTATATAATGTACAATGGTCATAAGAGCTTAGGGTATACAGCTAAATCAGGGGTCCCACAGAGTTCTAACCTAGGGCCCTTTTTATTTTTGTTATATATTAACGATATATGTGATAATGTTAATTGTAATATTCTTCTATATGCCGATGATATTAAGATCTATATAGAAATACATAATCTACATGATTGTAATGAATTACAGAAAATTTTTAATTGTATTCAATTATGGTGTGAAGAGTTTAATTTACCTTTAAATATAGATAAGTGCTCATTTATGACCCTTACTCGTAAAAGAAATCCAATTACTTTCACTTACGTTATAGAGTCAGTGCCTTTAAAGAGATGTTTGTATAAAAAAGATTTAGGCGTTACATTCGAACAAAACCTAACTTTTACTATGCACATAACGGAAACATTATTATCATGTAATAAAACACTTGGTTTTATTATACGTAATAGTAAATCGTTTTTTAATGTCGATACCTTAAAAATTTTGTATTACGCTTTTGTTCGCTCTAAGTTGGAATATGCTTTTCTTATATGGTATTCGCCATATAACACCCATAGAACTAATATTAAACAAGTTCAGCGTCGCTTTCTAAAGTATCTTTGGTTCAAAAGATTCTCTGTTTACCCGGAAAGAGGATTTGAGCAACGCTTATTATTAGAAAAATTCTCTGTCCAGTCAGTTAAAGATAGTCATAAAAGTATTGCTTTAACTACGTTAGACAAAATTGTAGGCAATAATAAAGAATGTCCCTACTTATTGAACAAATTATAGTTTCATGTCCCCAGATCAACATCTCGTACACGTAACATCTTCTACTTGCCTTTGTGTCATTCTAATGTTTTGGTTAAGTCACCTATTTATGTAATGTGCTCGTTGTATAACAATCTGTGACTTATAATACTTGTTTATTGTGCATTTACTTGTATTGGGTTCATCCTGTTAAGTAATAAATCATTATTATTATTATTATTATTAAAAATAAAGTCAGATTTTACCTATTCTTGATGAATACGTTGTATATTTTAAGCTACATGGGCTGGATTCAAAATACCTACTACACTTGCAACAGCAATTTTCTTGTTGCAATGTTTTCTTTTAGCTAAAATATGATAAAAATTCGGGCGCGGAAGCAAATATTTATATGATTTTTTACAAAAATAAAGTCAGATTTTACTTATCCTTGAAATGGATAATTTTGTTAAAACATTCACATTCATGCTTTAGGATCTATACTATGGATAATTTTAGCATTGGACATGTAAAAGTGACCAAAACGTGGTACCAATCAGATAATAAACATTCAATTTTCGGGTGTCATTTTAATAAATACTTTGTATATTGTAAGCTACATGGGCTGGATTCTAGGATACCTACCACACTTTAAATAGCAAATTTCTTGTTGCAATGTTCTCTTTAAACTAAAATATGATGAAGAATTATATATTTCGGGCGCGGAAGCAAATATTTATCAGATTTTTTACAAAAATTATGTCAGATTTTACCTATTCTTGAAATGGATATTTTTGTTAAAACATTCATACTCATGCTTTAGAATCTATGCTAAGGATGGTTTTAAGCATTGGACATGCAAAAGTGACCAAAATGTGGTAACAATCAAATAATAAACGTTCAATTTTCGGGTGTCATTTTAATGAGTACGTTGTATATTATAAGCTACATGGGCTGGATTCTAGAATACCTACCACACCTGATACAGCAATTTTCTTGTTGCAATGTTTTCGTTTAGCTAAAATTTGATGAAGAATTATAAAATTCGGGCGCGGAAGCAAATATTTATATGATTTTTTACAAAAATAAAGTCAGATTTTACCTATTTTTGAAATGGATATTTTTGTTAAAACATTCATATTCTTGCTTAAGGATCTATACTAGGGATGGAATTTACGCATTGGACATGTAAAAGTGACCAAAACATGGTACAATAAACATTTAATTTTCGGGTGTCATTTTAATGAATACGTTGTATATTGTAAGCTACATGGGCTGGATTCTGGAATACCTACTACTCTTAAAATAGCAATTTTCTTGTTGCAATTTTTCTTTATAGCTAAAAATATTGCAAAATTATAAAATTCGGCGCAGAAGCAAATATTTTTATGAAGTTTTACAAAAATAAAGTCAGATTTTACCTACTCTTGATGAATACGTTGTATATTGTAAGCTACATGGGCTGGATTCTAGAATATCTACCACACTTGAAATAGCAATTTTCTTGTTGCAATGTTTTCTTTAAGCTAAAATATGATTATGAATTATAAGATTTAGGAGCGAGAGCAAATATTTATATAATTTTTTACAAAAATAAAGTCAGCTTTTACCTATTCTTGATTAATACGTTGTATATTGTAAAGCTACATGGGCTGGATTCTAGAATACCTACCACACTTGAAATAGCAATTTTCTTGTTGCAATGTTTTTTTTTTAGCTAAAATATGATGAAGAGTTATAAAATTTGGGCGCTGAAGCAAATATTTATATGATTTTTTACAAAAATTAAGTCAGATTTTACCTATTGTTGAAATGGATATTTTTGTTAAAACATTCATATTCATGCTTTAGGATCTATACTATGGATGGTTTTAAGCATTGGACATTCAAAAGTGACCAAAACGTGGTACCAATCAGATAATAAACATTCAATTTTTAGGTAGCATTTTAATGAATACGTTGTATATTGTAAGCTACATGGGCTGAATTCTAAATTCCTACCACACTTGAAATAGCAATTTTCTTGTTGCGATGTTTTCTTTTAGCTAAAATATGATAAAGAATTATAAAATGCGGGCTCGGAAGCAAATATTTATATGAATCTTTACAAAAATAAAGTCAGATTTTACCTATTCTTGAAATGGATATTTTTGTTAAAACATTCATATTCATGCTTTAGGATCTATACTATGGATGGTTTTAAGCATTGGACATTTAAAAGTGACCAAAACGTGGTACCAATCAGATAATAAACATTTAATATTCAAGTGTCATTTTAATGAATATGGTGTTTATTGTAAGCTACATGGGCTGGTTTCTAGAATACCTACCACACTTGAAATAGCAATTTTCTTGTTGTATTGTTTTTATTTAGCTAATATATGATGAAGAAATATAAAAATCTGACGCGGAAGCAAATATTTATATGATTTTTTACAAAAACAAAGTCAAATTTTATCTATTCTTAATGAATACGTTGTATGTTGTAAACTACATGAACTGGAATCCAGAATACCTACCACACTAGAAACAGCAATTTTCATGTTGCAATGTTTTCTTTTAGCTAAAATATGATGAAGATTTATAAAATTCGGGCGCGGAAGCATATACTTATATAATTTTTTACAAAAATAAAGTCAAATTTTACCTATTCAAGAAATGGATATTTTTGTTAAAACATTCATAATCATGCTTTAAGATCTATACTATGGATGGTTTTAAGCATTGGACATGCAAAAGTGACCTATATGTGGTACCAATGAAATAATAAACATTCAATTTTCGGGTGTCATTTTAATGAATACGTTGTATATTGTAAGCTACAAGGGCTGGATTCTAGAATACCTATCACACTTGAAATAGCATTATTCTTGTTGCAATGTTTTCTTTTAGCAAATATATTTTGATGAAATATAAATTTCGGGCGCGGAGCTATAAATTTATATGATTTTTTACAAAAATAAAGTCAGATTTTACCTATTCTTAAAATAAATATTTTTGTTAAAGCATTCATATTCATGCTTTAGGATCTATACTATGGATGGTTTTAAGCATTGGACATTCAAAAGTGACCAAAACGTGGTACTAGTCAGATAATAAACATTTAATATTCAAGTGTCATTTTAATGAATACGTTGTATATTGTAAGCTACATGGGCTGGTTTCTAGAATACCTACCACACTTGAAATAGCAATTTTCTTGTTGCGATGTTTTCTTTTAGCTAAAATATTATAAAGAATTATAAAATGCAGGCGCGGAAGCAAATATTTATATTATTTTTTACAAAAATAAACTCTGATTTTACGTATTCTTGATGAATACGTTGTATATTGTAAGCTACATGGGCTGGATTCTAGAATACCTACCACACTTGAAATAACAATTTTATAGTTGCATTGTTTTCTATTAGCTAAAATATGATGAAGAATTATAAAATTCAGGCGCGGAAGCAAATATTTATATATTTTTTTACAAAAATAAACTCTGAATTTACGTTTTCTTGATGAATACGTTGTATATTGTAAGCTACATGGGCTGGATTCTAGAATACCTAGCACACTTAAATTAGCAATTTTCTTGTTGCAATGTTTTCTTTTAGCTAAAATATGATAAAAATTATAAAATTCGGGCGCGAAAGCAAATATTTATATGATATTTTACAAAAATAAAGTCAGATTTTACCTATTCTTAATGAATACGTTGTATATTGTAAGCTACATGGGCTGGATTCTAGAATACCTACCACACTTAAAATAGCAATTTTCTTGTTGCAATGTTTTCTTTTAGCTAAAATATGAAGAAGAATAATAATATTCGGGCGCGGAAGCAAATATTTATATATATTTTTACAAAAATAAAGTCAGAATTTACCTATTCTTGCTGAATACGTTGTATATTGCAAGCTACATGGGCTGGATTCTAGAATACCTACCACACTTGAATTAGCAATTTACTTGTTGCAAAAAAAAAAAATATATATATTATATTGAAGTCGGTCGTGTTTTATGCTGCTCTTCGTTTATCTACATTTATCAGTGAATACAGTTATAATTATAAACATATTTTTACAGTGAAGTGTGTGTTTTTGTGGTGCAATTATTAATATATTATTACTTCTCACAAGAGTTGATTATTTGGATCAGTTTTTGAGTGTGAACTGAATTTACTTCAGAACATAATTATTTCTTGTCATCTTCGGAATTAAGCAATCTTGTACAAGTTACTTAAATCTTCTTCAAGGTAATATTTTTACTAATCTTTAAGATGGTTTTGATATGCAACCACTGCAACACTAAAGCAAATAGAGGAGATGCTACAGTGATATGTGCTGGCTCCTGTCAATTAGCCTACCATGTCAACTGCTTAGTACTCACGGCTGCTGAGAAACAAACACTGTCAACGAGTAAGTCTCTGAGTTGGATTTGTACCAAATGCAAAAAATCACCACGACCACTCACACCTGTAGACAACACCCCTCAAGTTGATCTGCCTTCCAATGCTTCATCCCTTTCGGAAATTATGGATTCACAACGTGATCTTAAAAAATCTATTGATTTTTGCTGTAGCAAAATTGATGATTTTGAATCTAAAATAAAAGATTGGACCAAAACAATAAATTTAATAGAACCCCTGAAGGCAGAGTGCGAATTATTACGTGCTAAAGTAGATGATTATGATCAAAGATCAAGATCCAATAATCTTGAAATCATCGGCATCCCTGAGAAACCTACAGAAAACCTCATCAATATTATTTGCAACCTGGGTACTGTAATTCATTGTCCCATCACTGAGCAAGATTTGGATGCTCTCCACAGGGTTTCACCATTCCATCATTCTCCAAATGTTCCTAAACATACTATTGTACGGTTTGTATCAAGACTAAAACGTGACAAATTCTTAGCATGCGCTCGTCAACATAAAAATCTAGATGCAAGCCAACTAAAATTTGACTCAAAAACAAAAATCTACGTAAATGACCATCTGAGTCCCAAAAACAAATTACTGTTATCCAAAACTAAGGAATGTGCACGTAATAATAGTTTCAAGTATGTTTGGGTTAGAAACAGCAGAATTTTTGTAAGGAAGCAGGACAATTCACCAGTTCTACTTATTAATTCTGAGAATGATTTGGTCAAAATCAAATAAAATACAATCTTTACTCTTTGAGTCGTCACCTGTAATGATTAACATATATTATCAAAATGTAAGAGGATTAAAAAGTAAACTACGTACATTATACAACGAAATTTCATCGTGTAACTATGACATTATTTGTTTAAGTGAGACTTGGTTAAATAACTCAATAAGTGATAGTGAGATCTGTGATCCTAACAAATACTCCATCTATAGAAGAGATCGTGACATTCCAAATGTTAAACAAGGCGGTGGTGTTTTAGTTCTTGTGTCCAAAAAATATTACTCTAGATTTAATTTAGAGTGGTGCTCACTTGCTGAAGACTTATGGGTGACTATATCCAGCTCGAACTTCCAAAAACTTTACTTATGTTGTGTCTACCTACCACCAACAGCTGATATCGAGACCTACAACAGTCATTTCAATAAAATAAGTGATATAGTTTTTCAGTTTCCTACTACAAATATAATAGTTGTCGGTGATTACAATTTACCTGAAATTGACTGGATACAATCCCATGATAACAATTTAACACCATATCCATCCAGACAATCGGAAACTTATACAAACTTAATAAATACAATGTCACTATGTAACTTAACACAGTATAACAACATCCGAAATCACTTAAATTGCATCTTAGATCTTATATAATCTTCATTAAATCTTAATATTTCAAAATGTTCACATCCGATTAGCAAGTTAAATGCATATCACCCTGCTTTAGAAATTGATCTTTTTCTTAATGATTTTAAACCTTTAAATAATAAATATATTCCTAACTATAATTATAAAAAATGCGACTACGAAAATTTAATCTATAAACTATCATCTGTAAATTGGGATTTAAAATTTAATAACAGTAATATAAACGTAAAAAGTAAAAACATTCTACGATATTTTATATAGCCTCTTAGATGCTTACTGTCCTATATACAATAAACAAATTAGTAACTATCCGAAATGGTTTTCTAAATCTCTAATTAAAATCATTAAAGAAAAAAATAAATTTCATAAAAAGTGGAAAGCATATGGTAACATCAATGACTATAACTCTTTTAGTGTGCTAAGGCAAAGAGTTAAAAGTAAGTCAGATATTGATTATCGTAACTACATTAGTTATATTGAAAATAATTTAAAATCAAATGTATCATCATTCTGGAATCACACAAAAAAACTTAGGAACGATAACTGTCTACCTAACTCAATGCAACTTAATGATGTTAATGCCTTGAATGGGAATGATATTAGTAATCTTTTTGCTGATTACTTTGAATCTGTGTACACTACTTTTCAGGACGATGATATTATTACTTCATTTAATAACAGTAATACTCCCGTTAATATACATAATGTAGCAATTCAGGAGGAAGACATTTTCAGTTGTCTTTCTAACTTAGATATAAATAAATGCTGTGGCCCTGACCTCATTCATCCACATTTCATAAAAACTTGTGCTTACTACCTAGTCTACCCTTTGTTTTTAATTTTTAATAAATCATTAAGAAACGGAATTTTCCCTGACGTGTGGAAAAGTTCATTTCTTATTCCTATACACAAATCTGGTAATAAAAGAGATGTACGCAACTACAGGCCTATTTCGATCCTTCCAATGTTTGGTAAAATTTTTGAAAGCCTCATTGTTAACAAAATTAAATTTGAATTAAATAACACAATAATACAGCAGCAATCAGGCTTCTGCGTTGGTAAATCAGTACTAAACAACCTAATCCCTTTCACTGAAAAAATTAGCAGTCATTTAGATAACAGAACACAAGTCGACGTAGTGTACACAGATTTCAGTAAAGCCTTTGATCAAGTAAATCATTCTAAGTTGTTAGCTGCATTATTATCGTATGGTATTCATGGCTCTCTGTTAAGATGGATAGAGTCTTACATAAAAAATCGTTCACAGATTGTCTCATGCAATGGATTCAAATCACGCAAAATTATGGTGTCATCGGGTGTTCCGCAGGGATCACATTTGGGACCAATTTTATTTAATTTATATATTAACTCCATTCGTAACTGCTTCTCAAATAGTGATTTCTTTCTTTATGCTGATGATTTGAAATTTTTCAAAAAAATACAAACCTATACTGATTGTAATCTATTGCAAGAAGACTTAATTCGATTGCAAAACTTCTGTGCTGCGAACGATATTTTCCTAAACATCGAAAAATGTCATGTAGTTAGTTTCACCAGATGTTCAAATACAATAACTCACCCTTACAATATTGAAGGATATATTTTGGAACATAAATCTTGTACTAAAGATTTAGGTATCCTTTATGATTCTAAATTACTTTTCAACGATCATATTATGTATATTGTTAAAAAGGCATATAGAATTCTGGGTTTCATATTTCGAGTAGCAAAATCTTATGTACATAAAGAATCACTATTACTGCTCTATAATACTTTGGTTCGTCCCATTCTCGAATACGCCTCCCAAGTATGGAATCCTATGTACACCAAAAACATTATCCTTCTTGAATCTATCCAAAAGAAATTCGTATACTTGTTAAAATACAAATCCTCAAAAATGCACTTAACTTACCACGAATCTTTAATAGAATACAACTTGCTGACCCTTGAACAAAGGAGATCCCACGCTGACATGATATTTTTACACAAATTTTTAAATAATCACATTGACAACCAATGCATTATAGGTTATGTTTACATACATGTGCCAGCTATACACACACGAAATTGTAATCTGTTTTATTTAAAAAAGTGTAATACAAACAATTTCAAAAATGCTCCTTTGAATAGAATGTTGTCTCAGTACAATAATAATTTCCAACATCTTGATATCTTCAATTTAACACTAGTCCAATTCAAACGCGCATTAAAAGTACAGTCACTGTAAAAAATGTTTCTCTTTCTCTGTGCTAATTAATTTCTTAAATGTAATTGTACTTTATTTTGTTGTTTTGTATATACCTAAGTCACTGTTAAATATGTTTATGTATATGTTCTCTTCATATAATTAATTTGTAAATGTTTGTTAAAATTTTTTTATATTTGTAATCTTGTACAATTGTATATTGTTTATTGTGGAAGCCTTTAATTGGGTTACTGTTGGCTTCCCAAACATGTCATAAATAAAAAATAAAATAAAATAAAATGTTTTCTTTTAGCTAAAATATGTTAAAGAATTATAAAATTCGGGCGGGGTAGCAAATATTTGTATAATTTTTTACAAAAATTAAGTCAGATTTTACCTGTTTGTGAAATGGATATTTTTGTTAAAACATTCATATTCATGCTTTAGGATCTATACTATGGATGGTTTTAATCATTGGACATGCAAAAGTGACTAAAAAGTGGTACCAATGAGATAATAAACATTAAATTTTCGGATGCCATTTTAATGAATACGTTGTATATTGTAAGCTACATGGGCTGGATTCTAAAATACCTACCACACTTGAAATAGCAAATTCTTGTTGCAATGTTTTCTTTTAGCTAAAATATGATGAAGAATTATAAAATTCGGGCTCGTAAGCAAATATTTATATGATTTTTTACAAAAATTAAGTCAGATTTTACCTATTCTTGGTGAATACGTTGTATATTGTAAGTTACATGGACTGGATTCTAGAATACATGCCACACTTGAAATAGCAATTTTCTTGTTGCAATGTTTTCTTTTAGCTAAAGTATGATAAAGAACTATAAAATTCGGGCGCGGAAGCAAATATTTATATAATTTTTTACAAAAATAAATCAGATTTTACCTATTCTTGATGAATACGTTGTATATTGTAAGCTACATGGGCTGGATTCTAGAATACCCACCACACTTAAAATAGCAACTTTCTTGTTGCAATGTTTTCTCTTAGCTAAAATATGAAGAAGATTTATAAAATCAGGGCGCGGAAGCAAATATTTATATAAATTTTTACAAAAATAAAGTCAGATTTTTCCTATTCCTGCTGAATACGTTGTATATTGTAAGCTACATGGGCTGAACTCTAGAATACCTACCACACTTGAAATAGCAATTTACTTGTTGCAATGTTTTCTTTTAGCTAAAATATGATGAAGAAAAATAAAATTCGGGTATGGAAGCAAATATTTATATGATTTTTAACAAAAATAAAGTCAGATTTTACCTATTCTTGAAATGGATATTT
The DNA here is from genome assembly GCA_035578165.1 of Stenolophus ochropezus. Classification (NCBI taxonomy): domain Eukaryota; kingdom Metazoa; phylum Arthropoda; class Insecta; order Coleoptera; family Carabidae; genus Stenolophus; species Stenolophus ochropezus. Next base: position 150,814 of record JAQOWZ010000136.1, on the reverse strand, counting down.
TTGTTGAAACATTCATATTCATGCTTTAGGATCTATACTATGGATGGTTTTAAGCATTGGGCATTCAAAAGTGACCAAAACGTGGTACCAATCAGATAATAAACATTAAATTTTCGGGTGTCATTTTAATGAATACGTTGTATATTGTAAGCTACATGGGCTGGATTCTAGAATACCTACCACACTGGAAGTAACAATTTTGTAGTTGCAATGTTTTTTTTTAGCTAAAATATGATGAAAAATTATAAAATTGGCGCGCGGAAGCAAATATTCATATGATTTTTTACAAAAATAAAGTCAGATTTTACCTTTTCTTGATGAATACGTTGTATATTGTAAGCTACATGGACTGGATTCTAGAATACCTGCCACACTTAAAAAAGCAATTTTCTTGTTGCAATGTTTTCTTTTAGCTAAAATATGATGAAGAATTATAAAATTCGGGCACGGAAGCAAATATTTATATGATTTTTTACAAAAATTATGTCAGATGTTACCAATTCTTGATGAATACGTCGTATATTGTAAGCTACATGGGCTGGATTCTAGAATACCTACGACACTTGAAATAGCAATTTTCTTGTTGCAAAGTTTTCTTTTAGCTAAAATATGATGAAAAATTATAAAATTCGGGCGCGGAAGCAAATTTTTATATGATTTTTTTTACAAAAATAAAGTCAGATTTTACCTTTTTCTTGATGAATACGTTGTGTATTGTAAGCTACATGGGCTGGATTCTAGAATACCTACCACATTTGAAAAAGCAATTTTCTTGTTGCAATATTTTCTTTTAGCTCTAATATGATGAAGAATTATAAAATTCGGGCGCGGAAGCAAATATTTATAAGATTTTTTACAAAATAAAGTCAGATATTACCTACTCTTGTATTGGATATTTTTGTTAATACATTCATATTCATGCTTTAGGATCTATACTATGGATAATTTTAGCATTAGACATGCAAAAGTGACCAAAAAAATCAATCAGATAATAAACATTCAATTTTCGGGTCTCATTTTAATGAATACGTTGTATATTGTAAGCTACATGGGCTGGATTCTAGAATACCTACTACACTTGAAATAGCAATTTTCTTGTTGCAATGTATTCTTTTAGCTAAAATAAGATGAAGAATTATAAAATTCGGGCGGGGAAGCAAATATTTATATGATTTTTTACAAAAATAAAGTCAGATTTTACCTATTCTTGAAACGGATATTTTTGTTAAAACATTCATATTCATGCTTTAAGATCAATACTATAGATGGTTTTAAGCATTGGACATGCAAAAGTGACAAAAACGTGGTACCAATCAGATAATAAAAAAATTATGTTTGGGTGTCATTTTAATAAATACAGTGTATATTGTAGGCTACATGGGCTGGTTTCTAGAATACCTACCACACTTGTAATAGCAATTTTCTTGTTGCAATGTTTTCTTTTAGCTAAAATGTGATGAAGAATTATAAAATTCGAGATCGGAAGCAAATATTTATATGACTTTTTACAAAAATAAAGTCAGATTTTACCTATTCTTGAAATGGATATTTTTGTGAAAACATTCATATTCATGCTTTAGGATCTATACTATAGATGGTTTTAAGCATTGGACATGCTATAGTGACCAAAACGCTGTACCAATCAGATAATAAACTTTTAATTTTTGGGTGTCATTTTAATGAATACGTTGTATATTGTAAGCTACATGGGCTAGATTCTAGAATACCAACCACACATGAAATAGCAATTTTCTTGTTGCAATGTTTTCTTTTAGCTAAAATATGATGAAAAATTATAAATTTCGGGCGCGAAAGCAAATATTTACATGTTTTCTTACAAAAATAATGTTACATTTTACCTATTCTTGATGAGTACGTTGTATATTGTAAGCTACATGGGCTGGATTCTAGAATATTTACCACAGTTGAAATAGCAATTTTCTTATTGCAATGTTTTTTTAGCTAAAATATGATGTAGAATTATAAAATTCGGGCGCGGAAGCGAATATTTATATGATTTTTTACAAAAATAATGTCAGATTTTGCCTATTCTTGATGAATACGTTCGATATTGTAAGCTACATGGGCTGGATTCTAGAATACGTACCACACTTGAAATGGCAATTTTCTTGTTGCAATGTTTTCTTTTAGCTAAAATATGTTAAAGAAATATAATATTCCGGCGCGAAAGCAAAAATTTATATGATTTTTACTAAAATAAAGTCAGATTTTACCTTTTCTTGATGAATACGTTGTGTATTGTAAGCTACATGGGCTGGATTCTAGAATACCTACCACACTTTAAATAGCAATTTTCTTGTCGCAACGTATTCTTTTAGCTAAAATATGAAGAAGAATTATAAAATTCGGGCGTGAAGCAAATATTTATATGATTTTTTTACAAAAATTAAGACAGATTTTACCTATTTGTGAAATGGATATTTTTCTTAAAACATTCATATTCATGCATTAGGATCTATACTATGGATGGTTTTAAGCATTGGACATGCAAAAGTGACCAAAACGTGGTACCAATCAGATAATAAACATTCAACTTTTGGGTGTCATTTTAATGAATACGTTGTATATTATAAGCTACATGGGCTGGATTCTAGAATACCTACCACACTTGAAATAGCAATTTTCTTGTCGCAACGTATTCTTTTAGCTAAAATATGATGAAGAATTATAAAATTCGGGCGTAAAGCAAATATTTATATGATTTTTTACAAAAATAAAGTTAGATTTTACCTATTCTTGATGAAAAAGTTAAATATTGTAAGCTACATGGGCTGGATTCTAGAATACCTACCACAAATAAAATTGCAATTTTCTTCTTGCAATGTTTTCATTTAGCTAAAATATGATAAAGAATTATAAAATTCGGGCGCGGAAGCAAATATTTATATAATTTTTTACAAAAATAATGTCAGATTTCACCTATTCTTGATAATTACGTTGTATAATGTAAGCTACATTGGCTGGATTCTATAATATCTACCACACTTGAAATAGCAAATTTCTTGTTGCAATGTTTCTTTTAGCTTAAATATGATAAAGAATTACAAAATTCGCGCGCGGAAGCAACTATTTATATGATCTTTTACAAAAATAAAGTCAGCTTTTACCTTTTCTTGATGAATACGTTGTATATTTTAAGTTACATGGGCTGGATTCTAGAATACCTACCACACATGAAATAGCAATTTACTTGTTGCAATGTTTTCTTTTAGCTAAAATATAATGAAAAGTTATAAATTTCGGGCGCGAAAGCAAATATTCTTGTTTTTTTACAAAAATAATATTACATTTTACCTATTCTTGATGAGTACGTTGTATATTGTAAGCTACATGGGCTGGATTCTAGAATATCTACCACAGTTGAAATAGCAATTTTCTCGTTGCCATGTATTCTTTTAGCTAAAATATGATGAAGAATTATAAAATTCGGGCGCGGAAGCATATATTTATATGATTTTTTACAAAAATAAAGTCAGATTTTACCTATTATTAATGAATACGTTCGATATTGTAAGCTACATGGGCTGGATTCTTGAATACGTAACACACTTGAAATGGCAATTTTCTTGTTGCAATGTTTTCTTTTAGCTAAAATATGTTAAAGAATTATAAAATTCGGGCGCGAAAACAAAAATTTATATGATTTTTTACAAAAATAATGTCAGATTTTACCTTTTCTTGATGAATACGTTGTGTATTGTAAGCTACATGGGCTGGATTCTAGAATACCTACCACACTTTAAATAGCAATTTTCTTGTTGCAATGTTTTCTTTTAGCTATAATATGATAAAGAATTATAAAATTCGGGCGGGGAAAGCAAATATTTATATAATTTTTTTCAAAAATAAAGTCAGATTTTACCTATTCTTGAAATGGATATTTTTGTTAAAACATTCATATTCATGCTTTAAGATCTATACTATGGATGGTTTTAAGCATTGGACGCAAAAGTGGCAAAAACGTGGTACCAAGCAGATAATAAAAAATTAATTTTCGGGTGTCATTTTAATAAATACGTTGTATATTGTAAGCTATATGGGCTGGATTCTAGAATACCTACCACGCTTGAAATACCAATTATCTTGTTGAAATGTTTTCTTTTAGCTAAAATATGATAAAAAATTATAAAATTCGGGCGCGAAAACAAAAATTTATATGATTTTTTACAAAAATAATGTCAGATTTTACCTTTTCTTGATGAATACGTTGTGTATTGTAAGCTACATGGGCTGGATTCTAGAATACCTACCACACTTTAAATAGCAAATTTCTTGTTGCAATGTTTTCTTTTAGCTATAATATGATAAAGAATTATAAAATTCGGGCGGGGAAAGCAAATATTTATATGATTTTTTTCAAAAATAAAGTCAGATTTTACCTATTCTTGAAATGGATATTTTTGTTAAAACATTCATATTCATGCTTTAAGATCTATACTATGGATGGTTTTAAGCATTGGACATGCAAAAGTGACAAAAACGTGGTACCAAGCAGATAATAAAAAATTAATTTTCGGGTGTCATTTTAATAAATACGTTGTATATTGTAAGCTATATGGGCTGGATTCTAGAATACCTACCAAGCTTGAAATACCAATTATCTTGTTGAAATGTTTTCTTTTAGCTAAAATATGATAAAAAATTATAAAATTCGAGCGCGGAAGCAAATTTTTATATTATTTTTTACAAAATATATTCAGATTATACCTTTTCTTGATGAATACGTTGTATATTGTAAGCTACATGGGTTGTATTCTAGAATACATACGACACTTGAAATAGCAATTTTCTTGTTGCAATGTTTTCTTTTAGCTAAAATATGATGAAGAATTATAAAATTTGGGCGCGGAAGCAAATATTTATATGATTTTTTACAAAAATAAAGTCAGATATTACCTATTCTTGAATTGAATGATTTTGTTTAAAACCTTTATATTCTTGCTTTAGGATCTATACTGTAACGGATGTGAGTTTAATTAGCAAAAATTGTTGGCGTAGGTGGTTGATTGAACTCGCTATCCGCTGCAGAGTGCTGGCACGTGGCTGGGTGGCTTCCGCCGTACGATGACATTCGATAAGTTGGCAAACACGGTGGAATACTCCCAAGCGATATGTCAGCAGTTTGATTAGACTTGGTGGAAGATCAAAAATTTGCGATCATTTTCACATCGGGTGTCGCAAATCACGGTCGTGGTTAGGATAATTAGTAGTAAATTTAATTTCAGTAGATTTGTTCATTTAGCTTACCTTAAAATTTATTGTTAGTATTTAAGTTATTGCAAATCGGACTTTATAATTTTAAATTTTTAATAAAAATTATTAAACGTCGAAGCTAAAAGAGTAGTGTCTTTTGAAGTGCTCATTTTCACCTTCCACCCGCACCTACCCAGAGTACAGCATCAACGAAGGACAGCAGTGAACAGGTAAGTATAAACTTACATTCTTCGAACCGTCCTGCATAATTCAGTACGTCAACGAGGGCTTGTACTTCACTGCACAACCCCTCTGTTAAAATACTATTGATGGTTTTAAGCATTGGACATGAAAAAGTGACCAAAACATGGTACCAATCTGATAATAAACATTTAATTTTTGGGTGTCATTTTAATGAATACGTTGTATATTGTAAGCTACATGGGCTGGGTTCTAGAATACCTATCACACTTGAAACAGCAATTTTCTTGTTGCAATGTTTTCTTTTAGCTAAAATATAACGAAGAATTATAAAATTCGGGCGCGGAAGCAAATATTTATATGATTTTTTACAAAAATAATGTCAGATTTTACCTATTCTTGATGAATAAGTTGTATATTGTAAGCTACATGGGCTGGATTCTAGAATACCTACAACACTTAAAATAGTAATTTTCTTGTTGCAATGTTTTCTTTTAGCTAAAATATGAAAAAGAATTATAAAATTCGGGCGCGGAAGCAATTATTTATATATATTTTTACAAAAATAAAGTCAGATTTTAACTATTCTTGCTAAATACAATGTATATTGAAAGCTACATGGGCTACTATGGATGGTTTTAAGCATTGGACATGCAAAAGGGACCAAAACTTGGTACCAATTAGATAATAAACATTCAATTTTCGGGTGTCATTTAATGAATACGTTGTATATTTTCAGCTAGCTGGGCTGGATTCTAGAATACCTATCACACTTAAAACAGCAATTTTCTTGTTGCAATGTTTTCTTTTAGCTAAAAATTCGGGCGCGGAAGCAAATATATTTATATATATATATATATATATATATATATATATATATATACATATATATATATGATTTTTTACAAAAATAAAGTCGGATTTTACCTTTTCTTGATGAATACGTTGTATGTTGTAAGCTACATGAGCTAGATTCTAGAATACCTACCACACTTAAAATAGCAGTTATCTTGTTGCAATGTTATCTTTTAGCTAAAATATGATAATGAATTATAAAACTCGGGCGCAGAAGCAAATATTGATATGATTTTTTACAAAAATAAAGTCAGATTTTAACTATTCTTGCTAAATACAATGTATATTGAAAGCTACATGGGCTACTATGGATGGTTTTAAGCATTGGACATGCAAAAGGGACCAAAACTTGGTACCAATTAGATAATAAACATTCAATTTTCGGGTGTCATTTAATGAATACGTTGTATATTTTCAGCTAGCTGGGCTGGATTCTAGAATACCTATCACACTTAAAACAGCAATTTTCTTGTTGCAATGTTTTCTTTTAGCTAAAAATTCGGGCGCGGAAGCAAATATATTTATATATATATATATATATATATATATATATATATATATATACATATATATATATGATTTTTTACAAAAATAAAGTCGGATTTTACCTTTTCTTGATGAATACGTTGTATGTTGTAAGCTACATGAGCTAGATTCTAGAATACCTACCACACTTAAAATAGCAGTTATCTTGTTGCAATGTTATCTTTTAGCTAAAATATGATAATGAATTATAAAACTCGGGCGCAGAAGCAAATATTGATATGATTTTTTACAAAAATAAAGTCAGATTTTACCTATTCTTGAAATGGATATTTTAGTTAAAACATTCATATTCATGCTTTAGGATCTATACTATGGATGGTTTTAAGCATTAGACATGCAAAAGTGACCAAAACGTGGTACCAATCAGATAATAAACATTCAATTTTCGGGTGTCATTTTAATGAATACGTTGTATATTGTAAGCTACATGGGCTGGATCCTGGATTACCTACCACACTTGAAATACCAATTTTCTTGTTGCAATGTTTTCTTTTAGCTAAATTATTATATATTTTTTTTTTATTAAGTTTAAATACCCTTACAGATATTTATATAAATTACAATCTGATCATAATTGATCAATGAGTAATATTGTACAAACCTAAATTACTACTACAAATATTAAGCTAAGGATTTACTCACAAGTATCCTTTAGAGTCTATTAACTTATTTACACTAATATTAACGTGTACAACTAGCACTATACTCTGCTTTTTCACAAACACAAACTAACAGTTTATTAAGACTAATTTTAACGTCTCCACTAGCACTATACTCTGCTTTTGCACTATCACCTATCACAAATATTAAACTAAACTAGCTCAAATGGTTTGGTTCTCTTGAGTCTTCTAATTAGATTCGTGTTATCGAGGAGCTGGACGGCCTCAACATTGACGTGCTCTAGAAGTCGCTGTTCATGACTCTTTGCAAATTTACTAATTGTCTGGTTTACAGTGTCTATTTCCAAGTCCCTATGGAGATCACTGTTTCTAAGATACCAAGGAGCATTAACAATATTTCTTAGTATTTTGTTCTGGAATCGCTGAATTACTTCTAAATTGCTCTTTTTGGCACAACCCCACAGCTGGATACCATATGTCCATACGGGCTTAAGAATTTGATTGTACAGAAGTACTTTATTATGGATTGACAGGGTAGAATTTCGACCTAGCAGCCAATACATTTTCCTAAATTTAATATCCAATTCTTTTTTCTTTTTGATATGAGCTCTCCAGCGAAGCCTAGCATCCAATGTCATACCTAGATATTTTGCTGTATTAGCGTATGGTACTTGAATATCATTTATGCTAACAGGGATGTTTTGATTCCCTTTGTTCGTAAAATTGACATGTACAGATTTGGTCTCATTCAATTTGATACGCCATTGTTTAGTCTAGTTGTTAATTTCATTAAGTGAAATTTGCAGATTTGTTGTTGCTCGTTCGTGGTCTTTGTTTACTGTCATTATTGCAGTATCATCAGCAAAGGTGGCTATCGTGTTATGCTCTAATACAGGTATATCACTGGTGTACAATAGATAGAGAAGTGGACCAAGAACGCTGCCCTGAGGTACTCCTGCTTGAATTCCCTTAATTTCTGAGTAAGCATCTTCTTGTTTAATTCTAAAAGCTCTATCTGCAATATATGATTCCAATAATTGGGAGAACGGTTTAGGCAAAAGCTTTCTTAATTTATAGTTAAGTCCGTCATGCCACACTCTATCAAAAGCCTGTGCTACATCCAGGAAGACGGTAGAACAAACTTTTCCTTCTTCAATTGACTTTTCGATTATGTCTGTGATCCTGTGGACTTGGTCTATTGTTGAATGAATTTCCCTAAAGCCAAACTGATGCATTGGGATAATGTTTTTATTATCGATGACAGGTTTTAATCTTTTTAATAATATCTTTTCGAACAGCTTGGACAATGAGGGTAGTAAAGAAATTGGCCTATAAGATGATACTTCAGTTAGCGGTTTTCCAGGTTTAGGGATCATGATCACATCTGCTATTTTCCATATTCTTGGAACATATTTTAATCTAAATGATGCATTTATAAGGCAGGTAAGTTTGACTATTGCTTTACGAGGAAGTTGTTTTAGAATTTCCCCTGTGATTAAGTCATACCCTGGGGTTTTCTTGGAATTAATGTTTGCTTTTATTTCTGCAGCTATTTCTTTTGGTTTAGTGAGTCTGATGTCTCCTTCTTCTTGTGTAAGGTTTCCCCAATCAAGAATGCTATCACCCTCATTCGGTTGGAAGGTTATTTCAAGGTGTTCGGCAAATCTATTAGCCTTTTGTAAATTGCTTTTAGCCCATGTACCGTCTGAATTTTTAATTGGTGCATTTTGGACAATTGGTCTCTTTAGAGTTTTAGCGGCTCTCCATAGTGAATAGTCTGTTTTATTGTCATTTGATAGGTCAATTAGAAATTCATTAAAAAAGTTATTTTTGAATTTTTGAATATTTCTTTTGAGTCGTTGTGTGGCATTATTTAAAATAGTTTTATCAGTTGGGGATCTGGATTGGTGCCAAATTCTTCGGAGTCTTCTTTTTTCGGAGATAAGTTCTCTAATTTCTGTGGGATAATTGTTACCTCTTGGCTGTGCGGTAATGTTACGAGTATTGTCCCAAGCAGCTTGTTGGATGTCATTAACAAATGTTACCGTTTCAATATCTAACTGATTATTGTTACTTAATGAACATGACAAATTAATAGTTTCTTCTAATTGGATCTTGAAGCTCTGCCAGTCAGTAAGTCTATTAGTCAGTCTGGGAGGTATTTCCTTTTTTATAATGGAATCGTTCAGTGTGAGGAGAATGGGTGAATGATCAGAATTCATGTCCCATGCCTCATCCACGTGCATATATTTTGCAGATACATTTCTAGTTATGAAGAAATCAATAAGGTCTGGAATTTTATTAGGATCTGTAGGCCAATATGTTGGTTTACCAGTTGATAATGTTTCGCATTTTAATTGATTAACTGCTTGTAAAAGTTCTTTACCTTTTGTAGTTGTTAACCTAGACCCCCATTGAAGGTGTTTGGCATTGAAGTCACCGCCAATGATGAATCTGTATCCATGACTATTCAGAAAGTCTAAGTATTGTTCTCTTTTGAGAGCATGTCTGGGTGGGCAGTAGACTGCAGAGATAATGATTTCATATGTTTTTGTTTGAACATTTACAGCGGTTGCTTGAAATTCTTTTGTTTTATATCCTATTTGTTGATAATGCTTAATTGTTTCTCTAATTATTATGACACTACCACCTTTAGCTGAATTTTCAGGGTGAATAGTGTGGTATACTTTATATCCCTTGAATTTAATGTACGACTCTTTTGTAAAATGAGTTTCCGATATTAAACATATATCAATTTTTTCTATATCTAGGACTGCTTGAAGTTCGTGCTGATGTTGTAGAAGTCCGTTAGCGTTCCATTCCATAATCCTAAGGTTATTTGACATTAGGATTTTTTGGAATAGCTCCTTTGGTGCTATATTCAAGCCTGTTTATACGCTCATCCATTTTTGTTAGTTTGTCCATTATTTGTTTGAGACAGTTTTGAATGAAAGTGTTTTGGTTTTCCTGTTGGGTTTTACTGTTGTCAATAGTTTCGGACTTGTTTGAAACTGCTTGGCTGTATGATTTCTTCTTTTCACTTGTGCTTACTACCTGTATTTACTGGTTTTTCCTCTGTGGCTCTTTCGGAAGAATTGGTTTCCTGGTTCGTCTTTCCTTAATTTTTTGCATTTCTTTTGCAACCATACATCCTCTGTAATTAGCTGGATGTCCTCCACCGCAATGAACACATTTCGGTTTATCAATTTTTTCCTTTTCACAGTTAATTGTCAGATGTTTACCTGGACATCTAACACAACGAGGCTCCATAGCGCAGTATTTTTGAGTGTGACCATATGCTTGGCACTTTTTACATTGAGGCACAAGCTTTGATTTTCTCAGTGGTAGAATTTCAACTCTGCAACCTAATATATCTGTTATTGCATATATTTTATCAACACTCTCGTCATGTCTAAATGAGAGCATGAACATATTTAGAGGTATTTTACTTTTGTATTTTAATTTAGGAGTAGCTTCAATGAGTTTGTAGCCACGTTTTCTCATATCCTGAATAATCTGTTCTGGTTCTACGGAATGATGCAGTCTGTTCACCATAACATTAATTGGTCTAATTTGCTTATTTTCGTATGTATGCCACTGATACTTGTTTTCGTTCAGCTGTGCGGAGAGAGTTTTATAATCATCTTCGTTTTGCACGTTTATTTTAATTGCTTTATCATTAATGATTTTAATTTGTGCTAATTTTAACTTCTTTACCATTACATGTAAAGCGTTAAAATTATTAATATGTTCCACTGCCATAGGTGGTGGTTTTTAATTTTATTAATAACTACGTACATTTTGTTCTGTTCTTCTCGTGGTGGTGGAGTTAGAGAAGTATCCATTTTCCTCTTTTTTCTATTTTGTTTTTCACGAATCCACCCCGTTTCGTATGCTAGTTCATCCTCATCTGTATGATATTGTATTGGATTTTCATTAATGGGTTTAGGTAACCTTTTTTCTAATTCTACATATTTTGTAAGTAGTTCATCATACGTAATTTTTAATTTTTTTGAGCTGGAGATCCAGGTGGTCAGCCTTCGCTTTGGTAATAACCCTTTCGGACTCCGATAATTTCCAACTATTATAAAGCAGTTGTTCATTATTCGACCGAGGGTGATTTTCTTGAAACAGCTAAATATTTTGCTGAATTGATATCGCTTCATTTTGCGATTGTGGAAGTGCTTGTTCCTCGAGCATTATTAGTTTTTAGATCATAATAATAGCGTAGTGTTTTAATTTCTACTACTATTTTCAACACTGGGCCTGCTTGTCGCTGAAACGACCTTGGTCACTCTGCTGACCAGCAAACCGCATGCGATTCCCGACCTTATGCAGAATACTGCTTGCAGTTTGTTCTTTTTCTCTGCACTTATACACAGGGTTAATGTTTTAATTTATACTCGGACATTCGTCTCGTTCACTTTCTATCACACACACACAATGAACGAATTTTGCAGGTCAGTTTTACTACAATAATTAGATTTTTTCCCGTACTTCACAATTGCACATACACATGCACATGTTTTTCACTTTTAGCTAAATTATGATAAAAAATTATAAAATTCGAGCGCGAAAGCAAATATTTATATGATTTTTTACAAAAATATAGTCAGATTTTACCTTTTCTTGATAATTACGTTGTATATTGTAAGCTACATGGGCTGGATTCTAGAATACCTACCACACTTGAAATAGCAATTTTCTTATTGCAATGTTTTCTTTTAGCTAAAATATGATGCAAAATCATAAAACTCGAACGCGGAAGCAAATATTAATATGATTTTTTACAAATATAGTAAGATTTTACCAATTCTTGATATGGATATATTTGTTAAAGCATTCATATTCTTGCTTTAGGATCTATACTGTGGACAATTTTAGCATTGGACATGCAAAAGTGACCAAAACGTGGTACCAATCAGATAATCAACATTTAATTTTCGGATGTCATTTTAATGAATACGTTGTATATTGTAAGCTACATGGGATGGATTCTAGTATACCTACCACACTTGAAATAGCAATTTTTTTGTTGCAATGTTTTCTTTTAGCTAAAATATGATGAAGAATCATAAAATTCGGGCGCGGAAGCAAATATTTATATGATTTGTTACAAAAATAAAGTCAGATTTTACCTATTCTTAAAATGGATATTTTTGTTAAAACATTCATATTCATGCTTTAGGATCTATACTATGGATGATTTTAAGCATTGGACATGCAAAAGTGACCAAAACGTGGTACCAATCAGATAATAAACATCCAATTTTCGAGTGCCATTTTAATGAATACGTTGTATATTGTAAGCTACATGGACTGGATTCTAGAATACCTACCACACTTGAAAAAGCAATTTTCTTGTTGCAATGTTTTCTTTTAGCTAAAATATGATGAAAAATTATAAAATTCGGGCGCGAAAGCAAATATTTATATGATTTTTTACAAAAATAAAGTCAGATTTTACCTTTACTTGATGAATACGTTGCATATTGTAAGCTACATGCGCTGAATTCTAGAATACCTAACACACTTGAAATAGCAATTTTCTTGATGCAATGTTTTCTTTTAGCTAAAATATGATGAATTATAAAATTCAGGCGCGAAAACAAATACATATATGATTTTTTTAAAAATAAAGTCAGATTTTACCTATTCTTGAAATGGATATTTTTGTTAAAACATTCATATTCATGCTTTAGGATCTATACTATCAATAACTAAAATATGATGAAGAATTATAAATTTCGGGCGCGGAAGCAAATATTTATATGATTTTTTACAAAAATTAAATTAGATTTTACCTATTCTTGATGAATACGTTGTATATTGTAAGCTACATGGGCTGGATTCTAGAATATCTACCACACTTGAAATAGCTATTTTCTAGTTGCAATGTTTCCTTTTAGCTAAAATTTAATGAAGAATCATAAAATTCGGGCACGGAAGCAGATATTTATATGATTTTTTACAAAAATAGTCAGATTTTACCAATTCTTGAAATGGATATTTTTGTTGAAACATTCATATTCATGCTTTAGGATCTATACTGTGGACAATTTTAGCATTGGACATGCAAAAGTGACCAAAACGTGGTATCAATCAGATAATCAACATTTAATATTCGGGTGTCATTTTAATGAATACGTTGTATATTGTAAGCTACATGGGCTGGATTCTAGTATACCTACCACACTTGAAATAGCAATTTTTTTGTTGCAATGTTTTCTTTTAGCTAAAATATGATGAAGAATCATAAAATTCGGGCGCGGAAAAAAATATTTATATGATTCTTTACAAAAATAGTCAGATTTTACCAATTCTTAAAATAGATATTTGTGTTAAAACATTCATAATCATGCTTTAGGATCTATACTTTAGACAATTTTAGCATTGGACATGCAAAAGTTACCAAAACGTGGTACCAATCAGATAATAAACATTCAATTTTCGGGTGTCATTTTAATGAATACGTTGTATATTGTAAGCTACACGGGCTGGATTCTAGTATACCTACCACACTTGAAATAGCAATTTTCTTGTTGCATTGTTTTCTTTTAGCTAAAATATGATGAAGAATTATAAAATTCGGGCGCGGAAGCAAATATTTATATGATTTTTTACAAAAATAAAGTCAGATTTTACCTTTGCTTGATGAATACGTTGTATATTGTAAGCTACCTCCGCTGAAAGCTAGAATACCTACCACACTTGAAATAGCAATTTTCTTGATGCAATGTTTTCTTTTAGCTAAAATATGATGAAGAATTATAAAATTAGGGCGCGGACGCAAATACTTATATAAGTTTTTACAAAAATAAAGTCAGTCTTTACCTATTCTTGAAATGGATATTTTTGTTAAAACATTCATATTCATGCTTCAGGATCTATACTATGGATGGTTTTAAGCATTGGACAAGCAAAAGTGACAAAAACGTGGTACCAATCAGATAATAAACATTCAATTTTCGGGTGTCATTTTAATGAATACGTTGTATATTGTAAGCTACATGGGCTGGATTCTAGTATGCTTACCACACTTGAAATAGCAATTTTCTTGTTGCATTGTTTTCTTTTAGCTAAAATATGATGAATTATAAAATTCAGGCGCGAAATCAAATACTTATATGATTTTTTAAAAAATAAAGTCAGATTTTACCTATTCTTGAAATGGATATTTTTGTTAAAACATTCATATTCATGCCTTAGGATCTATACTATCAATAACTAAAATATGATTATAAATTTCGGGCGCGGAATCAAATATTTATATGATTTTTTACAAAAATTAAATCAGATTTTACCTATTCTTGATGAATACGTTGTATATTGTAAGCTACATGGGCTGGATTCTAGAATATCTACCACACTTGAAATAGCTATTTTCTTGTTGCTTTGTTTCCTTTTAGCTAAAATATGATAAAGATTTATAAAATTCGGGCGCGGAAGCAAATATTTATATGATTTTATACAAAAATAAAGTCATTTTTTACCTATTCTTGAAATGTATATTTTTGTTAAAACATTCATAATCATGCTTTAGTATCTATACTATAGATGGTTTTAAGCATTGGACATGCAAAAGTGACCAAAACGTGATACCAATCAGATAATAAACATTCAAATTTCGGGTGACTTTTTAATGAATACGTTGTATATTGTAAGTTACATGGTCTGGATTCTAGACTACCTACCACACTTGAAATAGCAATTTTCTTGTTGCAATGTTTTCTTTTAGCTAAAATATGATGAAGAATTATAAAATTCGGGCGAGAAAGCAAATATTTATATGATTTTATACAAAAATAAAGTCAGATTTTACCTATTCTTGATGAATACGTTGTATATTGTAAGCTACATGCGCTGGATTCTAGTATACCTACCACACTTGAAATAGCAATTTTCTTGTTGCAATGTTTTCTTTTAGCTAAAATATGATGAAGAATCATAATATTCGGGCGCGGAAGCAAATATATATATGATTTTTTACAAAAATAGTCAGATTTTACCAATTCTTGAAATGATGAAATGATGGAACATTAATATTCATGCTTTAGAATCTATACTATGGACAATTTTATCATGAAACATGCAAAAGTGACCAAAACGTGTTACCAATCAGATAATAAACATTTAATTTTTGGGTGTCATTTTAATGAATACGTTATATATTGTAAGCTACATTGGCTGGATTCTAGAATACCTACCACACTTGAAATAGCAATTTTCTTATTGCAATGTTTTCTTTTAGCTAAAATATGATAAAGAAATATAAAACTCGGGCGCGGAAGCAAATATTTATATGATTTTTAACAAAAATAAAGTCAGATTTTACCTATTCTTAAAATGGATATTTTTGTTAAAACATTCATATTCATGCTTTAGGATCTATACTATCAATGGTTTTAAGCAATGCATATGCAAAAGTGACCAAAACGTGATTCTAATCAGATAATAAACATTCAATTTTCGAGTGTCATTTTAATGAATACGTTGTATATTGTAAGCTACATGGGCTAGGTTCTAGAATACTTACCACACTTGAAATAGCAATTTTCTTGTTGCAATGTTTTCTTTTAGCTAAAATATGATGAAGAATTATAAAACTCGGGCGCGAAAGCAAATTTTTAAATGATTTTTTACAATAATAAAGTCAGATTTTACCTATTTTTGATGAATACGTTGTATATTGTAAGCTACATTGGCTGGATTCTAGAATAACTACCACCCTTGAAATAGTAATTTTCTTGTTGCAGTGTTTTCTTTTAGCTATAATATGACAAAGAATTATAAAATTCGGGCGCGGAAGCAAATATTTATATGATTTTTTACAAAAATAAAGTCAGATTTTACCTATTCTTGAAATGGATATTTTTGTTAAAACATTCATATTCATGCTTTAGGATCTATACTATAGATAATTTAAAGCATTGGACATGCAAAAGTGACCATAACGTGGTACCAATCAGATAATAAACATCCAATTTTCGGGTGCCGTTTTAATGAATACGATGTATTTTGTAAGCTACATGGGCTGGATTCTAGAATACCTACCACACTTGAAATAGCAATTTTCTTGTAGGATTGTTTTCTTGTAACAAAAATATGATAAAGAATTATAAATTTCGGACGCGGAAGCAAATATTTATATGATTTTTTTAAAAATAAAGTCAGATTTTACCAATTCTTGAATTGGATATTTTTGTTAAAACATTCATATTCATGCTTTAGGATCTATACTATAGTTGGTTTTATGCATTGGACATGCAAAAGTGACCAAAACGTGATACCAATCAGATAATAAACATTAAATTTTCGGGTGTCGTTTTAATGAATACGTTGTATTTTGTAAGTTACATGGGCTGGATTCTAGAATACCTACCACACTTGAAATAGCAATTTTCTTGTTGCAAAATTTTCTTTTAACTAAAATATGATGAAGAATTATGAATTTCGGGCGCGGAAGCAAATATATATATGATTTTTTACGAAAATTAAATCAGATTTTACTTATTCTTGATGAATACGTTGTATATTGTAAGCTACATGAGCTGGATTCTAGAATACGTACCACACTTGAAATAGCAATTTTCTTGTTGCAATGTTTTCTTTTAGCTAAACTAAGATGAAGAATTATAAAATTTGGGCGCGCAAGCAAATATTTATATGATTTTTTACAAAAATTAAATCAGATTTTACCTATTCTTGATGAATACGTTGTATATTGAAAGATACATGGGCTGGATTCTAGAATAAGTTTCACACTCGAAATAGCAATTTTCTTGTTGCAATGTTTCCTTTTAGCTAAAATATGAGGAAGAATTATAAAATTTGGGCGCGGAAGCAAATATTTATATGATTTTTTATAAAAAAAGTCAACTTTTACCTATTTTTGAAATGGATATTTTTGTTAAAACATTCATATTCATGCTTTAGGATCTATACTACAGATGGTATTAGGCATTGGACATGCAGAAGTGACCAAAACGTGGTACCAATCAGATAATAAACATTCAGTATTCAGGGGTCATTTTAATGAATACGTTGTATATTGTAAGCTACATTGGCTGGATTCTAGAATACCTACTACACTTGAAATAGCAATTTTCTTGTTGCAATGTTTTCTTTTAGCTAGAATATAATAAATAATTATAAAATTTGGGCGCGCAAGCAAATATTTATATGATTTTTACAAAAATAAATTCAGATTTTACCTATTCCTGAAATGGGTATTTTTGTTAAAACATTCATATTCATGTTTTAGGATCTTTACTATGGATGGTTTTAAGCATTGGACATACAAAAGTGACTAAAACGTAGTACCAATCAGATAATAAACATTTAATTTTCGGGTGTCAGTTTAATGAATACGTTGTATATTGTAAACTACATGGGCTGGATTCTAGAATACCTACCACATTTGAAATAGCAACTTTCTTGCTGAAATGTTTTCTTTTAGCTAAAATATGATGAAGAATTATAAAGTTCGGGCGCGTAAGTAAATTTTTATATAATTTTTTACAAAAATATAGTCAGATTTTACTTATTCTTGAAATGGATATTTTTGTTAAAACATTCATATTCATGCTTTAGAAACTATACTATGGATGGTTTTAAGCATTGGACATGCAAAAGTGACCAAAACGTGGTACCAATCAGATAATAAACATTCAATTTTCGGGTGTCATTTTAATGAATACGTTATATATTGTAAGCTACATGAGTTGGATTCTAAAATACCTACCATACTTGAAATAGCAATTTTCTTGTTGCAATGTTTTCTTTCAGCTAATATATGATGAAGAATTATAAAATTCGAGCACGGAAGCAAATATTTATATGATTTTTAACAAAATTAAAATTAGATTTTACCTATTCTTGATGAATACGTTGTATATTGTAAGCTACATGGGCTGGAATCTAGAATACCTACCACACTCGGAATAGCAATTTTCTTGTTGCAATGTTTTCTTTTAGCTAAAATATGAAGAAGAATTATAAAATTCGGGCTCGGAAGCAAATATTTATATCATTTTTTACAAAAATAAAGTCAGATTTTACATATTCTTGAAATGGATATTTTTGTTAAAACATTCATACTCATGCTTTAGGATATATACTATAGATGGTTTTAAGCATTGGACATGCAAAAGTGACCAAAACGTGATACCAATCAGATAATAAACATTCAAATGAATATTTTGTATATTGTAAGCTATACAACGTAACCATTAAAATGACGCCCGAATATATATATATATATATATATATATATATATATATATATATATATATATATATATATATATATATAAATAGTTAGTCATCCGTCTACCCTCAGGTGTAGGATGTATACATTTTCACTGAATCTTAATTTTATTTACATAATTTAATGTCCAGTAATTTCACATGTGCACTAATTTTGCCCATTGTTTCTTGTCCTTTGCGATTCTTCTTGCTTCTTGCATCGGGATGTTTCTTTTCGTCAGTATCTTCTTTATTACGTTATCCCATGTGTCCTTTGGTCTTCCCCTTCCCTTTTTCGGTGTAACGTTGGTCATCCACACTTGGCGTACCGGTCTACTTTCGTTCATTTGTATCATATGTCCCCACCAGGCATTGCAGTTCTTCCCTGATTGCTTCATTCCTTACTCTATCTAACATTGTTACTCCTTTAACTCTTCTTAGATATTTCATCTCTATCGCCTGTATTTTACTTTTCGTTCTATTTGACAATATCCATGATTCACACCCATACGTCAATATCGCTCTATATATTGTGTTAAATACCGTCATTTTTGTTTTATTGCTTATTTCTTTTTTTCCTATAAAATTGTGTTTCATTGCGTGATATATTTTTGTCGTTTTAATTATTCTTTCGTTTATGTCAGCATCTTGTGTGCCGTTACTATCTATTGTTATGCCTAAATATTGGAATTTGTTAACTTGTTCTATTGTTTCACTATTTACTGTTATATTAGCAGGTGTTGGTTCATTGGAGATTACTATTATTTTGGTTTTAGTCGCATTTATTTTCATATTGTATTTATTTATAATTTCGTTCCAGGTGTTAACATTTTGTTGCATTTTTTCCTCGCTGTTTGCCATAATTACTACGTCGTCGGCGTAAGCACATATTGATATTTTTACTGGTAGTAGATTTCTATACCCTACCTGTATCTTATTGAATTTTTGATCGCACTCCTTTATTATCTCATCCATAAATATCGTAAATAAGACTGGGCTCATTACTCCTCCTTGTCTCAAACCGTTCTTTGATTCGAAGAGCTCGCATTTTCTATTTTGGCTAATTACGTAGTTCGTGTGTTTGTTATACAGTTCTTTTATAGCATTTAGAAGATTGGTGCTTATACCTTTTCTTTTTAGGATTTTCCACATTATCTCTCTTTGTACTCTGTCAAACGCTTTTTCTAAATCTATGAATGTCATGTATGTTTTTGCGTTAGTGATCTTAGTCTTATGTATTAAGTCCTTAACTGTGAATATATGGTTTTGGCTACTGCGTCCTTTCCTAAATCCACTTTGTACTTCGGACATTGTTGATTCTATTTTGTTTCTTAATCTTTTTTCTAATATTCTTTCAAATACTTTCAGTGTCGTACACAATAACGATATGCCTCTGTAGTTGTTGCATTCTTTAGTGTCTCCTTTCTTGTGTATCGGCACAATTATTGCTAATTCCCAATCGTTTGGTATTTTATCTCCATTCCAAATTTTGTTGAAAATTGTTAACAATATTTCTATGCCCTTTTCCCCCATGTACTTTAACATTTCTGGCGTAATTTTGTCATGCCCTGCTGCTTTACCATTTTTAAGTATTCGTAGTGCTTCTTTTACTTCTTCTATTTGTATTTCCTGCGTTTCGTCTTCATTCACATTTTCTACCTGGTCTGTTAGAATTTCTTCAACAGGTTCTATCTGATTATCTTCATCTGTGAATAATAGCTCTTGGAAATATTGTTTCCATCTGTTCATGATATTTTGTTCTTCCGTTAATATTGTACATTCTTTGGATTTGACTGTATTTGCTACTTTCCTCTTCTCATTTCTTAATGATTTCAGTGTTTAATAAAACAATTTTTGACTTTCTTTACTGTTGTCTTCCATTTGTTTTCCAAATTGTTCCCAGCTTTTTTCTTTCGCTTGTGCTACTAATTCTTAACCTTCCGTCTTTGTTGTTTGTATTGATCATAGATTTCATTTGTTCTATTACTAAGATATTTTACCCATGTTTTCTTTTTCTTTTTTACTTCCTCTTTTATTTCCTCATTCCACCAGGATGTCATTCTTTTATTAGCTGTCTTTTTACTACTTACACATATATTCTTTGCTGCTTGTGTTATTATATTTTTAAAAATATTCCATGTTTCTTCCATATCCTTGTCCTTATAGTTAATTTTCTCTATGTCAGTTAATCTATTTATTTCTTGTGCATATTTCGTCGTTGTTATTATATCTCTAAGTTTGTATGTTTTCATTGTCTCATATTCTATTATCCTTGTTTCTTCAGTTTTAGTGTTCTCATCTTTACTCATTTTTTTAATTCTTGCTTCTACGAGAAAGTGATCGCTGAAGATTTCTGGACCACGCCTCACCCTTCAATTCTGTACTAAATTTCTCTTTTTGTTTTCCACAAGTATATAGACTATTATTGATCTATCTTCTTCTCGTGGCCCTTGTCTTGTGTATTTATGTACATTTTTATGTTGAAAAAACGTATTAGTAATTAACAAGTCATTTAATATACAGTAGTCTATCAGTCTTCTTCCGTTATTATTTCTTCGGTTTTTTCCATATATCCCCACTGTATCTGCAGTGTTTTCATCTCGTATGCCTACTCTTCCATTAAAGTCACCGATTACATAAATTTTTCTTTTACTATTCTCTGTAAATAGATTTAATTCTTCCCAAAATTTGTCTTTTATGTCAACTAACTCATCTTCATCCGGTCCATATATTATTATTATTGTTTTTTCACTTTCTTTTTCAATTTTCAACTCGATTTTTAGGATCCTCTCACTACATCCTTCCCAGGACTGCACGTAGTTTATTACCTTTTTATTTACTAGGCAAGCTACTCCTGCTACTGCTCTGTTTTCTTTCGGCACTCCACTGTAAATCAACATATGCCCATTATCTATAATTATTACTCCCTTACCTTTCTTTTTTGTTTCTGTTATTCCTAATATATCTATATTTCATTTATTAAATTCATCGTAAAGTTCATGTTCTTTCCCATTCATACTTCTAACATTCCACGTTGCTAGTTTCCAAATACTTTTTTTTTTGTGAGTATTCATGTCGGTCGTCCCCTGTATATCAGTCCTAAATTTTTTATTCCCATTTATGTTCTTGAGTTTTTTGGATCGTGATTCGGTTCTGTCTCTGTTTTTGTTTTTTCCAATTTATTAGTATTCTCATTCCATACATATTTTTCTCCGTCTATAATTAGATGTTGGTACTTAATTTTTACTTCTTTGTTGGCTTGTTTCTCGTTATATGCTAATTTCCTAATTGTTTTTTGTATGTCTTGTTCCCTTTTTGTCATATCATTATTTATTTTTAAGACATAATACGTTGCCTAACTTAAAGCGCAAAGTCGCTACGTTGACGGCGGTAGAAGCCACGCTCAGATCGACTCTTCAGAAGCTAATTTCTTTCCTGTCACGTAGCACTTACTTGCTTTATCTTTATTTTTTCTTATCTCCGGTCAACGTCTCTTAAGATAATAACTAGGGATGCAGTGTTGTTGTTCATACACACGGAGAATCAGCTGTTCGTAATAAATTGCTCGTGGTATACCCTTTTAGAGTTAAAAACCACGGAGCTCACACACGTGCACACTTCCCTGTCAACACTTCACACCAGGGCTCTGAAAAGTTAATGTTTATTATCTGTACCAATGTACCACGTTTTGGTCACTTTTGCATGTCTAATGCTTAAAACCATCCATAGTATAGATCTTGAAGCATGAATAAGAATGTTTTAACAAAAATATCCATTTCAAGACTAGGTAAAATCTGACTTAATTTTTGTAAAAAATCATATAATATTTGCTTTTGCGCCCGAATATTATAATTCTTCATCATATTTTAGCTAAAAGAAAACATTGCAACAAGAAAATTGCTATTTCAAGTGTGGTAGGTATTCTAGAATCCAGCCCATGTAGTTTACAATATACAACGTATTCATTAAAATGACACCCGAAAATTAAATGTTTATTATCTGATTGGTAACACGTTTTGGTCACTATTGCATGTCCAATTCTTAAAACCAATTATAGTATAGATGCTAAAGCATGTATATGAATGTTTTAACAAAAATAGCCATTTCAAGAATAGGTAAAATCTGACTTTATTTTTGTAAAAAATCATATAAATATTTGCTTTCGCGCCCGAATTTTATAATTCGTCATCATATTTTAGCTAAAAGAAAACTTTGCAACAAGAAAATTGCTATTTCAAGTGTGGTAGGTATTCTAGAATCCAGCCCATGTAGCTTACAATATACAACTTAATCATTAAAATGACGCCCGAAAAGTGAATGTTTATTATCTGATTGGTACCACGTGTTGGTCACTTTTGCATGTTCAATGCTTAAAACCATCTATAGTATAGATCCTAAAGCATGAATATGAATGTTTGAACAAAAATATGCATTTCAAGAATATGTAAAATCTGACTTAATTTTTGTAAAAAATCATTTAAAATATTTGCTTCCGCGCCCGAATTTTATAATTCTTCATCATATTTTAGCTAAAAGAAAACATTGCATCAAGAAAATTGCTATTTCAAGTGTGGTAGGTATTTTATAATCCAGCCCATGTAACTTACAATATACAACGTATTCATTAAAATGACACCCAAAAATTGAATGTTTATTATGTGATTGGTACCACGTTTTGGTCACTTACATAGTATAGATCCTTAAGTATGAATATGAATGTATTAACAAAACTATCCATTTCAAGAAAAGGTAAAATCTGACTTTATTTTTGTTAAAAATCATAGAAATATTTGATTCCACGCCCGAATTTTATAATTCTTTATCATATTTTATCTAAAAGAAAACATTGCAACAAGAGAATTGCTATTTCAAATGTGGTAGGTATTCTAGAATCCAGCCTGTGTAGCTTACAATATATAACGTTTTCATTAAGTATAGGTAAAATCTGATTTTTGTAAAGTATCATATAAATATTTGCTTCCGTGCCTGAATTTTATAATTCTTAATCATATTTTAGCTAAAAGAAAACATTGCAACAAGAAAATTGCTATTTAAAGTGTGGTCGGTATTCTAGAATTCAGCCCATGTAGCTTACATTATACAACGTATTCATTGAGAATACGTAAAATGTGACTTTATTTTTGTAAAAAAATCATATAAATAATTGCTTCTTTGCCCGAATTTTATAATTCTTCATCATATTTTAGCTAAAAGAAAATATAGCAACAAGAAAATTGCTATTTCAAGTGTGGTAGGTGTTCTAGAATCCAGCCCATGTAATTTACAATATACAACGTATTCATTAAAATGACACCCGAAATTTGAATGTTTATTATCTGATTGGTACCACGTTTTGGTCACTTTTGCATTTCCAATGCTAAAATTATCCATAGTATAGATCCTAAAGCATGAATATGAATGTTTTAACAGAAATATCCATTTCAAGAATAGGTAAAATCTGACTTTATTTTTTAAAAAATCATATAAATATTTGCTTCCGCCCCCGAATTTTATAATTCTTCATCATATTTTAGCTAAAAGAACACGTTGCAACATGAAAATTGCTATTTCAAGTGTGGTAGGTATACTAGAATCCAGGCCATGTAGCTTACAATATACAACGTATTCATTAAAATGACACCCGAAAATTGAATGTTTAATATCTGACTGGTACCACGTTTTAGTCACTTTTGTATGTCCAATTTTTAAAACCATCCATAGTAAAGATCCTGAAGCATGACTATGAACGTTTTAACAAAAATACCCATTTCAAGAATAGATAAAATCTGACTTAATTTTTGTAAAAAATCATATAAAAATTTGCTTCCGCGCCCGAATTTTATAATTCTTAATCATATTTTAGCTAACAGAAAACATTGCATCAAGAAAATTGCTATTTCAAGTGAGGTAGGTATTCTAGAATCCAGCCCATGGAGCTTAAAATATACAACGTATTTATTAAAATGACACTCGAAAATTTAATGTTTATTATCTGATTGGTACAACGTTTTGGTCTCTTTTGCATGTCCAATGCTTAAAACTATAGATTTTAAAGCATGAATATGAATGTTTTAACAAAAATTACCATTTCAAGAATAGGTAAAATCTGACTTTATTTTTGTAAAAAATCATATAACTACTTGCTTCCGCGCCCGAATTTTATAATACTTCATCATATTTTAGCTAAAAGAAAACATTGCAACAAGAAAATTGATATTTCAAGTGTGGTAGGTATTCTAGAATCCAGCCCATGTAGCTTACAATATACAACGTATTCATCAAGAATTGGTAAAATCTGACTTTATTTTTGTATAAAAACATATAAATATTTGCTTCCGCGCCCGAGTTTTATAATTCTTCATCATATTTTAGCTAAAAGACAACATTGCAACAAGAAAATTGCTATTTCAAGTGTGGTAGGTATTCTAGAATCCAGCCTATGTAGCTTAAAATATACAACGTATTCATTAAAATGACACCCGAAAATTGAATGTTTAATATCTGATTGGTACCAAGTTTTGGTCACTTTTGCATGTCCAATGCTTAAAACCATCCATTGTATAGATCTTAAAGCAGGAATATGAACGTTTTAACAAAAATATCCATTTCAAGAATAGGTAAAATCTGACTTAATTTTTGTTAAAAATCATATAAATATTTGCTTCCGCGCCCAAATTTTATAATTCTTCATCATATTTTAGCCAAAAGAAAACATTGCAACAAGAAAATTGCTATTTCAAGTGTGGTAGGTATTCTAGAATCCAGCCTATTTAGCTTACAATATACAACGTATGCATTAAAATGACACCCGAAAAGTGAATGTTTATTATCTGATTAGTACCACGTTTTGGTCACTTTTGCATGTTCAATGCTTAAATTCATCCATAGTGTAGATCCTAAAGCATGAATATGAATGTTTGAAGAAAAATATCCATTTCAAGAATGGGTAAAATGTAACTTAATTTTTGTAAAAAATCATATAAGTATTTGCTTCCGCACACGAATATTATAAATCTTTATTATATTTTAGCTAAAAGAAAAGACTGCATCAAGAAAATTGGTATTTCAAGTGTGGTAGGTATTCTAGAATCCAGCCCATGTAGTTTACAATATACAACGTATTCATTAAAATGACACCAGTAAATTGAATGTTTATTATCTGATTAGTACCACGTTTTAGTCTCTTTTGCATGTCCAATGCTTAAAACCATAGATCTTAAAGCATGAATATGAATGTTTTAACAAAAATGACCATTTCAAGAATAGGTAAAATCTGACGTAATTTTTGTAAAAAATCATATAAATATTTGCTTCCGCGCCCGAAGTTTATAATACTTCATCATATATTAGCTAAAAGAATACATTGCAACAAGAAAATTGCTATTTCAAGTGTGGTAGGTATTCTAGAATCCAGCCCATGTAGCTTACAATATACAACGTATTCATAGAAATGATACCCGAAAATTGAATGTTTATTATCTGATTGGTATCATGTTTTGGTCACTTTTGCATGTCTAAAGCTTAAAACCATCCATAGTGTAGATCCTAAAGCATGAATATTAATATTTTCACAATAATATCTATTTCAAGAATAGGTAAAATCTAACTTTATCTTTGTAAAATATCATATAAATATTTGCTTCCGCGCCCGAATTTATAATTCTTCATCATATTTTAGCTAAAAGAAAACATTGCAACAAGAAAATGTCTATTTCAAGTGTTGTAGGTATACTAGAATCCAGCCTATGTAGCTTACAATATACAAGGTATTCATAAAGAATAGGTAAAATCTGACTATATTTTTGTAAAAAATCATATAAATATTTGTTTCCGCGCCCGAATTTTATAATTCTTCATCATGTTTTATCTAAAAGAAAACATTGCAACAAGATAATTGCTATTTCAAGTGTAGTAGGTATTCTAGAATCCAGCCCATGTAGCTTACAATATACAACGTATTCATTAAAATGACATCCAAAAATTGAATGTTTAATATCTGATTGGTACCACGTTTTGATCACTTTTGCATTTCAATGCTTAAAACTATCCCTAGTATAGATCCTAAAGCATGAATATAAACGTTTTAACAAAATATCCATTTCCAGAATAGGTAAAATCTGAGTTAATTTTTGTTAAACATCATATAATTATTTGCTTCCGCGCCCGAATTTTATAAATCTTCATCATAATTTAGCTAAAAGAAAACATTGCAACAAGAAAATTTCTATTTCAAGTGTGGTAGGTATTCTAGAATCCAGCCAATGTAGCTTACAATACACAACGTATTCATTAAAATGACACCCGAAAAGTGAATGTTTATTATCGGATTGGTATTAAGTTTGAGTCACTTTTGCATGTCAAATGCTAAAATTAGCCATAGTATAAATCCTAAAGCGTGAATATGAATATTTTACCAAAAATATCCATTTCAGGTATAGGTAAAATCTGACTTTATTTTTGTAAAAAATTATATAAATATTTGCTTTTAAACCCGAATTTTATAATTCTTCATCATATTTTAGCTAAAAGAAAACATTGCAAAAAGAAAATTGCTATTTCAAGTGTGGTAGGTATCCTAGAGTCCAGCCCATGTAGCTTACAATATACATTGTATTCATCAAGATTAGGTAAAATCTGACAATATTTTTGTAAAAAATCATATAAATATTTGCTTCCGCGCACGAATTTTATAATTCTCCATCATATTTTATCTAAAAGAAAACATTGCAACAAGAAAATTGCTCTTTTAAGTGTAGTAGGTGTTCTAGAATCCAGCCCATGTTGCTTACAAAATACAACGTATTCATTAAATTGACACTCGAAAATTGAATGTTTATTATCTAAATGGTACCACGTTTTGGTAACTTTTGCATATCTAATGCCAAAATTATCCATAGTATAGATCCTAAAGCATGAATATGAATGTTTTAACAAAAATATCCATTTCAAGAATAGGTAAAAATCTGACTTTATTTTTGTAAAAAAATCATAAATATTTTCTTCCGCGCCCGAATTTTATAATTCTTCATAATATTTTAGCTAAAAGAAAACATTGCAACAATAAAATTGATATTTCAAGGGTGGTTGGTATTCTAGAATCCAGCCCATGTAGCTTACAATATACAACGTATTCATTAAAATGACACCCGAAAATTGAATGTTTATTATCTGATTAGTACCACGTTTTGGTCATTTTTGCATGTCTAATGCTAAAATTATCCATAGTATAAATCCTAAAGCATGAATATGAATGTTTTAACAAAAATATCCATTACAAGAATAGGTAAAATCTGACTTTATTTTTGTAGAAAAACATATAAATATTTGCATCCGCGCCCGAATTTTATAATTCTTCATCATATTTTAGCTAAAGGAAAACATTGCAGCAAGAAAATTGTTATTTCAAGTGTGGTAGGTATTCCAGAATCTAGCCCATGTAGCTTACAATGTACAACGTACTCATTAAAAGGACACCGGAAAATTGAATGTTTATTATCTGATTGGTACCACGTTTTGGTCACTTTTGCATTTCCAATGCTTAAAACCATCCATAGTATAGATCCTAAAGCATGAATATGTTTTAACAAAAATATCTATTTCAAGAATAGGTGAAATCTGACTTAATTTTTGTAAATAATCATATAAATATTTGCTTCCGCGCCCGAATTTTATAATTCTTCATCATATTTGCAAAAGAAAACATTGCAACAAGATAATTGCTATTTCAAGTGAGGTAGGTATTTTAGAACAGGTGAAATCTGACTTTATTTTTGTAAAGCTCGAATTTTATAATTCATCATCATATTTTAGCTAAAAGAAAACATTGCAACAAGAAAATTACTATTTCAAGTGTGGTAGGTATTCTAGAATCCAGCCCATGTAGCTTACAACATACAACGTATTCATTAAAATGACACCCGAAAATTGAATGTTTATTATCTGATTGTTACCACGTTTTGGTCACTTTTGCATGTCCAATGCTTAAAACCATCCATAGTAGATATCCTAAAGAATGAATATAAATGATTTAACAAAAATATTTATTTCAAGTATAGGTAAAATCTGACTTTATTTTTGTAAAAAATCATATAAATATTTGCTTCCGCGCCCAAATTTTATAATTCTTTATCATGTTATAGCTAAAAAAAACATTGCAACAAGAAAATTGCTATTTCAAGTGTGGTAGGTATTTTAAAATCCAGCACAGGTATCTTACAATATACAACGTATTCGTCAAGAATAGGTAAAATCAGACTTTATTTTTTTAAAAATCATATAATATTTCCTTCCGCTTTCGAATTTTATAATTCTTCATCATTTTTTAGCTAAAAGAAAACATTGCTACAAGAAAATTGCTATTTCAAGTGTGGTAGGTATTCTAGAATCCCACCCAGGTAGATTACAATATACAACTTATTCTTCAAGAATAGGTAAAATCTGACTTTATTTTTGTAAAAAATCATATAAATATTTTCTTCCGAGCCTGAATTTTATTATTCTTTATCATAATTTAAATAAATGAAAACATTGCAACAAGAAAATTGCTATTTCAAGTGTGGTAGGCATTCTAGAATCGAGCCCATGTAGTTTACAATATGTAACGTATTCAGTAAAATGACACCTGAAAATTGAATGTTTATTATCTGATTGGTACTACGTTTTGGTCAATTTTGCATGTCTAATGCTTAAAACCATACATGAAGTAAATTCTTAAGTATGAATATGAATGTTTTAACAAAAATATCCATTTCAAGAATAGGTAAAATCTGACCTTATTTATGTAAAAAATCATAAAAATATTTGCTTCCGCACCGAATTTTATAATTCTTTAACATATTCTAGCTAAAAGAAAACATTGCAACAAGAAAATTGCTAATTCAATTGTGGTAGGTATTCTAGAATTCAGCCCATGTAGCTTACAATATACAACGGAGTCATTAAATTGACACCCGACAATTGAATGTTTATTATCTGATCGGTACCACGTTTCCATCACTTTTGCATGTCCAATGCTAAAATTATCGATAGTATAGATCCTAAAGCATGAATATGAATGTTTTAACAAAAATATCCATTTCAAGAAAAGAAAAAATCTGACTTAATTTTTCTAAAAAATCATATAAATATTTGCTTTCGCGCCCGAATTTTTAAATTCTTTATCATATTTTAGCTAAATGAAAACAAGAAAATTGCTATTTCAAGTGTGGTAGGTATTCTAGAATCCAGCCCACGTATTCATTAAAACGACACCCGAAAATTGAATGTATTTTTTCTGATTGGTACCACGGTTTGGTCACTTTTGCATGTCCAATGCTTAAAACCATCCATAGTATAGATCCTTAAGTATGAATATGAATGTTTTAGCAAAAATATCCATTTCAAGAAAAGGTAAAATTTGACATTATTTTTGTTAAAAATCATATAAATATTTGCTTCCGCGCCCGAATTTTATAATTCTTTATCATATTTTAGCTAAAAGAAAACATTGCAATAAGAGAATTGCTATTTCAAGTGTGGTAGGTATTTTAGAATCCAGCCAATGTAGCTTACAATATACAACGTATTCTTTAAGAATAGGTAAAATCTGACTTTATTTTTGTATTAAATATCATATAAATATTTGCTTCCGCGCTTGAATTTTATAATTCTTAGTCATATTTTAGCTAAAAAAAAAACATTGCAACAAGAAAATTGCTATTTTAACTGTGGTCGGTATTCTAGAATCCTGCCCATGTAGCTTTCAATATACAACGTATTCATTAAAATGACACCCGACAATTGAATGTTTATCATCTGATTGGTACCACGTTTTGGTCACTTTTGCATGTCCAATGCTTATAACCATCCATAGTATAGATCCTAAAGCATGAATATGAATGTTACAACAAAAATATCCATTTCAAGAATAGGTCAAATCTGACTTTATTTTTTTTTAACATCATATAAATATTAGCTTACGCGCCCGAATTTTATAATTTTTTATCATATTATAGCTAAAAGAAAACATTGCAACAAGAAAATTGCTATTTCAAGTGTGGTAGGTATTCCAGAATTCAGCCCATGTAGCTTACAATATACAACGGAGTCATTAAAATGACACCCGACAATTGAATGTTTATTATCTGATTGGTACCATGTTTTGGTCACTTTTGCATGTCCAATGCTAAAATTATCTATAGTATAGATCCTAACGCATAAATATGAATGTTTTAACAAAAATATCCATTTCAAGAATAGAAAAAATCTGACTTAATTTTTCTAAAAAATCATATTATTATTTGCTTCCACGCCCGAATTTTAAAATTCTTTATCATATTTTAGCTAAAAAAAACATTGCAACAAGAAAATTGCTGTTTCAAGTGTGGTAGGTATTCTAAAATCCAGCCCATGTAGCTTACAATATACAACGTATTTATTAAAATGACACCCGAAAATTGAATGTTTATTATATGATTGGTACCACGATTTGGTAACTTTTGCATGTCCAATACTAAAATTTATCCGTAGTATAGATCCTAAAGCATGATTATGAATATTTTAACAAAAATATCCATCTCAAGAATAGGTAAAATCTGACTTAATTTTTGTAAAAAATCATATAAATATTTGCTTTCGCGCCCGAATTTTAAAATTTTTCATTATATTTTAGCTAAGAGAAAACATTGTAACAAGAAAATGTCTATTTCAAGTGTGGTAGTTATTCTAAAATCCAGCCGATGTAGCTTACAACATACAACGAATTCATTAAAATGACACACGAAAATTGAATGTTTACTATTTGATTGGTACCTCGTTTTGGTCACTTTTGCATGTCCAATGCTAAAATTATCCATAGTATAGATCCTAAAGCATGAATAAGAATGTTTTAACAAAAATATCCCGAATTTTATAATTCTTCATTATATTATAGCTAAAAGTGTGGTAGGTGTTGAATGTTGTGTTTTAAATAATGTTATATTTTTTAATATATTTAACATATTTTATTACAATTTTAAGAATACAATCTTTAGTAACTATTACTAGCGAATTCTCGGTTACGCCGAGCATTCCCTAGAGCTCCGCTGTCAGTGCAAAAAACAAATGCCGATCGACATGAAACAATTATTTCATATTTCCACGTCAGGCATCACCGAGACCTTTCATTAGATTGCAAACACGATATACTTCTAATAATTTTTTTGCAAAAAACAAAAGCCGGTCGACATGAAACATTTTTGTCATTTATGTACCCCAATTCTCACCGCGATCTTTCATTTGATACTATACACGACATACTTCTGACAACTTTTTGCATTAAAGAAAAGCCGATCGACATAGAACATTTTTGTCAATTCTGCACGATAGCCCTCAACGAAACCTTTCATTTGAGATCAAACACCACACATTTCTGACAACTTTTTGCAAAAAACAAAAGCCGATTGGCATGGCACATTTTTGTCTATTCTGCACGCTAGCCCTCAACGAGACCTTTCATTTGAGACCAAACTCGACATACCTTTGAGAACTTTTTGCAGAAAACAAAAGCCGATCAACTTTGACCTTTATTGTTAATTCAACACGCCAGCCCTTATCGAGCCCTTTCATTTGATACTACACACCACATACTTCTCACAACTTTTTCCAAACAACATTTTTCTGACAACATTTTGCAAAAAACAAATTCTAATTTACGTAGAACATTTTTGTCATTCGTGCACATCCGTCCACATTGTGTCGTTTCCTTAAAATCCAAAGACAACCTACTTCTAACAACTTTTTCCGAAAAACAAATGCAGATCGACATGACACATTTTTTTTGTCATTTCAAAACCGGCCATTATGGTTTTCTTTCTTTTGATATCAAACACAGCAAAGTGTTCCATTTAATTAGGTACATTTGATTTTTATTTAGTTACTTCATAATTTGGCAACACTGTTTGTATTAAAAATAGTAGTTAATTTTTAAATTAATATTGTCAACCCTAATACAACTGCCACCGTCTTCAGAGAAGTTAATTTAGAAATATTTGGTTTTAATTTAGTTACTTCATCACACATTTGGCAACATTGACTTTGGCAATGGAAACGTCAAAATTAATATTAATTAAATACGTTATATTTTAAACCTTAATTAGTTGTAACATCTTTGCTCAAGACTATTATACATGATACTGTATTTACTTCTTTAATATCAATGTTCTATAAAAAGTTATAATCGTTTAAAGTTCATAGACAGATTGTCAAAAGTGACAGATAACAGCGTGACTCTTCTTAAATTTAGACATGGCTACTATTGTTTGAAGTTATTAGTTTTGCACAGTTTTTATTTTTTTACACAAGAACCACTCACAGTAAAAATATGAGAGCCCCAAAAGACACAACTACACATTATTCCCTGCAATCTCAAAAAAAATTTACAACAATCCCTTTTATGTTTCAGGTAGTTAGGCTTGCCATAAAATTTGGCGATCGTCGTGATGAAAATAAATAAACATCACCGACACATGCCTTTATAGTATATAGGACTAGCGAATTCTCGGCTACGCCGAGCATTCCCTAGAGCTCCGCTGTCAGTACAAAAAACAAATACCAATCGACATGAAAAATTTTTTTCATATCTGCTCGTTAACCCTTACTGAGACCTTTCATTAGATTCCAAACACGATATATTTTCAATAACTTTTTGCAAAAAACAAAAGCCGATCGACATGAAACATTTTTGTCATTTATGCACACCAGCCTTAACCGAGACCTTTCATTTTATATCAAACACGACATACTTCTGACAACTTTTTGCACAAAACAAAAGTCGATCGACATGTATCATTTTTTCATTTCTGCACGCTAGCCCACAACGAGATTTTTCATTTGATACCAAACATGACATATTTCTAACAATTTTTTGAAAAGAATAAAAGCCGGTCGACGTAAAATATATTTGTCATTTATTCAAGACAGAAAACATTTACATAGAAAACAATCATTTTTAAGATAATTTTAGACTTTAACAAAAATTAATAATTAATATCAATTATAACATTTACTAGAATGATATAATAACAATAATAAACTCTCAGATAACTGTCTGATTTTTAGCGAAAAAGTTACATTTTATATTTAATATATTTCATACAATAGACGTGCGGTACAATCGATTATGATTTTATCTGATGTACAATTGAAATTTGAACAACTTTGTACTTTTATAGTTTTGCTCTAAATATATCAGGAGAGAAAGTATTCAAAAAATTTTGAAATCGCATTTTTAAGTCCTATGTTCTTTGTTTTATTGCACAGCTGTATACCGAGCGTAGATTTTAATGTTACTTTTTTCATACTTCTGTATCTCTTTACCTATTCATTTTAGCGCTAAAAGCCTAGGAATATAAGTTGTTCAAAAATTAAAAAGGCATCCTATAAATTCAACTTACTTTTATAGTTATTCATATTTAAGGATATATTAATGAAATAAAATTTAAGGTTTTTTAGTAAATGAATTAAGATTGCCTTGATAAATGAAACAAATTTTTGAATAAATTTTCTATTTACACTTTCCGCTCATTGATAATTTATTATTTTATTTAAAATTATTGCATTCTTATATTAAAAATAACTATAACTTTGTTTATAAATTTAATTACTATACAATAATATTTTTGAATTAATAAATCTATATTCTTAAATAATATATACACATAATTTTTATAGGTTTAACAATACTGTTTAAACCAGTCTTTGTAAAATTTGTTTCTGTGTATATCAAAAAAAATCATATTTTAATAGTTAAAAAAAATCACATAGATGTCACTATTTATGAATTTCATTGCATCTGCTAAAGAAGGAATCGATATAATTATACAACAATTAAATATGTTTATATTTAATTTTATATGTATATGAATAAAAATATTATTTTTAGACATAAATGAAATTTATTATTCTAAGCAAAGACAAGAACATAATAATATTTTGAATATTTTGCGTCGTATCAAACTAACTGATGGCGCTAGTATTGTTATATTTATTTCCAAATAACAAGTATGATGTGAAAAGAAAAAAATCATTTACAGCTGACTTCTTATTTTGTAAATCTAGAATGAATTTGTTTTAATAGGAATAAGGACATTTTATTTCCAGAACTTCAAATCCGTTTTCTGTTTTCATAAAACCATCATCACTATATGCTAAGTATGGTTGGTTAGATAATAGTACAACACAACAAGTCCAATTTCATGTATAATATAATTAGTTGAAGCTTGAAATACTGATTTCGCTTTACTTTCGGTTTCCAAGCCATAACGAATAGCTTAATTACAATAAAAATTGTAGCCATTGATTCTTATCAACAACATTTTCATTATAATAATCATTGTCATATTTTCTCTGTACCAATCTAATTCTATTGGTACATATGTTCATCTACAATAAAAGAGTTCATTACAGAATATGTAGTATTATTGCGAATTTATCTATCGTATGAAATTTTAAATACGGTTTTATTTTTTGATTTCTACTTTCTACTCATTCTCTTTATGATAATACAGCAAAATGAATATCTAGTCTTATTGATTTTAAATACATAACACATTCTCATATTTATATTTTCAGCAATGTCAAAATGACAAGATAATTTGACAACTTTATTTTGGATGCGTTCAAACATGTGTTATAGAGTCGGATTACTGAATGTGACCGTTAAGTGTAAATTTTTAAATTCAAGGAAACTTGTTAATAAATTTAATTAGAACACAATATTTTTTTTAATAAAAATATTATAAATATACCTTAACAATTAACAATGGGATTTTAGGGTTTTGAAAATTTACAAAAAGAACAGCTATCTTTTCATGCAATCCATTCACCTGGGAGCACATGTCATCAAAAGCATTTCTCAATTAATATTTGGTTTCAGAAAGTGTTTATTGTTTGAAATATCAATGATAAATGAATACTTAGATAGATACTTTCAAACACGACATACTTCAGACAACTTTTTGCACAAAACAAAAGTCGATCGACATGTATCATTTTTTGATACCAAACATGACATATTTCTAACAATTTTTTGAAAAGAACAAAAGCCGGTCGACGTAAAATATATTTGTCATTTATTTAAGACAGAAAACATTTACATAGAAAACAATCAATTTTAAGATAATTTTAGACTTCAACAAAAATTAATAATTAATATCAATTATAACATGTACTAGAATGATATAATAACAATAATAAACTCTCAGATAACTGTCAGATTTTTAGCGAAAAAGTTACATTTTATATTTAATATATTTCATACAATAGACGTGCGGTACAATCGATTATGTTTTTATCTGATGGACAATTGAAATTTGAACAAGTTTGTACTTTTATAGTTTTGCTCTAAATATATCAGGAGAGAAAGTATTCAAAATTTTTTGAAATCGCATTTTTAAGTCCTATGTTCTTTGTTTTATTGCACAGCTGTATACTGAGTGTAGATTTTAATGTTACTTTTTTCATGCTTCTGTATCTCTTTACCTATTCATTTTAGCGCTAAAAGCCTAGGAATATAAGTTGTTCAAAAATTAAAAAGGCATCCTATAAAGTCAACTTACTTTTATAGTTATTCATATTTAATGATATATATTAATGAAATAAAATTTAAGGTTTTTTAGAAAATGAATTAAGATTGCCTTGATAAATGAAACAAATTTATGAATAAATTTTCTGTTTACACTTTCCGCTCATTGATAATTTATTATTTTATTTAAAATTATTGCATTCTTATATTAAAAATAACTATAACTTTGTTTATAAATTTAATTACTATACAATAATATTTTTGAATTAATAAATCTATATTTTTAAATAATATATACACATAATTTTTATAGGTTTAACAATACCGTTTAAACCAGTCTTTGTAAAATTTGTTTCTGTGTATATCAGAAAAAATAAAAATTGTAGCCATTAATTCTTATCAACAACATTTTCATTATAATAATCATTGTCATACTCTGTACCAATCTAATTCTATTGGTACATATGTACATCTACAATGAAAGAGTTCATTACAGAATATATAGTATTATTGCGAATTTGTCTATCGTATGAAATATTTATGACGGTTTTTATTTTTTGATTTCTTCTTTCTACTGATTTTATTTTTGCACTTCCAGCCCTATTTATTGTGCTTTCAATTTCGCTATAAGTATAATACTTTATGCACTCGTTTCAGACAAAATTTGTTTGCTTATGTTTTGAAAATGTAAAAAGAATATCAAGACAATTTCCAGATGTAGAATGATTTTATTCAAACTTTATGATATTTTTCTAAACTGCACTTGTAAAGGCTTGTTCCAAATCATAGACTGATTAGTTTTGGACTGTATTTTAGAATTTTTATTTAAATGTGACTTCACTACACAGTTATAGTTAAAGATAAAATTATAGAAATAACACCTATGATAACCAACAACTTTGTTTCTTCCAGTAGTTTCATTTGTACAAGTTGTGATACACATACATTGCTAACTTCTTTACATTTCTTAATAACATGAAGTCTCTTTATGATAATACAGCAAAATGAATACCTAGTCTTATTGATTTTAAACGCATAATAAAGTCTAATACTTATATTTTCAGCAATGTCAAAATGACAAGATAATTTGACAACTATATTTTGGATGCGTTCAAACATGTGTTACACAGTTGGATTACTGAATATAACCATTAAGGTTGAATTTTAAAATTTAAAGACACTAATAAATTTAATTAGAACACAATATTTTTTTAATAAAAATATTATAAATATATCCTAACAATTAACAATGGGCTTTTAGGATCCCGAAAATTTACAAATTAGCAGCTAACAATCAAAGCTTCCGTTTTCTTTTAAATTTTTGGTAACCTAAAGGCTCATTGTTAAATTTTAAATATTTTTTGTTTCTAAATAAATCTCTTTAAAATATATTTAATAATTTAAATAGGGACACTTCGTTCGACAAATTTTAATTGAATAAAATATATGAAATAATAATGTTCATAAAGTAATTTTTATTTACTATCCAATGAATATAAAAGAATAATAATATATTTTAAAATGATATATGTTTATAACTACAGAATAATAATTAAAACTAACTGTGAGAACTTGCAAACCCTGCTCGCAACTTTCATCATCCAAAATTAACCTTAAACTAATTTTCATGCAATTCATTCACAGTCACATTCGACTGAGAGCGTATGTCATCAAACTTATTTCTCGATTAATATTTGGTTTCAGAAAGTGTTTATTGTTTGAAATATCATTTAAAATGAATAATTGGATAGATACTTTATTTTTTAAACGTTTTCATTTAAAAAATCATCTCATTCCGTAACAAAATACAATAGAAATTTAAAATATCTAATCTTTGTTGTAATCAATTTCATCATTTCAATTTGATGAAATGCATAAAGAATGTATAAAATGCAGTTACTTACAGTTTAATATAATCCAGATACAAAATTCAAAATAATTATTGTACAATAAATTGTTAAACATTTCTTTCAAAAGGGTATGAAGGAAAGGTTTGTCAGTATTTTTAAATAAATGAGTTTATGACTGAATGCGACGCACCTTGTTTGATTTCCAGAATTTAGTTTTATGTGAATAGTGTTATTATCCGTAATTTTATGATATTTCTTTTCTATAAATATAATCTTGTTTGGATAACTTACCAATTAAAAACTATAACTGAAATAAAAACACATCTGAATACAGCCAAGAAAATATAAAATTACACACTTACATTACAAAATGTAGTGTAATTTTACTTTTAAACTAATTTTACTATATATTTCTCCAAGCAAATACAAGACTTGCATTATGATTGCTTGATTAGAACTGACGTTTTGACAAACGTCATAAGTCATGAAAATTTAAATATTGTAAATAAGGTTTGCCGTAAATTATTATGTACAATGCACTTTTATGATAATCAGTTACATTTCAGTAGTGTTACTATCAGTAATTTTATGTTATTTCTCTTCTATAAATGTACTCTTGTTTGGGTAACCAATTAAAAATTGTAACTGAAATGAAAATACATCTTTAAATACAGTGAAACAAATTTAAAATAATATACTTACATCACAAAGTGTATTGTACATATTGTTTTAAACATAGATTACTTTTATTTCTGTAAATTTGTCTTTGAAAATATAAAACTTGTACCACGAATTTTTGACGGCTCTAACGTATGATAAAGGTGAAATGTCAAAAAAGAAATATTTTAAATATACCACATTTAACATTCAGTATATTTGTATATATTTCGCTCACTATTATAATATATGAAAACATAATTCAATTCATAATATCTCTTCACATTTTCCAAAAAAATCAAATAAAAGTTTCATATTGAATTGTCAAATTGGACGGATGAGAACCGTGATTCTTCTTAAATGTAGACATGGCCTCTGGGATCCATTGTTTCAGTGTACCAATTTTACGCAGTTTTTATTTTTTTAAACAAAAACCACTCACAGTAAAAATATGAGACCCCCAAAAGGCACTCCGGCACAATAGTCACTACAACTTGGAAAAAAAATTACAGCAATTACTCGAATGGTCTAGGAGTTTGAGCTGGACAAACGATGCCTGATCGTCGTGATGAATCCAAATATAGATAGATAGATAGATAGATAGATATATAGATAGTGAATCTATCAAAATAGTATATGATAACAAAAACATAATTTACTGTCAACTAACTTAGCTTTCTTTGATAAATCATGATACTGTTCTTTTATTCAAATATGTAACTTGATTATATATCCCTTTTAAATTTAATCTTATTTATAAGTTAACCTATCTGGTTGTTTTCTGATACGTCCTGGTAGTACAGAATATGTAGGAACAGTATTATTATTTACATTATAGTCGTCGAAAACAAATCTTTCTTTTCTGTTCTTTATAAATATTGTGTTTCTTCTATAATATTTATTATTTTCAGTTTTTACTAAAAATGATCTTGGAGCTTCTAATTTTTAATTATTTCAGCTTTTTCCCACAATTTTGTTTTAACATTTTGAAGCCATATCTTATCTCTCTTCTGAAAGGTTTGTTCTTTACGAGCAGAATTATTATAGTATAGTTTTTGAACATTTTGATTGTCTAACATAGATTTATAAATAATGTTTCTATCTAATGGTACATGCTTCAATTTTTCAGTCTTTATTGGTATTTTAGATCTAAGTGTTCTAGACATTCAGACAATTCAGCAGGTGAATATTTTAAATTTGCAACAGGAGCGTTGCGATAATTTAACAAATACAATTCTATATCGTGTTTGTTTTCATTAGCCTTTTTTAACATTTGTTTAGCTATACCGACAGCTTTTTCTGCAAGACCATTGCTTTTCGGATAATGTGGGCTAGACGTATTAAACATAAAATCCCATTCATTAGCAAACTTTCTCATCTCATAGCTATCAAAAGGCATGTTATCAGCTATAATGATTGACGGTATACCATAACTGTTAAACACCTTTTTTATAGTACTTATAACAGAAGTACTATTTTTATTTGTTAAATTTAATATTTCTAGCCACCTGGAATAGTAATCATATACTATTAGAAAATTATTTCCAGCATATTCTGCTACATCTACACCTAATTTAAAAAATGGTATGTCTGGTATAGTATGATTTATTAGTGGTTCCTTTATGTTTGACTTACTAAACTTAGCACAGATTGAACAACTAGATATGTAAGTTTCTACGTCAGATATTATACCTGGCCAATATAAATTGTTTTTAATAATTTCCTTTGTTTTCCGTACTCCTAAATGAGTTGCATGTACGAGATTCAAATTTTTGGCCAACCATTAATGTAGTTATTTATTACTTCTTTTAAGTCATTGTCTTCAACAGTCTCATTTTCAAATTCTTGTTGTTTATTATCAGATATAGTAAACAAACCTTCACAAATTGTATGTACTACATTATTCATCGTACCATCATCTTTTTGAGAACGTTTAATAAAATTTCTAGATAGTAGATCAGCAATGTACATTTTGCTTCCTGGTAGATATTTTAAATTAAAATCATATATAAACAATTTTAGCCTTAGCCTTTTTAGTCTATTGTTTTTAATTTTATGCAAATCTTTAACTATCAAGGAAACTAATGGTTGATGATCATTGTATATTGTAATATTATGTCCATAAATGTAATCATGAAATTTATTACATGCAAATACAACAGATAGCAATTCTTTTTCGATCTGAGCATAACGTGTCTCAGTGTTTGTCATTGATCGGGAAGCATAAATAACTGGTTTACCTTCTTGAAGTAAACAACATCCTAGTGCATCTTTTGAAGCATCACACTGTATTTCTATATTTTTATTAGGATTAAAAGGACTCAAAATAGTTGCTTCACTTATCAGTGCTTTTAGTTTTTCAAGTAATTCTGTATGCTTGTCTGTCCATAACCATGTAGTACTTGTTTTGAGTAATTCTCTTAAAGGCAATATGATTTCAGACATATTTGGAATAAAACTACGTAAGTAATTCACAAAGCCAAGAAGTTTTTGTAAATCTTTCTTATTTTGTGGTTTTCCTAAATCTTGTATCGCTTTTACTCTATCTTCATCTGGTTTTATGCCATGTGCATTAAATATAAATCCAAAGTACTTAACTTCATTTACAAAATATTGCAATTTATCAGGATTAAATTTGATATTATTTTTTCTTGCTCTATCCATAACTTTGTTGACAATATTTTTTAACTCTTCTTTAGAACTAGCTGCGCAAAGTAAATCATCAAAATAAATTGTTGTACCATCTATGTTGCCAAAGTATTTAATAGTCAGTTTTTGAAATATTTCTGGCATAGATTTCAAGCCAAAAGGAGCACTTAAAAATCTGAAGCATCCAAATGGAGTACTAAAGGTGCATAAATTTTTAGAATGCTCATCTAATTTAATATGGTGGTAACCATCTTTCAAATCAAAAACACAAAAATACTTTTTGTCTGTTAAGTTTGGAAGAATTTCTTCAATAGAAGGTATGAAGTAAAATTCTCGGACTATATATTTATTATATTCATTAGGATCTATGCAAACTCTCAAAGTTCCATTTGGTTTTTTCACTATAACGATGTTACTCACCCATTCTCCTGGATTTTCTACTGGTTCTATTATTTTCTTTCCTACTAACATTTTCAGTGTGCTTTCTAATTTGCCCCTAATTTTCAGAGGTACTCTACGAGGTGGTACTGACTATGGAACAGCATTTTCAATCAGTTTTATTCAATGCGTTTCAGGAAACTCGCCTAGACCAGTAAATACATCATTATTCGCTTCAAGAAATTCTTCTTTACTTAAAAGCGTGTCATTAGTGATTTTATTGACTAATTTTATACAATTTAATGCTATGCAAGTAGGCAATCCTAAAATACATATATCTTTATTATAATCTATGACGTAAAACTTTGTACTGACTTATTTAATATCATCTCTAATTTCAGCTTCTAATAGGCCTATAGGAGCAATTTTAGAGCCTCCAAATGCTATTAATTTAACATCTGTATTTTGTAGTTTATTTTCCCAATCATATTCTTTTATATTTTTATAAGGTAGTGTATTTACTTGAGCTCCGCTGTCTATTTTGAATCTAATGTTTTTACCATTGATATTAAAATGTTTATACCACGTTGTATTATTGCTATCTTTAATATTTTTTAATGAGTTAATTTCTAAATCAATACTGTTATTATCAACTAAAATAGTTTTTAAATTTTTGGTTTTATTTTGAGTTGACTTTGACAGATTATTTTTTTTTAAATTTACACATATTACTGAAGTGGTTTAATTTTGAACAATAATTACATGTTTTACCTTTAGCCGGGCATATTTGATCAATTTTGTGAATCATGCCACACTTATAACATTTATTATTTGTTTTACATATAAAATTATTGTGATATTTAGACTTTACAGGGTACTTATCTTTTTTCAACTCATTTATTTCTTGATTTCGACTTGAGATAACCTTCATGTTCTGTTCTGCTAATTCTACCGCTTTGCAGTATTGTACCACTTTCTGTAGTTCTCGATCTTCACGAAGTAGGTTCTCTTGCAGCTCCTTGCAGTTTACCCCCATGATGACTTGCATCTTCATAATTTTGTTGCGCTAATTTCCAAATTCACAAGGATTTATCAAATCTTGTAGGTTCGCATAAAAAGTATCGAAGGGTTCACCAATCTTGTTTTCTGGAGAAAAACTTATATAGATCTATCGAATCATTCTTCTTCGGCATACAGTGTTCTTCTAAAACTTTTAGAATTTTGTCCACTGTCTCATCTGGTTCTTTTAAGGTTGTTATAGACTGATACAGCCTAAGAGCTTCAGTTTCCATTAAATTCTTCAATCTTGCAACTTGAACTTCCATAGATTTTTTTTTCAGTGTCAGTTTCAATGAAGTATATTTTTATTTCATTTTTAAAATTTCTGTAGTTAACAGCTACATTATTAGTAAGACTTAGAGTTGGTGGTTTATTGAATTCCATTTTAATTATTTTTTCAGACAGCACCACTTATTTCTTTCTTTGCTCCTTCTTGTTCGAAAATTACAACACTTTGGTTAACGACGGCGCCATGTTGAGTGTTGTGTTTTGAATAATGTTATATTTTTTAATATATTTAACATATTTATTAAACAATTTTTAAAATATAATCTTTAGTATCTATTATAACAAAAACACAATTTACTGTCAACTAACTTAGCATTCTTTGATAAATCATAATACTGTTCTTTTATTCAAATATCTAACTTGATTATATATTGATTATATAAATCCCTACAGTAGGTATTCTAGAATCCAGCCCATGTAGCTTACAATATACAACGTATTCATTAAAATGACACCCGAAAATTGAATGTTTATTATCTGATTGGTAACACGTTTTGCTTACTTTTGCATGTCCAATGCTTCAAATCATCCATAGTATAGATCCTAAACCATGAATATGAATGTTTTAACAAAAATATAAATTTCATGAATAGGTAAAATCTGACTTAATTTTTGTAAAAAATCATCTAACTATTTGCTTTCGCGCCCAAATTTTATAATTCTTTATCATATTTTAGCTAAAAGAAAACATTGCAGTAGGAAAATTACTATTTCAAGTGTGGTAGGTATTCTAGAATCCAGCCCATGTAGCTTACAATATACAACGTATTCATTAAAATGACACCGTTAAATTGAATATTTATTATCTGATTGGTACCTAGTTTTGGTCACTTTTGCATGTCCAATGCTAAAATTATCCATAGTATAGATTCTAAAGCATAAATACGAATGTTTTAACAAAAATATCCATTTCAAGAATAGGTAAAATCTAACTTTATTTTTGTAAAAAATCGTATAAATATTTGCTTCCGTGCCCGAAATTTATATTTCTTCATCATATTTTAGCTAAAAGAAAACATTGCAACAAGAAAATTGCCATTTCAAGTGGAGTAGGTATTCTAGAATCCAGTTCATGTAGCTTACAATATACAACGTATTCATTAAAATGACACCCAAAAATAGAATATTTATTATCTGATTGGTACCACGTTTTAGTCACTTTT
This sequence comes from Stenolophus ochropezus, assembly GCA_035578165.1. NCBI lineage: Eukaryota > Metazoa > Arthropoda > Insecta > Coleoptera > Carabidae > Stenolophus > Stenolophus ochropezus. The sequence goes on along the minus strand of JAQOWZ010000136.1, from coordinate 106,548 downwards.
GCATGTCCAATGCTTAAAACCATCCATAGTATAGATCCTAAAGCATGAATATGAATGTTTTAACAAAAACATCCATTTCAATAATAGGTAAAATCTGACTTTATTTTTGTAACAAATCATATAAATAATTGCTTCCGCGCCCGAATTTTATAATTCTTCAAAACATTTTAGCTAAAAGAAAACATTGCATCAAGAAAATTGCTATTTTAAATGTGGTAGGTATTCTAGAATCCAGCCCATGTAGCTTACAATATACAACGTATTCATCAAGAATAGGTAAAATCTGACTTTATTTTTGTAAAAAATTATCTAAATATTTGCTTCCGCGTCCAAATTTTATAATTCTTTATCATATTTTAACTAAAACAAAACATTGCAACAAGAAAATTGCTATCTCATGTGTGGTAGGTATTCTAGAATCCAGCCAATGTAGCTTACAATATATAAAGTATTTATTAAAATGACACCCGGAAATTCAATGTTTATTATCCGATTGGTACCCGTTTTGTTCACTTTTGCATGTCCAATGCTTAAAACCATCCATAGTATAGAACATAAAGCATGAATACGAATGTTTTAACAAAAATATCCATTCCAAGAATAGGTAAAATCTGACTTTATTTTTGTAAAAAATCATATAAATATTTGCTTCCGCGCAAGAATTTTATTATTTTTTATCATATTACAGCTAAAAGGAAACAATGCAAGAAGAAAATTGCTATTTTCAGTGTGGTAGGTATTCTAGAATCCGGCCCATGTAGCTTACAATATACAACTTATTCATCAATAATAGGTAAAATCTGACTTTATTTTACCAAAAAATCATTAAAATATTAGCTTCTGCGCCCAAATTTTATAATTCTTTATAATATTTTAGCTAAAAGAAACAATTGCAACAAGAAAATTGCTATATCAAGTGTGGTAGGTATTCTAGAATCCAGCCCATGTAACTTCATTAATTAAGAATAGGTAAAATCTTACTCTATTTTTCTAAAAATCATATAAATATTTGCTTTCGCGCCCGAATTTTATAATTTTTATCATATTTTAGCTAAAAGAAAACATTGCAACAAGAAAATTACTATTTCAAGTGTGGTGGGTATTTTAGAATCCAGCCCATGTAGCTTACGATATACAACCTATTCATTAAAATGTCACTTGAAAATTGAATGTTTATTATCTGATTGGTACCACGTTTTGGTCACTTTTGCATGGCTAATGCTTAAAACCATCCATAGTATAGATCCTAAAGCATGACAATGAATGTTTTAAAAAAATACCCATTTCAAGAATTGATAAAATCTGACTTAATTTTTGTAAAAAATCATATAAATTCTTGCTTCCGCGATTGAATTTTATAATTCTTTATGATATTTTCGCTAAAAGAAAACATTCTTCTTCTTCCATTAGCTCTTCTATCCAAGAAGGATACTCGCTTCCTTAATTGCTCTCCTCCATTCCATCCTGTTTAACGCTACTCTTTGCCAGTTCGAAATACCAATAGTTTTTATATCTTCTATTACGTCATCTCTCCACCTGGTTTTCGGCCTTCCTCTTGGTCTTTTTATTGCTGGTTTTGTTTCAAATATTTTCCGAGGGAGATTTTCTGTATTCATACGTGCTATATACCCGAGCCACCTTAGACGTTGTGTTTTAATATATGCAACTATATTGATATCCTTGTATAGCTCGTCTAATTCGTGGTTCATTCTAATTCTCCACTCGTTTTGCTGATTTTGAATCGGGCCATATATTTTCCTTAAAATCTTTCTTTCAAAGCTTAGTAGCATCCTTTCGTCTTCCTTTTTTAAGATCCAACACTCTGCGCTATATGTTATTACCGGTCTAATTAAGGTTTGGTAAATTTTGCATTTTATGTTTCTTGTTACATTTTTAGATTTTAGTATATGTAGCAGTCTATGGTAACATTTGTTTCCTGCTATTATCCTTTTTCTTATTTCTTCAGTTCCTCTGTTCTGGTCATCAATGTGAGCTCCTAAATATTGAAATTCCGAGACTCTTTCAAAGTGATAATTATCAATTATCAGTTCTTCATTTAGCTGTTTTGTCCTACTTATTTCCATTACCTTAGTTTTGGATTCGTTTATCTCTAATCCAATCTCACCTGCTGATTTCTCTATTGTTTTGAAGGTCTCGGTTAGTGATAGAAGATTACGTGACATTATTACAATGTCATCAGCGTATGCCAATAGTTGATGTGATTTTGTAAAGATCGTATGTTGCACATTTACTTTGGATTTTCTAATTACGCTTTCCAGAGCCAGATTAAATAACTGAGGAGCTAATGAATCTCCTTGTTTTAGTCCGATATTGCTGGTAAATTTTTCAGATTCACTGCCACTTATTTTTATTGAGATGTTTTGCGCTTCTGTTGCCGCTTTGCATAATTCTATAAGCTTTTGTGGAAAACCCATTTTATACATTTCGTTAAATAACACCTTTCTATTAACTTTATCGTAGGCCGTTCTGAAATCTATAAATAAACAAAATAATGGGGTATTGTATTCCCAGCATTTCTCAATAGTTTGCTTAAGAACAAATATGCCGTTAGTTGTGGATTTTTGTTCCATAAAGCCTTGCTGATAATCACCTATGATTTCCCTAGAGTATTTCTTGCATCTATTGTTGAGTATAATTGAAAAAACTTTATATGTGGTGTTAAGCAGAGATATTCCGCGGTAGTTTTTGCATTCTAATGCGTCTCCTTTCTTGTGTATGGGGTATATGTTGACATCTGCCCATTCTGTTGGTAATATGCAGGTCTCCCATGCGTTCTCTATTATTTTTTCTAGTCTTCTTTGGAATTGCTCTCCGCATATTTTAATTATATCCCCTGGTATATCATCCGGTCCTGCCGCTTTATTATTCTTTATTAGCTTCAGAGCTTCTTCAATTTCATTGATTGTGGGAGGCGTCTCATACGGTTCTGCAGCATGCAAATATACTTCTTGTGTGTGAGTCTCACTTGATACATGTCCATTTAGCAGTTCTTCGAAGTGAGATTTCCACCTGCTAGCGACTCGTTCACTGCTGCTTATTATTTCACCGCTGCTATCTCTTATCATATTAGATGTACCTTTGGAGCTGTACTTTGTTTGCTTTATGAGTTCATAGAATTCTCTCACCTGCTTCTTGTCATACGAGACTTCGATGTCTTTAAAGGTCTTTAAGTAGCTTTCCCGTTTTTTCTTTCTCAATATTTTGAAGGCTTCCTTACGTTTTATTTTGTATTCTTCATTCGCTTTCCTGGTATTTCTTTGTATTACTATTCCTCTTGCTTTCTTCTTTTTTTCTATAGCGGTCCTACATTCTAGATCAAACCATGCACCCTTGATATTTTCCTTCTTGTCTTTCTGTCCTAGATGTTCATTTGCCTGTTCCTTAATAACTTGTGTAATTATATTCCAGGCATCTTGTTCTATTTCATGTATGTTTGGTAGTCTCTTACACAACTCATCATCTATTGATGTCATTAACTTCTTTTTTGTTTCTTCGTCTGCCAATTTGTGTAAGTTCCATCTTTGTGCAATTGGTTTCTTGTCATGCCTATTTGCTTTAACAGCAACTCTTTGTCTTACTTTAACTTTTAGGAGATAGTGATCTGAGTCGATACAGGCCCCTCTGCAGCTTTTTATGTCTAAAATATTAGAGGCAGATCTTGCATCCACCAATACATGGTCTATCTGATTTTCGGTTTCTCCGTCAGGAGATCTCCATGTTGGTTTATGAATGTCCTTATGGGGGAATTGTGTACTTCTAACGATCATGCCTTTAGCGACTGCTAGATCAATCATTTTCATGCCGTTATTATTTGTATTATCATGTAGGCTGTGCATCCCTATTTGAGGAACATAGGTTTTTTCCTTCCCTACTTTAGCATTATAGTCTCCCATGATTATTTTCATATCATATTTTGGTAGTTTGTCTATACTTCTTTCTAGTTTGTTATAAAACGCTTCCTTGATCTGTTCTTCTTTTTCTTCAGTTGGAGCATGAACATACCCTATAGATATATTTCTATTCTGCTATTCTTACTGTGCTTATCCGTTCGTTAACGGCTTCGAAATCGATTACCTTGTGCTTTGCTCTTTTACTTATTAAGAAACACGTACCTAACATTCCGTTAATGCTTTTTGTGTGATAAAAGAAAACATTGCTACAAGAAAATTGCTATTTCAAGTGTGGTAGGTATTCTACAATCTAGCCCATGTAGCTTACAATACACAACGTATTCATTAAAATGGCACCCGAAAATTAAATGTTTATTATCTGATTGGTACCACATTTTGGTCACTTTTGCATGTCCAATGCTTAAAACCATCCATAGTATAGATCCTAAAGCATGAATGTGAATGTTTTCACAAAAATATCCATTTCAATAATAGGTAAAATCTGACTTTACTTTTATAAAAAGACATATAAATATTTGCTTCCGCGCCCGAATTTTATAATTCCTTATCATACTTTAGCTAAAAGAAAACATTGCAACAAGAAAATTGCTATTTCAAGTGTGGTAGGTATTCTAGAATCCAGCCCATGTAGCTTACAATATACAACGTATTCATTAAAATGACAACCGAAAATTGAATGTTTATTATCTGATTGGTACCACGTTTTGGTCACTTTTAAATGTCCAATGCTTAAATCCATCCATAGTATAGATCCTTAAGCATGAATATAAATGTTTTAAAAAAATATCCATTTCAAGAATAGGTAAAATCTGACTTAATTTTTGTAAAAATCATATAAATTCTTGCTTCCGCGCTTGAATTTTATAATTCTACATCATATTTTAGCTAAAAGAAAACATTGCAACAAGAAAATTGCTATTTCAAGTGTGGTAGGTATTCTAGAATCCAACCCATGTAGCTTACAATATACAACGTATTCATCAAGAATAGGTAAAATCTGACTTTATTTTTGTAAAAAATCATATAAATATTTGCTTCCGCGCCCAAATATTATAATTCTTTATCATATTTTAACTAAAACAAAACATTGCAACAAGAAGATTGCTATCTCATGTGTGATAGGTATTCTAGAATCCAGCCAATGTAGCTTAGAATATATAACGTATTTATTAAAATGACACTCGGAAATTGAATGTTTATTATCTGACTGGTACCACGTTTTGGTCACTTTTGCATGTCCAATGCGTAAAACCATTCATAGTATAGATCCTAAAACATGAGTATAAATGTTTCAACAAAATTATCCATTTCAAGAATAGGTAAAATCTGACTTTATTTTTCTGAAAAAAACATAAATATTTGCTTTCGCTTCCGAATTTTATAATTCCTCATCATATTTTAGCTAAAAGTAATCATTGCAACAAGAAAATTGCTATTTCAAGTGTGGTAGGTATTCTAGAATCCAGCCCATGTAGCTAACAATATACAAAGTACTCATAAAAATGACACCCGAAAATTGAAAGTTTATTATCTGATTGGTACCACGTTTTGGTCACTTTTGCATGTCCAATGTTTAAAACCATTTATAGTATAGATCCTAAAACATGAATATGAATGTTTCATCAAAAATATCCAATTTCAAGAATAGGTAAAATCTGATATTATTTTTGTAAAAACTCATATAAATTTTTGCTTCCGCGCCCGAATTTTATAATTCTTTATCATATTTTAGCTAAGAGACAAAATTGCAATTAGAAAATTGCTATTTTAAGTGTGATAGGTATTCTAGAATCCAGCCCATGTAGCTTACAATATACAACATATTCATTAGGAATAGGTAAAATCTGACTTTATTTTTGTAGAAATCATATAAATATTTGCTTCCGCGCCCGAATATTATAATTCTTTATCATATTCTAGCTAAAAGAAAACATTGCAACAAGAAAATTGCTATTTCAAGTGTTGTAGCTATTCTAGAATCCAGCCCATGTAGCTTACAATAAACAACGTATTCATTAAAATGACACCCGAAAACTGAATGTTTATTATCTGATTGGTATCACGTTTTGGTAACTTTTTTATGTACAATGCTTAAAACCATCTATAGTATAGATTCTAAAGCATGAATATGAATGTTTTAACAAAAATATCCATTTCAAGAATAGGTAAAAGCTGCCATAATTTTTGTAAAAAATCATATAAATATTTGCTTCCGCGCCCGAATTTTATAATTCTTCAACAGATTTTAGCTAAAATAAAACATTGCAACAAGAAAATTGCTATTTTAAGTGTGGTAGGTATTCTAGAATGCAGCCCATGTAGCTTAAAATATACAACGTATTCATTAAAATGACACCCGAAAATTGAATGTTTATCATCTGATTGTACCACGTTTTGGTCACTTTTGCATGTCCAATGCTTAAAACCATCCATAGTATAGATCCTAAAGCATGAATACGAATGTTTTAACAAAAATATCCATTCCAAGAATAGGTAAAATCTGACTTTATTTTTGTAAAAAATCATATAAATATTTGCTTCCGCGCAAGAATTTTATTATTCTTTATCATATTACAGCTAAAAGGAAACAATGCAAGAAGAATATTGCTATTTTCAGTGTGGTAGGTATTCTAGAATCCAGCCCATGTAGCTTACAATATACAACTTATTCATCAATAATAGGTAAAATCTGACTTTATTTTACCAAAAAATCATTAAAATATTAGCTTCTGCGCCCAAATTTTATAATTCTTTATAATATTTTAGCTAAAAGAAACAATTTCAACAAGAAAATTGCTATATCAAGTGTGGTAGGTATTCTAGAATCCAGCCCATGTAACTTCATTAATTAAGAATAGGTAAAATCTTACTTTATTTTTCTAAAAATCATATAAATATTTGCTTTCGCGCCCGAATTTTATAATTTTTATCATATTTTAGCTAAAAGAAAACATTGCAACAAGAAAATTACTATTTCAAGTGTGGTGGGTATTCTAGAATCCAGCCCATGTAGCTTACGATATACAACCTATTCATTAAAATGTCACTTAAAAATTGAATGTTTATCATCTGATAGGTAACACGTTTTGGTCACTTTTGCATGTCCAATGCTTAAAACCATCCATAGTATAGATCCTAAAGCATGAATACGAATGTTTTAACAAAAATATCTGTTTCAAGAATAGGTAATATCTGACATTATTTTTCTCAAAAATCATATAATTATTTGCTTCCGCGCCCGAATTTTATAATTCTTCATCATATTATAGCTAAAAGAAAACAATGCAAGTAGAAAATTACTATTTTCAGTGTGGTAGGTATTCTAGAATCCAGCCCATGTAGCTTACAATATACAACATATTCATTAAAATGAAACCCGAAAATTGAATGTTTATTATCTGATTGGTACTACGTTTTGGTCACTTTTGCGTGTCCAATGCTTAAAACCATCTATAGTATAGATCCTAAAGCATGATTATGAATGTTTTAACAAAAATATCTATTTCAAGAATAGGGAAAATATGACATAATTTTTGTTAAAAATCATATAACTATTTGCTTCCGCGCCCAAATTTTATAATGCTTCATCATATTTTAGCTAAAACAAAATATTGCAACAAGAAAATTGCTATTTCAAGTGTGGTAGGTTTTCAAGAATACAGCCCATGTAGCTTACAATATACAACGTATTCATTAAAATGACACTTGAAAATTGAATGTTTTTTATCTGATTGGTACCACGTATTGGTCACTTTTGCATGTCCAATGCTTAAAACCATCTATAGTATAGATCCTAAAGCATGATTATGAATGTTTTAACAAAAATATCTATTTCATGAATAGGGAAAATATGACTTAATTTTTAATAAAAATCATATAAATATTTGCCTCCGCGCCCGAATTTTATAATTCTTCATCATATTTTAGCTAAAAGAAAACATTGCAATAAGAAAATTGCTATTTCAATTGTGGTAGGTATTTTATAATTCAGCCTATGTAGCTTACAATATACAACGTATTCATCAAGAATAGGTAAAATCGGACTTTATTTTTGTAAAAAATCATATAAAAATTTGGTTCCGCGCTCGAAATTTATAATTCTTCATCATATTTTAGATAAAAGAAAACATTGCAACAAGAAAATTGCTATTTCAAGTGTGGTAGGTATTCTAGAATCTAGCCCATGTAGGTTATAATGTACAACGTATTCATTATAATGACACCTGAAAATTAAATGTTTATTATCTGATTGTTACCACGTTTTAGTCACTTTTGCATGTCCAATGCTTAAAACCATTCATGGTATAGATCCTAAAGCATGAATATGAATGTTTTAACAAAAATATCCATTTCAAAGATAAGTAAAATCTGACTTTATTTTTGTAAAAAATCATATAAATATCTGCTTCCGCGCCCGAATTTTATAATCCTTTATCATATTTTAGCTAATAGAAACCATTGCAACAAGAAAATTGCTATTTGAAGTGTGGTAGGTATTCTAGAATCCATCCCAGGTACCTTACAATAAACAACGTATTCATTAAGAATAGGTAAAATCTCACTTTATTTTTGTAAAAAATCATATAAATATTTGCTTCCGCTCTCGAATTATATAATTCTTTATCATATTTTAGCTAAAAAAAAACATTGCAACAAGAAAATTGCTATTTCAAGAGTGGTAGTTATTCAAGAATCCAGCCCATGTAGCTTACAATATACAACGTAAGGATCAGGAATAGGTAAAATCTGACTTAATTTTTGTAAAAAATCATATAAATATTTGCTTCCGCGCCCGAATTTGAAAATTATTTATCATATTTTAGCTAAAAGAAAACATTGCAACAAGAAAATTGCTATTTCAAGTGTGGTAGGTATTCTAGAATCCAGCCCAACGTATTCATTAAAATGACACCGATGTTTATTTTCTGATTAGTACCACGTTTCGGTCACTTTTGCATGTACAATTCTAAAATTATCCATGGTATAGATCCTAAAGCATGAATATGAATGTTTTAACAAAAATATCCATTTCAAGAATAGGTAAATTTTGACTTTATTTTTGTAAAAAATCATATAAATATTTGCTTCCGCGCCCGAATTTGAAAATTATTTATCATATTTTAGCTAAAAGAAAACATTGCAACAAGAAAATTGCTATTTCAAGTGTCGTAGGTATTCTAGAATTCAGCCCATGTAGCTTACAATATACAACGTATTCATTAAAATGACACCCGAAAATTTTATGTTTATTATTTGATTGGTACCACGTTTTGGTCACTTTTGCGTGTCCAATGCTAAATTTATCCATAGTATAGATCCTAAAGCATGAATATAAATATTTAACAAAAATATCCATTTCAAGAATAGGGAAAATCTGACTTTATTTTTGTAAAAAATCATATAAATATTTCCTTCCGCGCCTGAATTTTACAATTCTTTATCATATTTTAGCTAAATGAAAATATTGCAACAAGAAAATTACTATTTCAAGTGTGGTGGGTATTCTAAAATCCAGCCCATGCAGCTTACAATATACAACGTATTCATTAAGAATAGGTAAAATCTGGCTTTATTTTTGTAAAAAATCATATAAATATTTGCTTCCGCGCCCGAATTTTATAAATCTTCATCATATTATAGCTAAAAGAAAACATTGCAAGAAGAAAATTGGTATTTCAAGTGTGGTAGGTATTCTAGAATCCAGCCCATGTAGCTTGCAATATACAAGGTATTCATTAAAATGACACCCAAAAATTGAATGTTTATTATCTGATTAGTATTACGTTTTGTTCACTTTTGCAAGTCTAAAGCTTACAACCATCTATAGTAAAGATCCTAAAGCATGAATTTGAATATTTTAACAAAAATATCCATTTCAAGAATAGGTAAAATCTGACTTAAATTTTGTAAAAAATCATATAAATATTTGCTCCGCGCCCGAATTTTATAATTCTTCATCATATTTTAGCTAAAAGAAAACAGTGCAACAAGAAAATTGCTATTTGAAGTGTGGTAGGTATTCTAGATTCCAGCCCATGTATCTGACAACATACAACGTATTCATTAAAATGGCATTAGAAAATTAAATGTTTATTATCTGATTGGTACCACGTCTTGGTCACTTTTGCATGTCCAATGCTTAAAATCATAGATAGTATAGATCCTAAAGCATGAATATGAATGTTTTAACAAAAATATTCATTTCAAGAATAGGAAAATCTGACTTGATTTTTGTAAAAAATCATATAAATAATTGCTTCCGTGCCTGAATTTTATAATTCTTGGACATATATTAGCTAAAAGAAAACATTGCAACAGGAAAATTGCTTTTTCAAGTGTGGTAGGTATTCTAGAATCCAGCCCATGTAGCTTACAATATACAACGTATTCATCAAGAATCGGTAAAATCTGACTTTATTTTTATAAAAATCATATAAATATTTACTTCCGCGCCCGAATTTTATAATTCTTCATCATATTTTAGCTAAAATAAAACATTGCAACAAGAAAATTGATATTTCAAGTGTGGTAGGTATTCTAGAATGAATCCCATGTAGCTTACAATATACAACGTATTCATTAAAATGACACCCGAAAATTGAACTTTTATTATCTGATTGGTACCACGTTTTGGTCACTTTTGCATGTCCAATGCTAAAAATTTTCCATAGTATTGATCCTAAAGCATGAATATGAATGTTTTAACAAAATTATCCATTTCAAGAATTGGTAAAATCAGACTTAATTTTGGTAAAAAATCATATAAATATTTGCTTCCGCGCCCGAATTTTATAATTCTTTATCATATTTTAGCTAAAAGAAAACATTGCAACAAGAAAATTGCTATTTTAACTGTGGTAGGTTTTCTAGAATCCAGCCCATGTAGCTTACAATATACAACGTATTCATCAAAAATAGGTAAAATCTGACTTTATTTTTGTAAAAAATCATATAAATATTTGCTTCCGCGCCTGAATTTTATTATTCTTTATCATATTTTAGCTAAAAGAATACATTCCTATAAGATAATTGCTATTTCCAGTGTGGTAGTTATTCTAGAATTCAGCCCACGTAGCTTACAATATACAACGTATTCATAAAAATGACACCTGAAAATTAAAAGTTTATTATCTGATTAGTACTACGTTTTTGTCACTTTTGCATGTCCAATGCTTAAAACCATCCACAGTATAGATCCTAAAGCATGAATATGAATGTTTTGACAAAAATATCCATTTCAAGTATAGGTAAAATCTGACTTTATTTTTGTAAAAAATCATATAAATATTTGCTTCTGCGTCTGAGTTTTATAATTCTTTATCATATTTTAGCTAAAAGAAAACATTGCAACAAGAAAATTGCTATTTCAAGTGTGGTACGTATTCTAGAATCCAGCCCATGTAGCTTATAATATACAACGTATTCATCAAGAATCGGTAAAATCTGACTTTATTTTTGAAAAAAATCATATAAATATTTTCTTCCGCGCCCAAATTTTATAATTCTTTATCATATTTTAGCTAAAAGAAAGCATTGCAACAAGAAAATTGCTATTTTAAGTGTGGTAGGTGTTCTAGAATCTAGCCCATATAGCTTACAATATACAACGTATTCATTAAAATGACACCCGAAAATTGAACGTTTATTATCTGATTGATACCACGTGTTGGTCACTTTTGCATGTCCAATGCTAAAATTATCCATAGTGTAGATCCTATAGCATGAATATGAATGTTTTAACAAAAATATCCATTTCAAGAATATGTAAAATCTGACTTTATATTTGTAAAAATCATATAAATACTTGTTTCCGCGCATGAATTTTATAATTCTTCATCATATTTATCTAAAAGAAAACATTGCAACAAGAAAATTGCTATTTCAAGTTTGGTAGGTATTCTAGAATCCAGCCCATGTAGCTTACAATATACAATGAAATTCAATAAAATGACACCCGAAAATTGAATGTTTATTAACTGATTGGTACCACGTTTTGGTCACTTCTGCATGTCCAATGCTGAAAACCATCCATAGTATTGATCCTAAAGCATAAATATAATTGTTTTAACAAAAATATCCATTTCAAGAATAGGTAAAATCTGATTTATATTTGTAAAAAATCATATAAATATTTGTTTCCGCGCCCAAATTTTATAATTCTTTATCATAATTCAGCTAAAACAAAACATTGCTACAAAAAATTGCTATTTCAAGTGTGGTAGGTATTCTAGAATCCAGCCCATGTAGCTCATAATATACAACGTATTCATTAAAATGATACCCGAAATTTAAATGTTTATTATCTGATTGGTACCACGTTTTAGTCACTTTCACATGCCCATTGCTAAAATTATCTATAGTATAGATCCTAAAGCATGAATATGAATGCTTTAACAAAAATATCCAATTCAAAAATAAGTAAAATCTGACTTAATTTTTGTAAAAAATCATATAAATATTTGCTTCCGCGCCTAAATTTTATAATTCTTTATCATATATTAGCTAAAAGAAAACATTGCTACAAGAATATTGGTATTTCAAGCAAGGTAGGTATTCCAGAATCCAGCCCATGTAGCTTACAATATACAACGTATTCATTAAAATGACACCCGAAAATTGAATGTTTATTATCTGATTGGTACCACGTTTTGGTCACTTTCACATATCCAATGCTAAAATTATCCATAGTAAAGATAAGCAAATAGAACATCTCGAAATAAAATTAAGAGAGAAAAATGTATTATTCTTTAGCATACAGGAAAAAGGAGAAAATTTAGATAATAAAATTTTGAAAGACGGATACAATGAAACTAACTAATATATCTACAAATAATTTTGAAGACTCTAGAAGATTAGCCAAAAAACAGACAATAAAATAAGACCCATTCTAGTTGAACTAAATAAAAAAAAAACTAAAATATACATTTTTCAAAACGTTTATTTATTGAAAAACTCAAAGATATCAGTACAAGAAGATTTCCCTCCTAAAATTATGCAGGAAAGAAAAATATTAATAATTTATTTTATAAAAGCGAAAAAAGATGGCTATAAAACATCTCCTTATCAGAACATTTTTTTTGTGAGTGGTACAAAATACACGGCACAAGATTTCATCGAAATTACTGAAGACATAACAAATGAAAATAACGCAACTTCAACAGGCACTATTGAACAGAGACGAATGTCTGTTTCCCTAGACTCTCTTTAAATTACAAACGACAACAATGATAGTTTAGGAGAACACGATAATAGCTGTAGGACAATTTCTGAATTTCGAAAGGTAAAACTAAACGAACCAAAAAAAAATACGCCGAAAAATAGCAACCCCCAAGTTATAACCGGTCCCTTAGATAAGCATTTGTTACCAAGATTAAGATCGCAAGTAAACACAAAATAGTATTCTGTTTTGGAACGTACAGGGAATTAAAAATCTTCACAATCTATGCACTCAAGACGAGAGAATTATCCTCAATCACGAACTTATTTGCATTACAGAAACTTGGGCTAATTATGAGGTTGAAAATCCGTCTTTTTTAAAAACTTATAATAAATACGAACAAAAAGCTATGAAACAAGCTAGTACTGGTAGGGCGATCGGTGGCATCATAATTTTTTCTTCACTCCATTCCAGAAATATTTGTGTTATAGAAAAAGAGGTACACTGGATGTTCTTATGGTTTCAGAATGATGTACAAAATTTCATAATTTGTGTTACCTACTTTTCGCACTCTTACAATTACGATTTTTTAATAGAGTTATTTTCAGAAAGTTTAAAAAATACAATGATTCAATACCCTAGTTATGGTTTTATAACTGGTGGGGATTTCAACGCAATTATTGGGGAAAAAAGCCAAGTCGACAAAGGATTCCCTATCAAAAATAACTGGAATGCCAAGAGAATGGCAATGGACACAACTCTAAACAAAAAGGGCAAAGACTTAATGGAGGTATTAGAACAAGAAAACTTTGTTGTACTGAATGGCAGATCTCGAAGTGACATACCCGAAAAATACACATACAAAGGTTCAGCAGGAAAAAGCACCATAGATCTAGTATGGACTGACATACAGTCACTACAGTACATTATTGATTTCTCTATTCTTGACAATGTCATTATATCAGACCATCTAATATGCTCAACAAAAATCACCAGTTTACTTAAGAATAATAAAAAATAGAATAACAAAGAAATAACAACTATAACAAAAACAAAATGGGATACAACAAAAGCTGACCTTTACAAGCAAGAACTTCAGACAAAATACTATACTAGTGTTAATGAAAATGCTGAGGAAACATATGACTGCATTAAGAACGCTATTACCATTACTTCTAATATGATTGGGATAACGCACAGAACAAACTTATATAATAACGAAACTCACAAACTGCAGAAAAAACAATGGTTTGATGATACTTGCAAATCACTTAATAAAACTGCAAAAAATTGCTTAAAACACTGCAAGCAGAATGGCTTTTCAAAACAAAACCTAGAAAATAATCTACAGGCAAAAAAAGAATACAAGCAACACATAATAAAAAAAAAAAAGAAATTTAAATTTGACCTTACAACTAAACTAAGAAATGTCAAAGATCAAAAGCAATTTTGGGAAACTATTAATACTTTACAACGAACATCCTACTCTCGAAACCCAATAAAAATAGAAGAATGGGTCAATGTTTTCTTTTAGCTAAAATATGATAAAGAATTATAAAATTCGGGCGCGGAAACAAATATTTATATGATTTTTTACAAAAATAAACTGAGATTTTACCTATACTTGAAATGGATATTTTTGTTAAAACATTCATATTCATGCTTTAAGATCTATACTATGGATAATTTTAGCACTGGACATGCAAAAGTGACCAAAACGTGGTACTAATCACATAATAAACTTTCAATTTTCGGGTGTCATTTTAATGAATACGTTGTATATTGTAAGCTACATGGAATGGATTCTAGAATAACTACCACACTTGAAATAGCTATTTTCTTGTTGCAATGTATACTTTTAGCTAAAATATGATGAAGAATTATAAAATTCGGGCGCGGAAGCAAATATTTATATGATTTTTTACAAAAATTAAGTTAGATTTTACCTATTCTGGATGAATGCTTTATATATTGTAAGCTACATGGGCCGGATTATAGAATACCTACCACAGTTGAAATAGCAATTTTCCTGTTGCAATGTTTTCTTTTAGCTAAAATATGATGAAGAATTATAGAATTCGGTCGCGTTAGCAAATATTTATATGATTTTTTACAAAAATAAAGTCAGATTTTACCTAGTCTTGAAATGGATATTTTTGTTAAAACATTCATATTCATGCTTTAGGATCTATACTATGGATGATTTTAAGCATTAGACATGCAAAAGTTACCAAAACGTGGTATCAATATGATAATAAACATTCAATTTTCGAGTGTCATTTCAATGAATACGTGGTATGGTGTAAGCTACATAGGCTGGAATCTAGAATGACTACCACACTTGAAATAGCAATTTTTTTGTTGCAATGTTTTCTTTTAGCTAAAATATGATGAAAAATAATAATATTCGGACGCGGAAGCAAATATTTATATGATATTTTACAAAAATAAATCAGATTTTACCTATTCTTGAAATGGATATTTTGGTTAAAACATTCATATTCATGCTTTAGGATATATATTATGGATGGTTTTAAGCTTTGGACACGCAAAAGTGACCAAAACGTAGTACCAATCAGTTAACAAACATTAAATTTTTTGGTGTCATTTTAATGAATACGTTGTATATTGTAAGGTACGAGTACATTGGGTAAATTCTAGAATACCTACCACACTTGAAATAGCAATTATCTTGTTGCAATGTTTTCTTTTAGCTAAATTATGATGACGAATTATAAAATTCGTGCGCGGAAGCAAATATTTATATGATTTTTTTTACAAAAATAAAGTCATACTTTACCTATTCTTGAAATGGATATTTTTGTTAAAACATTCATATTCATGCTTTAGGATCTATACTATGGATGGTTTTAAGCATTAAACATGAAAAAATGACCAAAACGTGGTACCAATCAGATAATAAACATTCAATTTTCAGGTGTCATTTTAATGAAAACGTTGTATTTTGTAAGGTATATGGGCTGGATTCTAGAATACCTACCGCACTTAAAATAGCAATTTTCTAGTTGCAATGTTTTCTTTTAGCTAATATATGATGAAGAATTATAAAATTCGGTGTCAGAATTTACCTATTCTTGATGAATACGTTGTATATTGTAGGCTCCATGGGCTGGATTCTAGAATACCTACCACGCTTAAAATAGAAATTTTCTTGTTGCAATGTTTTCTTTTAGCTAAAATATGATGAAGAATTGTAAAATTCGGGCGCGGAAGCAAATATTTATATGATTTTTTACAAAAATAATGTCAGATATTTAACTATTTTTGATGAATACGTTGTATATTGTAAGCTACATGGGCTAGATTCTAGAATACCTACCACACTTGAAATAGCAATTTTCTTGTTGCAATGTTTTCTTTTAGCTAAAATATGATAACGAATAATAAAATTCGGGCGCGGAAGCATATATTTATATGATTTTTTACAAAAATAAGTTCTGATTTTACCTATTCTTGATGAATTCGTTGTATATTGTAAGCTACATGGGCTCGATCTAGAATACCTACCACACTTGAAACAGCAATTTTTTTGTTGCAATGTTTTCTATTAGCTGAAATATGATGAAGAGTTATAAAATTTGGGCGCGGAAGCAAATATTTATATGATTTTTACTAAAATTAAAACAGATTTTACCTATTCTTGATATGGATGTTTTTGTTAAAACATTAATATTCAAGCTTTAGGATCTATACTATAGATGGTTTAAAGCATTGGTTATGCAAAAGGGACCAAAACGTGGTACCAATCAGATAATAAACATTCAATTTTCGGGTGACATTTTAATTAATAATAATGTTGTATAGTGTAAGCTAAATGGGCTGGATTCTAAAATACCTACCACACTTGAAATAGCAATTTTCTTGTTGCAATGTGTACTTTTAGCAAAAATATGATAAAAAATTATAAAATTCGGGCACGGAAGCAAATATTTATGATTTTTTACAAAAATAAAGTCAGATTTTACTTCTTCTTGAAATGGATATTTTTTTAAAACATTCATATTCATGCTTTAGAATCTATACTATATATGGTTTTAAGCATTGGACATGCAGACGTGACCAAAACGGGGTACTAATTAGATAATAAACAATAAATTTTCGGGTGTCATTTTAATGAATACGTTGTATATTGTAAGCTACATGGGCTAGATTTTAGAATACCTACCATACTTGAAATAGTAATTTTCTTGTTGCAAATTTTACTTTTAGCTAATAAATGATAAAGAGTTATAAAACTCGTGCGCGGAAACAAATAATTATATGATTTTTACAAAAATAAAGTCAGATTTTACCTATTCTTGAAATGGATATTTTTGTTAAAACATTCATATTCATGCCTTAAAATCGATACTATGGATAATTTCAGCATTGGGCATGCAAAAGTGACCAAAACGCGGTACCAATCTGATAATAAACATTCAATTTTCGGCTGTCATTTTAATGAATATGTTATATATTGTAAGCTACATAGGCTGGATTCTAGAATACCTACAACACTTGAAATAGCAATTTTCTTGTTGCAATGTTTTTATTATTTTTATTTTATTAATTATAAAAGTCGAGCGCGGAAGCAAATATTTATATGATTTTATAAAAATAAAGTCAGATTTTATCTTTTCTTGATAAATACGTTGTATATTGTGAGCTACATGGGCTGGACTCAGGAATACCTACCACACTTAAAATAGCAATTTTCTTGTTGCAATGTTTTTTTTAGCAAAAATATGATGAAGAATTATAAAATTCGGGCGCGGAAGCAAATATTTATATAATTTTTTACAAAAATAAAGTCAAATTTTACCTATTCTTGATGAATTCGTTGTATATTGTAAGCTACATGGGCTCGATTCTAGAATACCTACCACACTTGAAACAGCAATTTTTTTGTTGCAATATTTTCTTTT
Source organism: Stenolophus ochropezus (assembly GCA_035578165.1). NCBI lineage: Eukaryota > Metazoa > Arthropoda > Insecta > Coleoptera > Carabidae > Stenolophus > Stenolophus ochropezus. The sequence continues at coordinate 88,534 of JAQOWZ010000136.1, read as the reverse complement.
AGCTAAAATATTATGAAGAATTATAAAATTCGGGCGCGGAAGCAAATACTTATATGATTTTTTACGACAATAAAGTCAGATTTTACCTATTCTTAAAATAGATATTTTTGTTAAAACATTCATATTCATGCTTTAGGATCTATACTATTGATGTTTTTAAGCATTGGACATGCAAATGTGACCAAAACGTGGTATTAATCAGATAATAAACATTCAATTTTCGGCTGTCATTTTAATGAAAACGTTGTATATTGTAAGCTATATGGGCTGGGTTCTAGACTACCTACCACACTTGAAATAGCGATTTTCTTGTTGCGATGTTTTCTTTTAGCTAAAATATAATAAAGAATTAAAAAATTCGGGCGCGGAAGCAAATATTTATATGATTTTTTACAAAAAAAAGTCAGATTTTACCTTTTCTTGATGAATACGTTGTGTATTGTAAGCTAAATGGGCTGAATTCTAGAATACCTACCACACTTGAATTAGCAATTTTCTTGTGGCAATGTTTTCTTTTAGCTAAAATATGATGAAGGATTATAAAATTCGGGCGCGGAAGCAAATATTTATATGATTTTTGACAAAAATAAAGTCAGATTTTTTCCTATTTTTGAAATAGATATTTTTGTTAAAACATTCATATTCATGCTTTAGGATCTATACTAGGGATAATTTTAGCATTGTACATGCAAAAGTAATCAGACGTGGTACCAATTAAATAATAAACATTCAATTTTCGGGTGTCATCTTCATAAATACGTTGTATATTGTAAGCTACATGGGCTGGATTTTAGAATACCTACCACACTTGAAATAGCAATCTTCTTGTTGCAATGTTTTCTTTTAGCTAAAATATGATGAAGAATCATAAAATTCGGGAGCAAAAGCAAAAATTTATCTAAATTTTTACATAAATAATGTCAGCTTTTACATATTCTTAATAAATACGTTGTATATTGTAAGCTACATGGGCTGGATTCTAGAATACCTACCACACTTAAGATAGCAATTTTCTAGTTGCAATGTTTTTTTTTAGCCAAAATATAATAAAGAATTATAAAATTCGGGCGCGGAACCAAATATTTATATGATTTTTTACAAAAATAAAGTCAGATTTTACCTATTCTTGAAATGGATATATTTTTTAAAACATTCATATTCATGCTTTTGGATCTATACTATGGATAATTTAAGCATTGTACATGCAAAAGTGACCAAAACGTGGTACGAGTCAGATAATAAACATTCAATTTTTGGGTGTTGTTTTAATAAATACGTTGTATAGTGTAAGCTACATGGGCTGGATTCTAGAATACCTACCACACTTAAAATAGCTATTTTCTTGTTGCAATGTTTTCTTTTAGCTAAAATATGATAAAGAATTATAAAATTTGAGCGCGGAAGCAATTTTTTATATGATTTATTGCAAAAATAAAGTCAGATTTTACCTATTCTTGAAATGGATATTTATGTTAAAACATTCATATTCATGCTTTAGGATCGATACTATTGATGGTTTTAAGCATTGGACATGCAAAAGTGACCAAAACGTGGGTACCAATTAGATAATAATTTTTAGGTGTCAATTTAATGAATATGTTGTATATTGTAAGCTACATGGGCTGGATTTTAGAATACCTACCACACTTAAAATAGCAATTTATTGTTGCAATGTTTTCTTTTAGCTAAAATATGATAAAGAATTATAAGATTCGGGCGCGGAACCAAATATTTATATGATTTTTTACAAAAATAAAGTCAGATTTTACCTCTTCTTGAAATGGATATATTTTTTAAAACATTCATATTCATGCTTTTGGATCTATACTATGGATAATTTAAGCATTGTACATGCAAAAGTGACCAAAACGTGGTACGAGTCAGATAATAAACATTCAATTTTTGGGTGTTGTTTTAATAAATACGTTGTATAGTGTAAGCTACATGGGCTGGATTCTAGAATACCTACCACACTTAAAATAGCTATTTTCTTGTTGCAATGTTTTCTTTTAGCTAAAATATGATAAAGAATTATAAAATTTGAGCGCGGAAGCAATTTTTTATATGATTTATTGCAAAAATAAAGTCAGATTTTACCTATTCTTGAAATGGATATTTATGTTAAAACATTCATATTCATGCTTTAGGATCGATACTATTGATGGTTTTAAGCATTGGACATGCAAAAGTGACCAAAACGTGGTACCAATTAGATAATAATTTTTAGGTGTCAATTTAATGAATATGTTGTATATTGTAAGCTACATGGGCTGGATTTTAGAATACCTACCACACTTAAAATAGCAATTTATTGTTGCAATGTTTTCTTTTAGCTAAAATATGATAAAGAATTATAAGATTCGGGCGCGGAAGCAAATATTTATATGATTTTTTAGGAAAATAGAGTCAGATTTTACCTTTTCTTAATGAATACGTTGTATATTGTAAGCCAAATGGGCTGGATTCTAAAATACATACCACATTTGAAATAGTAATTTTTTTGTTGGAATGTTTTCTCTTTGCTAAATTATTATGAAGAATTATAAAATTCGGACGCGGAAGCAAATATTTATATGATTTTTGACAAAAATAATGTCAGATTTTTACCTATTCTTGATATAGATATTTTTGTTAAAACATTCATATTCATGCTTTAGGATTTATACTAGAGATAATTTTAGCATTGGACATGCAAAAGTAATCAGACGTGGTACCAATCAGATAATAAACATTCAATTTTCGGGTGTCATCTTTATGAATACGTTGTATATTGTAAACTACATGGGGTGGATTCTAGAATACCTACCACACTTGAAATAGCAATTTTGTTGTTGCAATGTTTTCTTTTAGCTAAAATATGATGAAGAATCATAAAATTCGAGCGCGAAAGGAAATATTTATATAAACTTTTACAAAAATAAAATCAGATTTTCCCTATTCTTGATGAATACATTGCATATTGTAAGCTACATGGGCTGGATTCTAGAATACCTACCACACTTAAAATAGCAATTTTCTAGTTGCAATGTTTTCTTTTAGCAAATATATGATAAAGAATTATAAAATTCGGACGCGGAAGTAAATATTTATATGATTTTTTACAAAAATAAAGTCAGATTTTACCTATTCTTGATGAATACGTTGTATATTTGTAAGCTACATGGGCTGGATTCTAGAATACTTACCACACTTGAAATAGCAATTTTCTTGTTGCAATGTTTTCTTTTAGCAAAATATAATGAAGAATTATAAAATTCGGGCGAGGAACCAAATATTTATATGATTCTTTACAAAAATAAAGTCAGATTTTACCTATTCTTGAAATGGATGTTTTTGTTAAAACATTCATATTCATGCTTTAGGACCTATACTATGGATAATTTTAGCATTGGACATGCAAAAGTGACCAAATCGTGGTACCAAACAAATAATAAACATTCAATTTTCGGGTGTCATTTTAATAAATACGTTGTATATTTTAAGCTACGTGAGCTGGATTCTAGAACACCTACCACACCTGAAATAGCAATTTTCTTGTTGCAATGTTTTCTTTTAGCTAATATTTGCTGAAGAATTATAATATTCGGGCGCGAAAGCAAATATTTATATGATTTTTTCACAAAAATAAAGTCATATTTTACCTATTCTTGAAATGGATATTTTTGTTAAAACATTCATATTCATGCTTTAGGATCTATACTATGGATGGTTTTAAGCATTAAACATGAAAAAATGACCAAAACGTGGTACCAATCAGATAATAAACATTCAATTTTCAGGTGTCATTTTAATGAAAACGTTGTATTTTGTAAGGTATATGGGCTGGATTCTAGAATACCTACCGCACTTGAAATAGCAATTTTCTAGTTGCAATGTTTTCTTTTAGCTAATATATGATGAAGAATTATAAATTTCGGACGCGGAAGCAAATATTTATAAGAATTTTTACAAAAATAAAATCAGATGTTACCTATTCTAGATAAATACGATGTATATTGTAAGCCACATGGGCTGGATTCTAGTTTACCTACCACACTTGAAATAGCAATTTTCTTGTTGCAATGTTTTCTTTCAGGTGAAATATGATGAAGAATTATAAATTTTGGGTGCGAAAGCAAATATTTATATAATTTATTACAAAAATAAAGTAAGATTGTACCTATTCCTGAAATGGATATTTTTGTTAAAACATTCATATTCATGCTTTAGGATCTATACTATGGATAAATTTAGCATTGGACATGCAAAAGTGACTAAAACGTGGTACCAATCAGATAATAAACATTCAATTTTCGGGGGTCATTTTAATAAATACGTTGTATATTTTAAGCTACGTGAGCTGGATTCTAGAACACCTACCACACCTGAAATAGCAATTTTCTTGTTGCAATGTTTTCTTTTAGCTAATATTTGCTGAAGAATTATAATATTCGGGCGCGAAAGCAAATATTTATATGATTTTTTACAAAAATAGATTCAAATTTTACCTATTCTTGACATGGATATTTTTGTAAAAACATTCATATGCATGCATTAGGATTTATACTATGGTTAATTTTAGCATTAGACATGCAAAAGTGACCAAAACCTGGTACCAATAAAATAATAAACATTTAATTTTCGGTTGTCATTTTAATGAATACTTTGTATATAGTAAGCTATATAGGCTGGATTGTGGAATACCTACCATAATTGAAATAGCAATTTTCTTGTTGCAATGTTTTTTTTTAGCTAAAATATGATGAAGAATTATAAAATTCGGGCGCGGAAGCAAATATTTATATGATTTTTTACAAAAATAAAGTCAGATTTTACCTTTTCTTAATGAATACGTTGAATATTGTAATCTACATGGGCTGGATTCTAGAATACCTACCACACTTGAAATAGCAATTTTCTTGTTGCTATGTTTTCTTTTAGCTAAAATATGATAACGAATTATAAAATTCGGACGCGGAAGCAAATATTGACATGATTTTTTACAAAAAAAAGTCAGATTTTACCTATTCTTAAAATGGATATTTTTGTAAAAACATTCATATTCATGCTTTAGGATCTACACTATGGATGGTTTTAAGCATTGGACATGCAAAAGTGACCAAAACGTGGTACCAATCAGATAATAAACAATCAAATTTCTTGTGTCATTTTAATGAATACGTTGTATATTGTAAGCTACATGGGCTGGATTCTGGAATACCTACAACACTTGAAATAGTAATTTTCTTCTTGCAATGTTTACTTTTTGCTAAAATATGATAAAGAATTATAAGATTCGGGCGCGGAAGCAAATATTTATATGATTTATTTTACAAAAATAAAGTCAGATTTAACCTATTCTTGAAATGGATATTTTTGTTAAAACATTCATATTCATGCTTTAGGATCTATACTATGGATGGTTTTAAGCATTAGACATGCAAAATTGACCAAAACGTGGTACCAATCAGATAATAAAAGTAGTATAGCTAGGATCGTTCGGCGTCATTTGAGGTTATGTTTCACTCTCGGTGACCGTGGTCATCCACATCGACCATTCTTCAGCTGAAGACATCCGGTGTGTTAGTTCTTCACGTACTTCTTGCACAACCCTCTCGAATTCGCACCCCGTTTCATTTCACCCTGTTTTCGACCTCGATGACCGTGGTCATCCTCACATGCCATTCTTCTTCGCCCGCACTTCTTGCACAACCCTCTCGAATTCGCACCCCGTTTCATTTCACCCTGTTTTCGACCTCGATGACCTTGTTCATCCTCACCCACCATTCTTCTTCGCCCACACTTCTTGTACAACCCTTTCGAATTCATCCACCCTTTATGCTCCGCCCCTATGGCATGCACTCTCCACTTTAGTTGGGAGTGTCCATGGGGTGCACACTTCACTTCAGTTGGAGGTGTCTTTGGGGGTGCACTCTCCACTTTAGAATGGAGTGCCCGTGGGGTGCACTCTCCACTTCAGTTCGGAGTGCCCATGGGGTACACTCTCCACTTCAGTTAGGGGTGCCCGTGAGAGGGGGTGCTCTCTCCACTTCAGTTAGGAGTGCCCGGGGGGTGCACTCTCCACTTTAGTAATGAGTGCCAATGAGGTGTACTCTCCACTTTAGTTATGAGTGCCTTTTGTGGGGTGCACTCTCCACTTTAGTTAGAAGTATCTTTTGTGGGGAGTGCACTCTCCACTTCGCTCCACTTTAGTTGACAGTGCCCACTCGCCACTTTATTTAAGAATCTGGATCCAGGATCCGGGATCTATTTCAGCGCGAAATATGAATTTTTATGATTTTTGATCTGGGATCTGAATCTGAGTCTGGAATCTGGATCTGGGATCTGTTTGTATATATTATACTATGATTTATGGTAAATACTGGGGGTGAGTTTGAATAAATGAAAAAAATACATTTTATATATTTATTTATTTTCGTAAAACAGTATTATAAATATCTTAAAAACAACAATTACAATTATTCATATTTGTACATAAATTTAATTTGGTTATTATATATGTAATACATTAACATCAACAATAATAGAAAGATTTACATAATATGCATGCCATTCCATCAACTTGTACTTTAGGTATAGGGAAACATTTTAGTTCACAACAATATTCCTCGTTTGTGGTAACTTCTGTGTTGGCGGCTGATGTGGTTGCAGTGGCGATGATTATGAATAAATTCACATGAATAATTATATTTTTGATGTTCTTTTAAAGGGTCATCTCCCTGTATCCATGTGAAGAAAGTGGAATAAAAATATAGCAACTCTTAACCTACCCATTTTAATTTAATTTCACAGAAACGATAAAAGTGTTTTTCTCTTGAATATGTCAACAATTTTTTTAATATTTCTTTATTTCTGGGTGCAAAAATTTTTCATTGAACAAATATTTTTTAAACATTTTTTCTTATTTTTTAGATGCGACAATTTATTTTATAATACAAATTTATATAAAATGAATTGTATGAAAATTGGGAATTAAAACGTTATATTTTTTACAGTACATATATTTTTTGATAGTTTATTAAATTTGGAAAAGATAACTGAAAAAACGTGGAGACGTTGGTCCCACCCCTAAAATTTGGTGATGGTTAAGCCCTGTCACCACGTCAAGGTCTCTCCACTTGGGCAGGGAGCCCTACCCAAACTGCCTAGCGATTCAATAGGCAGACTGGGTAGAACCACCCCGAGTCTAAAACCACGACCGAGGTGCCGAACAGGTAACAATCTAACTGGCCCTATAACAAAACAACCCTGACAACTCATACCAGCTAATGAATCGCATCTGACAAAAAAGATTAGTACATCCTAACAAATGAGATGAAACGAGTCTGCTTTGGGTAGGAAGAAAAAGGAACGGAGACAGCACACCTGCCGGGATCAGACCGCCAAGAACCTCATAACACATCAATGTTTTTTACGCATTAATGCGATGTGGCGCTTGGACGGTGTGTGTCGCCCCAATCACTGACCTAGCCCATGCAAAGCCTTGAGGGTTTGGGTGTAAGCCAGCAACCGTAGGCACCCATAGAGCCCCGACTATTTGTAAGGGTCTATGGGGTGTGAGTCGGAAGTTACAACATAGCACTTGACGTACTATGTTGAGCAACCTTCCCACCATTCAACAAGCACCAGATGATCGCACTCATACAAACACACCCCTATTTAAATATTTTACACATACATTCCTAATTACAAAATATATTACACATACATTCCTAATTAAATCTTATTGATTAATATCTATAATTTCATTCATATTTTGGGGTGAGGGAGTATGTCTCCATGAAGCATTCTCATCCATTTCTTCCGCAGTCATACGTCGAACACAGAAACAATTCACACATCCCAAAGTTCGAGTAGATGCGTTACCACAAAAAACATATCTTTCTATTCCCCACTAAAGTTGCCATTCATCTTCTTCTTCAAAATGTCTTAGTGGATTCCCAACCCAACAGCGATATCTTCTTATTTCTTCCAACACATTTATTCTATTAGGCGATGGCCAAAAGTAATACAATAAACCTAGCATTCCGTTATGATTCATAAACTGTGCCATAATAGTGTCTAAATCCATTACCCAATTTAGAATCCAACTGTGTACCTGTCCCCGGTACATATAAAAGGTAAATTTGAGAATCACCAAGCGAGGATTTTCTAAGACTATGGCAACAATCAACCAACCATTGTTAATCACAAGCCCTGATGTTGAAAAAGTATACACAACCCCATCTAATTGTTCCATCAATCCAATCTTATCAGCGTGAATGAATATGGCAAATGCATTTAAAAACTTCACAGCCATTTCAATCCCAGTGACAGAAACGAATAACATATTTGTAAGTTTTCCCTGTAAATAATAATAGATATGTATTAAGTATATATTAGAGAACATATTAGAATATGAATAAAGTTTTTATTACATTGAAATATTATACGAAGAAAAACAAATATTTATTAAATTGTTGTTTTTCTCAGTATGAAAATATAATTTTTTTATTTCATTTATTTGTTCCTCATTTAATTGATTAAAGTTTGCGGGAAAAAATGTTTTGAAATCACTGGTTTGAACAATTAATCGTACACCATACTTCGTGTTAATAATTTTGGCTGAATTAATTTTATATTTTTGTTTTTTTCCAACTCTGTCAAATTAATGGTTGGTAATTGATAATCTGCTGATCCCAACTGGTTGAAGTATGATAAAGTATTAGAAGCCATTTTATTTCTAAATTACAAAAATAATTAAAATTCCAGCTCTAATATTAATAAAATTTAAAAAATTTAAAAAAATAAGTAATTTAATATTTCATTTTCTATTTTATCTAATTTTTCTAACACTTTTTGTCTAAATATTTCGAGTAAATGATATATAATATTAAAAAAAATATATTTAATTTGTTTCAGCAAAACAAATATTTATTAAATTGTTGTTTTTCTCAGTATGAAAATATAATTTTTTTATTTCATTTATTTGTTCCTCATTTAATTGATTAAAGTTTGCGGGAAAAAATGTTTTGAAATCACTGGTTTGAACAATTAATCGTGCCTCATACTTCGTGTTAATAATTTTGGCTGAATTAATTTTATATTTTTGTTTTTTTTCCAACTCTGTCAAATTAATGTTTGGTAATTGATAATCTGCTGATCCCAACTGGTTGAAGTATGATAAAGTATTAGAAGCCATTTTATTTCTAAATTAAAAAAATAATTAAAATTCCAGCTCTAATATTAATAAAATTTAAAAAATTTAAAAAAAATAAATAATTTAATATTTCATTTTCTATTTTATCTAATTTTTTCAACACTTTTTGTCTAAATATTTCTTTTTCTTTGCTATATCGTTTTCCATACAATCTATTTTTTTTTTTGTAAATATTTTTTAATAAATACATTTGTGCCTTTAAATTTTCCATCTATTAAACATAAATATTTAAATTAAAGTTTTAATAAATTATTTAAATAAATAAATAAATAAAAAATTTACTACTTACGGTTGTTACACAAACCACACACAAACACAGAAATTTTTAGATCTGTAATGTGTGGTATGAGAAGTAATGAGTAGTAGGAGGAGAAAATCTGCACTTTTAAAGCGAACAATATCTTTTGCGATTAATGTTATTATAGGTATGGAGTGGTGGAATAAACTTCTTTTAAGATTTTTTTTTACTTGAATATGTTATAAAATGAATATAAATATTAAATTAGAAGACTATTTATTTGTAGAAATAGGTAGAAAACAGGTACAATAATGATCGAACGCCGTTGGAGCATTTTAAAAACTGATTTGACTTTCATAATAGAAAATATTATAATTACTGTTTAGCAGTTAGACATCAATTGACTTCTATTTGTTTCTTTGGTAAATATATATAGGAATTCAGGGTATAACTTTATAAATTAATACACATACATTTAATGAAAATATTTATTTAAAAAAAAAATATAGTACATATTACTAAAAATTATATAAATAACTTATTCTATGTAACAAATTTTTTAGTTGTTTAAACACACTTATTTTAGCACATTCTATATTAAACAAAGATAAATCAAATTGTCCTGCCTTTACAAGTTTATTGGTAAATTCATTAAACGAATAGTAATTTTCGTTTTTGAAAAAATAGATTAACCCATCAATGTAACGAAATACTCCATCAATATTTGTAGGTATTTCTGGAAATTTCTTATAAACATATGAATTTTCTTTAATAGCTAAATTACATTCGTTTAATTCAGAACAAAATGTATTACTATAAAAAATAAATGTCTGACCTTGATATGAATTGAATATACCTGTAATATTATTTATATTTGGTAAGGATATTATAATTTTCTATTTCAAATGATGGAAACTTAATATTATAAATTTTATCAGCAACAATTACAATATTACCGTCTGGTCTCTGATAAATTGCTGAAATGTCACTAAAATTTTTAATAAACGGTATCCATGTTTTCAAATGAACAGGTTTGTAATTAAAAGTATAATCTAACAAATTTTTTATCCATACCCATTCATTATATATTATATATAAATTTTCTTTAATAACTAAAAATTTATTTAATTTTTCATTAATGTTGCAAATATTTGGTATTTTAGTGTCATCCTCCTTCTCATCGTTCTTCGTTGTTTGTGTAGTAGTGGTATACTGCATGATTTTTGTTGTATTTAATATTTTAGTAAAACGAGTACCATATAAACTCTGAATTATCTTTTGGTCTACATTACTTAATACAGGTGTATTATTATGATTATTATAAAGCACATTATAATTATATGTAGGATACATAATTGATTCTTCATCATATATGTGTCCTAAACCGATAGCATGCCCAATTTCATGCACCGCAACTTTAAAAAATTTATAATAATCGTTATCTGAATAACGTAACTCATAATCCCAATTTTCATCTATGTCAAAATGAATTTCTATAGGTGATTGTTGATAGTTAGGTAAATTTGCATGTGCTAATACTTTCCCACGTCCATCGAAAACATCAGGGCAATATTGATAACTATTTGCTTTTAAATGTTTTCCTCTTCCAAATGAAATACGTATATTTGGATTGTAAATATCTCTAGTAAAATTTATATCTGCTACTTTAGACCATATTTTAAACGCTTCTTCTAGTAAATAAATGTGCAGACATATGATATGAATTCCATCTTACTAATTTATTATACCATTTTATGTTATTATTAAGAGCGTGTAAATTATCTGGAACACTACATCTTGGACATTGCATAAATGTTAATGTTTCATTGTTCATTGTTCCATTTCTAGGTAAACCAAATTTTTGTTGATATAAGTTTAAAGCATGTTTGTACTCAAATGATTCCAAATTCGAACTATTTTCATTGGTGAAATTTAAGTAATAATAAATATTCAAATATACTATGATTTCAGTTCCGTCACATGTGTAAACATATTGTGTAAATAAAATAAATATTAAAGAGAGCATCTTCATATTACAACAGTTAATAAATAACTAAAGTATTTTTTCAAAAACATATCTTTTAAATAGTTTTAACAATACCTGTCAATGGGGTGTAATCAACTAATTTGTCATGTAATATTAAACAGTATGCTATTGTTGAAGCTGGGAATATTTCCATTGCTTCAAATTGTAATTTAATATCAACCGTAGAAGATTTAAGTTTCTCACTTTGTTTTGAGCAGTCAATTACAATTAAAGGTGCAGTTTCCTTAAAAGATTTCCAATTTAGTAAGGGGTAACTAGTTTCGTTATAATATCACGCTTGAAACTTATTATACATTTCATATAGTATTAAGTATTGATTCTTTTCAAAATTAATATTCATGTTTTCATAGGGCTACGTTTCAGAGTTTAGAATTAACTTGATATTTCTAATTTTGCAATGATTAAATTTGCTAATATCCGCATTAAATTTATTTCTATAATCTGTTTGAAAACCAATAATAACATATCGAGGAGTTTCTAATTGACTAGATGATTTTATTTGCCATGTTTGTTGTGACGTAACTTGTAACACTAGAAACTCATGTAAATCCCAACTTCTGAATGGGATATATAAGGAGTTATTTTTGTTATTAACAATTTTTAATAAATTAAATTTTTCCTCATCATTTGGATAAATATGTTTGATACGCCACTGTATTTTATTTATCTTAATTTTTAATTCTTGTTGACTAATATAGACGTTACTGTCATTTCTAGCACGTATTAAAACAAGTTCTTGCTTGGCATTCACAATAACTTTCTTAAAATCTTCAGCGAAACTCAAAAGCAGTTTTAGAGGTATCGAAACTATGAATTCTCCAGTGTCATTAATAATATTGTCGTTATACCATCCCGCAGTTTCATATATTGATTTTTCATTAGAATTCATTGAAACATACGCTTTCATTGTACTGCAAATACCAACATTCTTTACTTTATCTATTTCCATGCCAAATAATTCATATCGCATTTCATCAAACAGGTGTGCAAAACCGTTATTAGCTAATTTAGCCTTGATAGGAGTTTTTCCATCCTTTTCTAAAAATTTTCCTTCTATTACAATGTAACTATCGTGGGGTACTGTGTAAATATCTTGATAATGTATAGGTATTCGAATTTCATCATTGTTCTCATACTGTGTGAGTGCATATGGATCATAAGTATGTAATTCTTCACGCCTAATAGCAGTACTGAATCTCACACCCTCGTTGATGTTTAATACTTCATTCATTTTTATTTATTATTTGATTTTCTTTTGTTTTTTAGTTTTAAACTGATTGATTGCAGAAAGCTGATATTTTTGTGTGTTAACGTGCATGCAGTTGACAATGAATTGAATTTACTTGAACTTTTCTTCTTATTATATACTTTACAGGTATTAAAATTAATACCCATAATTTATACTTTTTTTAAATGCAATCTGATTGTAACTTCTTCACCCCTAAAATCTACCAATTGACCGTTCTGATCAACAATACGTAAAGTTATGTTGTTTATAGTTCGAACGTTCACAGGTAAATAAATGATATATCCTGGTGTTTCTATTATTTTATAGCCTGGCGGAACAGAAAGATTGAACTCATGAATTGTGTGAACTAAATCATTATTTCTATATGCCCCAGTAACAATATTGCACTCAATTGCTAATGTATTTACATTCATTATGTTGACAGGAAAATCAGAAGTATGAATTACATTAGGCCCTAATTTTCGTTTAGAAAAACCCAGTAATTCTCTAATACTATCATGAGGTTCGAAATTTATTTCACAAGTAAATGCAATTTCACATTTTAAAGTAGTAGTGTTAGCCTTAATTGTTAATAAATTTTATTTTTGTCTTTTCTTAATTTCATTGTGATAGTTTAAAATTTTTTCAAAATTGTCATCGGCACTTGGGTCACCAATTTTCAAGCGTAAAAAGTCATTTATATCATTAATTTCATAATTACCTGTAGGCAATTCTATTACTTCATAATTCTTGTTATTATTTTTTTTATAATAAAATTTATTATTTGATTCATTTATATTTGGTACTGAATTATATGTGCTAAAATTAATTAGACCTATTACATAATGTTCATGATTGTTTAGTTCAATAGGTGTGAAAAAATCTACACTTAGTATATTTGATTTTCCCGATAATGTTATCGTTCTCGACATTTCAAGGAAAATGAATGAAACGAAAGTGTTTATTGTTTATATAAAAATTTTAAACATAAATGACCGCATTTAAATGAATCATAACTTTGATCTGTATTGTAATTGTATTTTATTTTTACGTTATTTCCAAAATATTTTATTAATTCAAAGGGTGGGGGTAACTTGCCAAAACTATCATAATACATAATAGAATTCCCATTTTTTCTATAAGCAACACCAATGAGTACCAGATCCATCAAAATTATCCAAATTAATAATAGTGCTTTCATTTTTTAATGGTTTATTAGGTAATTTATTGCGCATGTAAATACCGCGAAAATTTTGAATTTTTTGTGTGTACTTTAATAAATCATGATTTGTCAACGCACGATTAGGTAATTTTGTTAATGTTTTTTTTCTTCCTTCTTGTTCGTTTTTTTTTAGAATGGCCATTACCATGTTTATAGGGTTTCAAATATAATCCGGAACCACCCATCAACTTTTTAACACCGTGCGATGCAGCGCCAGTGGCGGCGCCCGCCAATATTGCCTTGCCAATTAAGGGTAATAATGAGCCTAGTTTATTACAACCCATTCCAAATTTTCTCATTAATTTCATAGAATTATTTACAATCCAAGCAGCGCGCTTTTCACCTGCAGATGCACTTTTTGATTTAATTCTTGATGACGCAGCTTCTTGTAATATTTTATCTGCTATATGTCGATCTTCTAATTTATTACTTTTAGAATATGCTATATCATGTTGTTTACAGGTTGCATCCAAAGTATTAATACCTGGATCGCCTCGGGCTAACCGCTTTTGTAAATTTGTACCAGGCCCACAATATTGGTATCCGGGTATGTGCAATTCAAAAGGTAATTTATTTATAACAGAATTGATTAAACCTTGTCCGCTGTGATGTGTAATCATGAAGAGTTATACATCAAATGAGTATAAATAAGAAGTTATCTTCTATTTATATCAATTATGTAACATACATTTGAATAGAATGCATTTCAAACACCAAAATAAAAGTTTAAACGTTGATAATTTCGATATAAACACTAATAATATTAATAAAAAACATGGTGATTTATTGCCAAATACTGTCAGATGTATAATTTGTGGTCCCTCTAATTGTGGTAAAACAAATGTCATTCTTAGTTTATATAAATTTCTAGAAAATTGCATATCACGTGTTAAAGGAATGAAATTTTTTCCCTATACAGATAACAGTGAAATTGTCAAACCTCAAGATTCAAAACAAAATTCTATTTTTATATTCGACGATATTGCATGCGATAAACAGGACTGCATGAGGGAATATTATAGTCAAGGACGCCATAATTCAGTTGATTGTTTCTATCTTTGTCAGACATATGCTCGTATTCCTAAACAGTTAATACGAGATAATGCAAATTTAATAATACTTTTTAAACAAGACGAAAAAAATTTACAACATGTGTATTCAGATCATTGTAATACTGATATGAGTTTCATAAAATTAAAAGATTTTTGTTCTCACTGTTGGAATAAGAAGTACGGATTTGCTGTTATCGACAAAGATAGTGATTTGTTGAACGGTCGTTATAGAGATGGATTTGATAATTTTCTAAAAAAAATTTAATAATATGTACTATATAAGTTATATATATATATATATATATATATATATATATATATATATATATATTATATTGTACGTAGTTATATTATAAACATTACCAAGTAAAGAACTAAAAGAATTAAAACAAGTAAGCAAGATACACTTAAAAAAATTGTACGTGTAAGTAAAGATATAAGAAGTAAATATCAAAGTTTAAAACGAGGACAAGTTGAATCTGAGCATGAGCTTGCTAAAACATTCAAACCGATTACTGAACCTTTAGAAGAATTAATTATAAAAGAACAAATAAAATTAGAATTACCTGATAACACACCTATAAAACAATCACCTAAAAGAAGTCACGATGATACATTTAATTCCATATTTACTCCTACATTAAGTTCTAAAAAACGTAAAGTGAGTAGGACGCCTTTTCAAACACCAAAAACAACGCCATTTGTACTTGACGGTGAAATTATAGCGGAAACAGATGGTGAAGAATCTCCACTAAAATTCACACAAGATTCTTTGGAAAAATCTGTTGAAACACCTGAAGAATTGAAAGATTTGCTGGGCAACATTGCTGCAGAATATTTTAAATTTTACTTAATTTCCAGTGATAAAGATAAGGATAATGTATACGGGATTCGTCGAACTTCAGATGGAGATTGGATGATTGGAAATTCAAAAGTTGAAATTGACAATAATGATTTAAAGATAAATGATAAATGGTATGAAGGGACACGTGGTCTTTATGAGTTGCTTTTCAAAAAAAATTATAATAATTATACAGAAGAAGATGAAAAAAATTACATTGAAATAGTTTTAAGTACAAGTGCACACAGATTTGGTTATAATGAGTTAAATAAACTTAATAATAATCGAAGCAAAAAATATCGGGAAATTATCAAACCCGCCATTGAAGCGGGTCGTGGAGGCGAGAAAAGAAGGAGTTATTCTCTTACAGACACTACTACAGGATATGGCATTTTACCAAAATATATGAGTGTTACACCCAATCATCGTGAATATATTTACTGGGATAACCCCAACGAACTTGTTGAAAGACTACAATTATTAATTGCCTCCAAAGAAGCAGGCAACACAGACCATGATAATGAAATTCTATCAATTGTAGAAGAGTTGCGTGAACCTAATATAATTGTACAGTTTCTGTTACAAAATTATACTTCTAACAATGAATAAAAATAAAGAATTATTATCAAAAATTAATAATTATTTATTAAACCTCAAACATTTAAAATATATAACTGAAATGTATTGTATAACTAAAGGGATAATACTAATAATAATAAAATGATAAATAAATCGTTTAAACAAATTTGGGAAGAAATTAAACTAATTCTGGTAAAGATAGAAGAATTAAAACAATATATGGAAGACTTTACAAGAATAATAAATTTAAATAATAACAAATGTACTGAAACAAACAGTCGTAAAAGGAAATGTGAATATAACGAACATATAATAACAAAACGTAAAAGAAATTATTAAATAATATACAGTTTTTTAAAAAATATTTAGAAATTTGTGCTGTGGTTCATTAGTTTTCCTCTGATTACCACGTGTTCACAACTAACTTGTAAACACAGGAATTTGAGGTTTGATAAAGTATTTACAGAAAAAATATGGTTAGTTATTTTTCTCTACTGATTAACATGAACTAATATAAAATGCGTGCATAAAGCTAACATTTCATTATAACAAGAACTGAACAGCTACCGGTATCGTTGCTCACTCCTCCAGTTACTACAAACAAAAGAAGGGTAAGTAATATTTGTATATTTATATTAAATTTTTATTTTATAAATTGTTTTTTTGTTATTAGAAATCATGGATTCTGCTGCAGCCATCGAAAAGCTAAATAGCCTTGGACAATATACAAAGAAAAATATAATAAAAATAAAAGAACTAAAAGAAAATACACCATACTTCATTAAAGAATCCCGCTATGTGTTTACAAAATTTGGACGTTCAATACTCCTGGACCTGGGGGATTTCGTAACATTTCTACCGAAACGTTTCAACACATTGGAGATCGATGAAGTGGAGTCGTTGTTCCCAACACAATATTTATTTGTAAAAAAAAATGAACATGACTACATTGAGATTTTCTTAAAACTCAAAATGAAATGGAGTATAATAAAATGTAACAGAATTCTTTTATAAAAATTTTTATTTATATATTTTCATACATATAATTATATTTTTTTTTTGTATCTCCTAAGAATTTTACAATCTATCTAAATATAAGATAATAAGTAAAAATATAACAGCAAATGAATTACATGAGGAGCATTTGTCCATTGACAAAAACTCTAAATATTAACTATATAATGTTAGTTAAATCTATCTACTAAATCTAATGGTTTAAAACGTTTTAATCGTCGTATGTCCTCACTGCTGTCTAACAATTTCACTGCACTTATGTTTGGGTGGGCTTCAAGTCTTTTAAGATATTTGGTACTAAATTGTTCGATTGTTTCTTTCACTGTACACATGTTGAGGTCTCTGTGGATGTTTACATTTGGCACATACCAAGGAGCATTTGTAATTGTTCGGAGGCACTTAGATTGAAAGCGTTGAAGTATTTCAATATTGGAGTTGCTTGCTGTTCCCCAGAGTTGTATTCCATACGTCCAGACTGGTTTAAAGATGCTTTTATATATCAGTAGTTTGTTTTCCAGTGACAGTTTGGAAGTTCTACCTAATAGCCAATAGTGCTGCCTGAATTTTAGTCCCAGTTGTTTTCTTTTTGAGAAGATGTGTTTACGCCATGTTAGTCTTCTATCAAGATGTATTCCTAGATATCTTGTTTCTTCAGTTTGCGGTAGCGGTTGGTTATTGAGTGTTACCACAGGACACGTACTTTTATTCAAGGTAAAGGTTACATGGACTGATTTGGTTTCGTTGGCTTTTATTCTCCAGATTTTTAGCCACTTTTCGATTTTTTTAAGCTGTATTTGAAGAAGATGTGAGGCCTCTGCTGAATTTTTATGACAAGCTAGGATTGCTGTGTCATCAGCAAATGTGGCAACTGTAGAATTTGGAGTTGTTGGAATATCAGCCGTGTAAATGAGGTAGATAATAGGTCCAAGAACACTACCTTGGGGTACTCCTGATTTGATTGGGTATAATGGACTACATTCTTCTTTGTATTTTACTGTAAAATATCTGTTTGTTAGATAGGATTCTAGGATTTGATAGAAGGTATGAGGGATGTTACTTTTTAATTTATATAGCAGGCCAATATGCCACACTTTATCGAACGCTTTCGAAACATCTATAAAAGCTGCTGAACAGTAGTGTTTTCTTTCAAATGTTTTGTTTATTACGTCGACTACTCTATGAACCTGCTCAATAGTTGAGTGTTGTTTTCGGAAGCCAAACTGATGATCCGGAATTAATTTTCTTCGCATACGTATGGGCTCCAGTCTTGTGATGAAAAGTTTTTCAAATACTTTTGAAAGTACAGGTAGTAAACTTATTGGACGATAGGACGATGTTTCCTCAGCGGGTTTCCCTGGTTTGTGTATAAGAATAATTTGAGCTACTTTCCATTGTGATTGAAAAACTCCAAGTCTTAAGATTGTGTTAAATATATAAGTTATAAGAATGATTGCTTTAAATGGGAGTTGTTTTAAAATTTTTCCAGAGATTAAATCGTATCCGGGAGTTTTTTTTTGGATTTATATGTTTGCATATTATCTCGAGAACATCCTTCGGTTTAAAATGTCGTATAGGATAATCCAATCAGTTGGATATAATTATATAATGTAACATTTTTACTATATAATAAAATATATATTATACAATTTATTTTTATTTATTTACTCTTAAATATTTCTTTAACATCGTCACTTATACTAGTAGAGTCTTTAATATTACGTATGTTGTTACTATTTTTAAATTCATTATCATTAATATTACGTATGTTGTTGTTATTATTTTTACATTCAATAATTTGATTTTTAATTTCGTTAATTTTAATTTCAATCCCTTTTTTAAATAAATCTGTTGCAGTGAAATATGTTTGTATACTTTTATTAATATTTTGTTGTAAATTTTTCATATTGTTTATAATATTTGTAATTTCATTGATTTGTCTTTGAAGTTCTCCTTTTATTTTGTTTGTTTCAGCGATACGTTGTTGTATTTGGTGTCCATTTTTGTCAATTATTTGCATGTTACTTTTTATGGTGTCTTCAATTCCATTGATTCGACTTTGAATTTCTTCTTTCATTTGATTTGTTGCAATGATATGTTCTTGTGTTGGGTTTCTAGAACTTTTCATATTTGTTTCTTGCATTTGAACATTAGCTTCAAAATTATTTATAATTCTATTGATTTTATCATTTATTATGGTTATTTGTTCTTGTATAGTATTATTTAAATTATTAAAATCTGTTGAATATTCGTTTTCTAGCCTAATAATTTCTTCTTTTATTTTACTATTTACTGTAATAAATTGTTCTTGTATTTTGAGTTCCTCTATTTTTCGTACTTTATTTAAATTTATATTTAAGTTTTTAAAATTTGCTAAATATTTGGTGTCTAACTCAATAATTTTTTTATTTAAATTATTTATAAGTATCAAAAATTTGTTTTGTATGTTTGTCGATAACGCAGTAGGCGTTAGTTTAGAATATTGTCCAAATTTGTTGACACTCATTTTTAAAATGACTAACTTTAACTTAAAACAATTAATGTTATATTATTTAATAGTCAACATTTTCACTTCCTCTTCTATGCAATACATGTTTAGGAATAAGTTTCTCCCAATCTTCGTAAAATACAGTATGTTCTAGTATGACGTAACTTGTACACACTATCTCCTTATCATTTTCAATGTGAATAATATGATAATTCTTAAGCGATTGTCTATATCTACATATACTAAACACTTCTTTATTTTTAAATAAAACTATAATACATGAATTAGGACTAAAGTCATTCACTCTAATTTCTATGTTATCTAATATTTCATCTGTACTATATGGAAGAAACACACGATGGTGGTATGCGAAACACATTTTTTTTATAGGTTTAATGTTCAACATACAAGTTAATAAGTAATTTAATATTTCATTTTACTTAATATATATACAAAAAAAATTAAAATAGTAACAGAATGATTTTTTGATAAATTACCTTTTATCTATACTTTCAAAATGTCAGTTTTATTAATCCAAGAATTATAATTATTACTAAAACCAAGCCATTTCACATACACCTGAGAACCTTTTTTGCGTAATACTTTTTCTACAAGGTAATCATTTGGGTATTTAGTTTTTTGTAACTCAAATTCGTAAAAGCCACCTTCAATTGGATTATTTTGTTGATCTTTTAATTTGTAGGTAATCGGGTTTGTACACTGAACTTTATCGATTACAAAAATTTCTGTTGTCCAATTAGGTTCATACCCCTTTTGAAATATATGTTTATGTTTACTAATTCTTACAAAATCGCCCACTTTGTATTTACCTTTATAACAAAATTTAATATTATTATAAACATTTTTTAATAAATATTTCTCTACTTTCTTAGTAACATCGGCAGGTTTCATATGTATTGTTCTATGTACTTTATTGTTATAGTTATTAATTAAATTTGTTATTATTTTTAACCAGTTATGAGATCCCTGATAATTAAAATGACGCCACATATTTGTTTTGAGTGTTCGATTAAACCTTTCACATACAGATGCTTTTAAATTACTATACGTTGAATAATGATTTATATTAAATTTTTTCATTAAACTATTAAACTTTGTATTATAAAATTCTTTCCCATTATCAGTTTGTAAATTTTTTGGAATACGACCTTGTTTAAAAATTTTACTCATTGCCTGAACAATATAATCAGCCGATTTTGATTTTATCGGTTCAGCCCAAGCATATTTGGAAAATACATCAATAACTGTTAATAAATATTAATGATTTTTATTTTCTTTAGCATAGGGAATCATTTCTACGAGATCTGCTTGCCATAAATCATAAATTCCCTTTACTATTACACGTCTACGTGGATAATTTCGACGAGCTGGCTTGTGTAATTCATTTACAATTTTAATTTTAGTCATTATTTAAAATGTATATGTATACTAGTTTTCATTTCTAACTACAGATGTATACTAATGAAATATTTACTTTGATAATGTTTATCAAGAATAAAAATAATGAACCACATACAAGTTGATATAAAATTATTAAAACCTCAAATTCCCCTGTTTAAAAGTTGTGAACACATGTTAATCAAGAGTAAAAATAGTGAACAGCATACATGTTGATATAAAATTATCAAAACCATGAATTCCTGTTTTTAAAACTTATATAGAGCGATATTCACAGTGAATTCTCGCAAACAAAAAACAATTCTTCTGAAAAATATATACACATTATATATATACACACATTTAAAAGTTATCCAAAATCGAAATACAAGAAGAATTCATGTAAGTAATAATATAAATAATAATAAAATAATATAATGATGTTCTCTCTGCTTATTAGCAGGTGAAACCTGTTCAAAAAATTAACAAAAATCATCAAATTTAAGATTAGAAGAAGATAACAAATAACGTTAGATTATTGAAACATATCTGATATTATTTTATACAAATTATATAGCAGAACCACCCTGATTTCGTAATAAGTAAGAACATTATATCATCTTATAATTCATAAGATGCTTACTTGCAAGGGTGTCATGTTTACTTAGTATAAAATGTACGTGAGAATGTTTCTGTAGTTAGTTATAGTTCATATGTTAACTTTGTAACTTGTAATCGCTTTTCGTAAAATAAAATAACTTTTTAAAAACGCATTTCTTCGTTTTTAAAATAAAATTGGCGCAGTCGGTAGGATTGCAAACGGCTTCATTGAGTAAATTTACAAAAAAAAAAAACCTGTGTTAAGCCGTCGATTTCAATCGTTCATTTGCAAATCCGAATCTCGCGAAAAGTGCATTGTTGCCGAGACGATCCGTGCCGTCGCCAAGTCAGAGCCAGCATCCATCTCTAACAATCCGAGTACAACTACAAGGGAACTATCAACTTCTGGTGCCCAGAGTCCGAGCCGTCGCCGAGCCAGAGCCAGAACTAGCCACCAGCTACGAGGACGAGGAACAACGAGCAGCCTGAGGGAACATCAGAGCATCGCAACCCGTTCCATCCCCGAAACCACAACAGGGCAAATGAAGATTGCCATCAGCACCATAGTCCTTCTACTGTGAGTCGCAAACCCATTATTCAAACTATTATACCTATTTAATATTTAACAAGCTTATAAGCTGAACTTATAATTGTTATTTAAATATTGTTATTATTATATTAATTTAAAATGACTACACCGCCAACTCCAGACACAGCAAACATTTTCACACATCTCAATGAGGACATACTTATGTTCCTAGACATAATCCCAAATTTTGACGGTAACAGTAAAACTCTAAGTGATTTCATTACATCCACTGAAGAGGTTATTAATATTATTAATCAATCGAGCCCTTCAGAAATTACTAAAAAATTAATATTGCTATCAATAAGGAAAAAAGTTACCGGCCAAACAAGAGAACTATTATCAGGCACAGCAACAAATTCTTGGGGTGAACTAAAAACATTTTTATTACAAAATTACGGCGATAAAAGAAATGAAGCAACTATTTTGATAGAAATTTGTGACTTAAAACAATTAAATGAATCCATTTTTGACTATCATAAAAAAATATTCGAATTATATTTGATTTATAAGAGCAAATTAGAAATTAAACTTGTAGGACAGGAATTAAAAAATATGATCGCCTTTGGTCAAATTTATGCAACCCAATGCTTTATTAAAAATTGTCGAGAACCTTACAAATCTCAACTGAGTGCCAGACACCCAACATCATTGACTGAAATAGCAAATTTAATTACAAATGATTTGCAGTACGTTAAAAACCAGCCTAAACCCTCTGTACAGACAGTACACAAACCAATACCATACCAAGTCCCATCTAATGCCTTCCGAACAACACAACAATTCGTTAATAATCCATCAGTCTCAAATCAACAACCTCAATTCCCCAGACAACCCCCACAACAGAAACCCATGTATAAACCAACTCCAATGTCTATCAGTACTCGCTCGTTCCGACCCAACCAAAATAATAGATTCACACCACAATCAAGACCTACATTTGTCGCCGAAGAACTATATAATATCGAACAAAACCCAGAAATCGAACCTGACTCAGAACAAGACTCGCAAAATTACGAAGAACTCGAATATCTATCCGATCTCAATTTGAATCAATGACCATCAATATGATTAGCAATTTGCCATATCTAAAACTGCAAGACCTATACATTTTAATTGACACCGGATCCTCACAAAATTTCATTAGTAAAGTTTACGTCTATAAAAATAAATCCAAGTTTAAAATTTTCAAAGAATCCTTCACCATTAATACAATGAACGGTAAATCTAAAGGAGACGAGTATACGTTTATAAAATATAAAGATAAAGAATTAAAATGTTACCTATATAATTTTCATTCCAGTTTTCACATTCTACTCGGTTTTAATGGTTTAAAAATATTAAACGCTCATATAAATTTACAGAAAGAGGTAATAACATTTTTAAATAAATACAAACATAAATTCGAATATTTCGATCAAAATTCAAAACACACGGTTTTTAATATGGAAACAATAAACAGAACAAACATTAATATCGAGCATTTAAACGACGAAGAAAAGAAAGAAGTAATAAAATTATTAAATAAATTTAATGACATAATACCTAAAGATAATGAAAAATTAACATTCACAAGTAAAATTAAGCATCGCATTAGAACAAGTGCTGAAACACCTGTCTATTCTCGTAATTACAAATATCCAGAGATTTATAAAGAGGAAGTAGAAAATCAAATTTCTAAATTACTGTCAGATAATATAATCCAACCATCGTATTCCCCATGGTCATCCCCGATCTGGGTGGTGCCCAAAAAAAGTGATTCCTCGGGACAACAAAAATATAGAATGGTAATGGACTATCGCCGTTTAAATGAGAAAACTATAGACGACAAATTCCCCATCCCGGACACAACCGATATTTTAGACAAACTAGGCAAAAGTTGCTATTTCACAACAATCGATCTCATGAGCGGGTTCCATCAAATCGAAATGGACCCAAGGGATATTGAGAAAACGGCCTTTAACACCAACAGTGGCCATTACGAATTCACCCGCATGCCTTTTGGGCTCAAAAACGCCCCTTCTACGTTCCAAAGGCTCATGAACTATGTTCTCCGTGATTACATTAATAAGATTTGTTTTGTCTACCTAGACGACATCATCGTACTAGGCACTAGCATTCAAGAACATTCTGAAAATATTGCCAAAATTTTCCAAAAACTTAGAGAAGCGAATTTAAAAATACAGCCAGACAAGTGCGACTTCTTCCGGAAAGAAGTATGCTACTTAGGACATATAATCATTACTCAAGGCATCAAACCAAATCCTGAAAAAATTAAAACAATTCAAAATTTCCCGCTTCCAAAAACCCCAAAAGAAATAAAATCTTTTCTTGGCCTTCTCGGATATTATCGTAGATTCATAAACAACTTTTCTAAAATCACGAAACCATTCACACTCTGTCTGAAAAAGGGAAGCAAAATTGATATTCATAACAAAGACTATTTGGAAAGTTTCAAAATTTGTAAAAACTTATTAAGCTCTAATCCGATACTGCAGTATCCAGATTTTGAAAAAGAGTTTATATTGACCACCGATGCTAGCAATTATGCTCTTGGAGCAGTTTTGTCACAAAAACATAACAACAAAGATTTACCCGTCGCTTATGCATCGCGAACTCTTAACAACCATGAACAAAATTATAGTACCGTTGAGAAAGAGCTATTGGCAATCGTTTGGGCCACGAAACATTTCAGGCAATACCTTTTAGGAAGAAAATTTAAAATTATTACCGATCATAGACCGCTTATTTGGTTAAATTCCCTTAAGGGACCAAATCAAAAATTAATTAGGTGGAAATTAAAATTGGAAGAATTTAACTATTATATCGAATATCAGAAAGGTAATCAAAATTATGTAGCTGATTGTTTGTCACGAATTAAACCTGGTTTCGAAATTAAATACAAAAACGACGATATTTTTGAAAGTAAAAATCCACTCGTTCATTGCATATCAAGAGACTTTGCAATGTCTCAAGGTTTTGCTGACCAAGTGAACCACCGGTACAAGACAAAAGACAAGATAGATAAAATTACATGTGTAGACGATAAGATTGTAATACAACCTGATAACAACAGGACGATAATTCATCTGCTAACGAAGAATAAATACTATGAAAAACCCACCATGCAAAATATCCGGCATTGTTTAAACACGTTATTGGACTATTTAATACAAAATGACATAAACGAAATAGACTTACCAAAAATCTGTACGGGATTAGATAAGAAAAAATGGCCCCAAATAAAATCCTTAATAGAAGATATTTTCCAAAACAGTTCAATAATTTTTAATGTTTTTGAAGAACCAAAAGACATCAAAATTAAAAATTACGCTAGTTCAATCGTTGTTGAAGTAGACGATCAAAATTCCTCAAGTACAGAAACAGCACATACAGACGACGAGAAACCTTTGAATGGACTGACTTATATCGAATCACCCGTGAATGTAGGAAGAAATCAAATTGTAGTAAAAGAAGTTAATACCAAAAATCACGTAAAAATCGAAAAATTATTCAACAACAAAATTCAAAGATTTTACCTATACCTCAATAAAGTTAATTGCAATAAAACTATTCTGGAATTCATAAAACAATACCTACAGCCCGGAATAAATTACTACTGCCTAATACCTGAACAGTTCATCAAAACCTTTAATGCCGTACTCCAAATTATGTTCAGATCAAATTCATATAAACTAATCTCTTGTAAAAACTTAATAACTGACGTACAAGACAGAGACGAACAAATACTAAAAATTAGCTAATATCATGAAGGAAAAACAAACCATCGTGGTATTACAGAAACTTATCAAAAGCTAAAACAAACAATGTATTGGCCAAACATGCAAAAAGACATACAAAATTATATAAATCAATGCGAAACCTGCTTATTAAATAAATACGAAAGAAATCCGATACAGATACCTAACATTTTAACCCCCACGACAAATAAACCCCTCGAAAAAATCCACATAGATCTACTATCTCTAGAAAAAACAAAGTTCCTGACCATCGTAGACAGTTTCTCTAAATTCGCTCAAGCCTACGAATTAAAATATCAAAATGCAATAACTATTATCAACAAATTAATGAAATATTTCTCGCACTATGGTATCCCTTTAGAAATAATCGCTGATAACGGCAAAGAATTTAACAATCAAATATTAACTAATTATTTAAATATCAGAAAAATTAAAAACAACTTTACAAGTATTGACAACCCTAAATCAAATGGAATCGTCGAAAGATTTCATAGTACCTTAATCTAACATCTTCGAATTCTTAACCAAAATAAAATATTTAAAGAACAAAAATTAAAAGAAAGAGTAAATTACGCATTAATCGCATACAATAATTCTATACATTCGGTCACTAAACAAACACACGTTAATGTTTTATTCGGACATTTAAATTTAAATAATATTAATCAAACCGACGAAATAGTCATAGACTCCTACATTCAAAACCATAAAGAAATGATGCAGGAAGTTTATAATCAAATTAAAAGAAATATTGAAATAAGTAAAGAGAAATATTCTAAAGAACCTGGGAACACAATCGACCTACCCGAGCAAGTATATTTAAAACAACATAAAAGAAATGTCGGTAAATGCGAAAAACCTAAATTTAAAATAATAAACGTAGAAAAAATAATTCCCGAAAGATGTCAAATCATTGATAATAAAAATAAAAAACATAAACTAAACCAAATTAAAAAACCACGTGCTGTTGCAGATACACAACCATCGGACATCCCGAGTTGCTCAAAAATGAAACCGGAAACCCCGGCATAAACATAGTAATGTTAGGCGATGCGTACGTTCAAACGCATGAAAAGTACATTTTTGTTAATCTAAATCTCGATAACGTATTAAACCAAATAAATAATCTACTAAAGAATAAACATAAACTTTACATTGAACTTCAACCCTTAACCCTATCATCCTCTAACGGCACTTTCAATAACAGCATGAACATCTTAGAAAATATAATCAGTAAAATAGACTCCAAAAAATACATATCCACAAAACGACATAGACGCGGTCTTATTAATGGTCTTGGTTCTATCATAAAAAGTATTAGCGGTAATTTGGACGCTTCAGACGCGGAAAAATACAATAACTTAATAAATAAATTATCCACCAATCAAGAAATTCTAAAAAATAGCCTAAACTCTCTAATTTGGCACAATAAAAATTTAACAAACCAATTTAATAAACAATTAGATTTAATCAATCAGAATAATATTAATATTATGCAAAATCTAGCGTCATTAAAAAAATCTGTTTAACGAATTGATTCATATAGCCAATCAACTATACATCACACTAATTCAGATCGAAGAGACATTCACCTTTTGTAGCTTAAACACCCTCCATTTTGGGCTCTTATCGCGAGAAGAAATTATTAATATGATTCAGAATAAAATTAAAGAACCAGTAAACAAAATCATTATAAATAGCTGGGAAAGTAGCCATTTAATTAAAACATATTGCCAATATGACAACTTGAGCCTAAGAATGATAATAATTATTCCAATTCCTGAATATAAAAGTCACCTAATCCAATTTACTCCAATACCCACTTCTTTGTCCGATAATTACCATACTCTAAACATTATACCTGGATACTACGAAGAACAGAATTGTCAAATTAGAAAATTAAAGGAATGTATTAAAATCGATATGTCAACCCACTTCTGTCAAAAAGAAAATAATGTTATCGATACTTGCTTAACAAACCTGTATTGTCAT
Source organism: Stenolophus ochropezus (assembly GCA_035578165.1). NCBI lineage: Eukaryota > Metazoa > Arthropoda > Insecta > Coleoptera > Carabidae > Stenolophus > Stenolophus ochropezus. The sequence goes on along the minus strand of JAQOWZ010000136.1, from coordinate 60,292 downwards.
CACGATAATAAACATTGTAATTATATTAAAGTCCACAATAAGAACGAAATATTTCAGATTCCCAATACGAATGTAAAATATTCATACTTACCAAATGAAGAAGACATAAAACTTGAATGCGAACAAGATGTATTACAGAAGAAATTAAAAGGAATATATTCCGTAAAGAATTGTAAAGTCAATAATGATAACTACGAATTTCACAAGTCAGTGGGCAAAATACTTAAATTTAACTTCGATAATAAGTCACCCACAAAAATCATTAATAAAACCATAAGCATAAAATCTTTGGAAAAAATTACTTTAAATGATCAAGCCACAGTGAAATTAGATAATTCTTATTCGCATTCGAACATTAACAATATTTGTACACTAATAGTTGTAATAATTATATTAATCGTTATATTAATTAAGCTTTTTAAATTATGTAAAAGTAAATACGACATCTATAAGAATAAAACAAAATTTAGACCAAAAAATGAAGTCATCTCTTTGGAAGAGATACCTTCATCTAACAGGGGAGGAATTATATAGCAGAACCACCCTGATTTCGTAATAAGTAAGAACATTACATCATCTTATAATTCATAAGATGCTTAGTTGCAAGGGTGTCATGTTTACTTAGTATAAAATGTACGTGAGAATGTTTCTGTAGTTAGTTATAGTTCATATGTTAACTTTGTAACTTGTAATCGCTTTTCGTAAAATAAAATAACTTTTTAAAAACGCATTTCTTCGTTTTTAAAATAAAATTTACATATAAAATACAAACACCTTGCAGTTTTCATCAGTTGTTTGAAAACATTGTTCTGAAGAATAACTATTTTGTTTACCGCTAAACAATGAATAGTAATCTAAGTTCACTTAGTGATCAAACAATAACTCATATTCGAAAATCAATAAAGTTAATTAAAACTGATGATGAAATTAATAGATGGCGTAAACATTTAAATAAAATAATTTCATTACTAAATAAATATATAAAAAAGAAAGGCTATAAAAATAATAAAGAAGAAAATTTATTAAAACTTGAAGCTAATTTAACAATTCTAAAAACATATAACTAAAAAACAAAAAAACTTAAAAACTAAAACTGGATCTGGATTCTGTAAGAATGGAAAACCAAAATATAACTTACTATGGCAAGATATAAAATCTGTTTTTCAAAAACGTATTAAAACCGGCGTAATAATAATTAAAGCGGGAATTAAAGATTCCAAAATATTTCTACAACATGCAATTAGAATATTTAAAAATAAAATTAAAAAAGCATTACAGTCATCTGTATTAAAAGTGAATGTCGTATTTAGTGGACATTTCATTTTACCAAGTTCTGGTATAAGTGAAATTAAAACATTCAATTCAAGAAATGAAGTAATTGACAATTCAACAAACATAAAAGAATGGTATAAAGAAAATGTACTAGATAAAGTAATGAACGATTTAGAAGAGTTTCAAGAACGAGACTCAGGTTGGGCTTTATATGAAGTTCTACACCTGAAAGTAAACATAAACAATTATTCACCCATCACTGCTTCTGGCGATGTATTGTTACCAGCAGACATAAAAGCAAAACAAGCAATTATAAATATCAAGAATGATGATGATTATTGCTTTCTTTGGGCTGTTACATCGGCTCTCTATCCAGTACGTAATAATTCTAACCGTACATCTGCATACCCACATTTTTCAACAATTCTACAGTATGATGTAATAGAATTTCCAATAAAATTAAAAAGCATTGTGAAATTCAAAGAAATGAATGGACTTAACATAAATGTCTACACACTTGAAAAAGTGGGTAAGTAAAAGCATGATGTCGTACCAGTACGTCTAACCAAATGTGAATATGATAAAACAATACATTTACGGATGATGTATGCCGGAGACGAGGAAGACGAGGAGGAAGATGAAGCAGAAGAAGATCTGATTGAAGATAATGACCGCATGGATGTTGACATCACTGAGAATGTTAGAAGACTTAAATCGCCTAAAAATTATAATTTTATGTGGATAAAAAATCTTTCACGATTATTGAGAAGTCAAATTTCAAACACACATCGATCATTCTTTTGTGATAGATGTTTAAATCATTTTAGAAGCGAGTGTAGTTTAGAAAAACATAAAGAACATTGTAAAAATGTGAATGAGTGTAAATTAACACTACCCACGGAAGAAAATAAAATATTGAAATTTAAAAACTTTCATCATTAAGAAAAAGTACCATTTGTTATATATGCAGATATAGAATCAATTTTGGAAAAAGTTGAAGAAGCACATGACAAAAATACTGTATATACACAAAAACATGTACCGTTTAGTATTGCATATTACCTGAAATCCTCATACAATGACTCATACTCAAAATTTTATATTTACCGTGGAAGACATTGTATTGACTGGTTTGTTGAAGAACTTAACAATATAGCCAATCAAATTGATAATATACTTAAACATATTAAACCGATGAAATTAACTTACAATGAAGAAATAAATTTTATAAATAGTAAAAAATGTCATATTTGTGATGAAGAATTCACACTGTACAACATAAAAGTACGTGATCATTCACATTTAACCGGAGAATACAGAGGGGCCGCTCATCAACATTGCAATTTAAATTATACAAATTCACATGTTGTGCCCGTTGTATTTCATAATTTATCCTCGTATGATGCACACTTTATTATAAAAGAATTAACTACAAAAATTCCGGGCAATGTATCTCTATTACCAATAAACAAAGAGCGTTATATATCCTTCACAAAATACGTAAAAAACACAAAAATTAATTTCAGATTTATAGACTCTTTTCGCTTTATGGCGAGCAGTTTGGAAAAATTGGCTTCATATCTAACAGATAGTGAAAAGTTGATAACAAGAGCTCACACTGAGTCAGAAGAGAAATTCAAATTAGTTACGAAAAAAGGAATATTCCCATATGAATATCTAGATAGTTGGGAAAAACTAGACGAAGAACAATTACCCAGTATAGAAAAATTTTACAGTTCACTCAAAGGTGATAATGGTAACATTTCAAATGAAGACTATCAGCATGCTATAAATGTGTGGAATTTATTTGAAATTCAAAATTTAGGACAATATGCTGATTTATATTTAAAAACTGATGTTTTATTACTAAGTGACATATTTGAAAATTTTCGTGAAAGTTGTTTAGAAACATATCATTTAGATGCATTACATTACTATACAGCGCCCGGATTAGCTTTTGATGTTATGATGTTAAAATGCAGTAAAATTGAATTAGAACTTTTGACGGACATTGACAAAATTTTATTTATTGAAAAACGAATCAGGGGTGGAGTGTCACAATGTAGTAATCGATATGCGAAAGCAAATAATAAATATATGGGCGACATGTATATTCCAAATCAAACAGACTCTTTTCTTATTTATTTCGATGTATGTAACTTGTATGGTGCGGCAATGAATAATTATTTACCGTATGCAGATTTTTAATGGGTCGATAATTTAAACATATACAAAATTGATTTATTGAATTTAACTAATGATTCACCTGTTGGATATATTTTCGAAGTAGATTTAGAGTACCCTAAAGAATTACACAATGATCATAGAGATATACCGCTTGCCCCCGAACACTTTTCACCCCCTCAATCGAAACTACCTAAATTAATAACAAATTTGTATAATAAAAAAAACTATGTGATTCATTATCAAAATTTAAAACAATATTTAAAATTGGGTTTAAAATTATCCAAAATTCATAAAGTTCTAAAATTTAAACAAAACCCATGGTTAAAAACATATATAGATCTAAATACAAACATGCGAAAACAATCCAATAATGAATTCAAAAAGATTTCTATAAATTAATGAATAACGCCGTGTTTGGCAAAACAATGGAGATCGTTCGGAAATATAAAGATATAAAATTAGTTTCAAAATGGGAGGGAAGATACGACGCAAAATCTTATATACAACAACCAAATTTTCATAGCTGTACAATACTTGATGATGATTTCATACTAATAGAAATGAATAAAAAATCTATGAAATTCAATAAACCCATATATGTTGGTTTCTTTATTTTAGACATTTCAAAAACTTACATTTACGACTTTCATTACAATTATGTTAAGAAAAATATTTGTAACAATACTAAATTATTATACACAGACACAGATAGTCTTATTTAACTATTTAAAAATATTCATATCTATGAAATCATGAAACGAGATGTTTATAAATTTGATACTTCCGATTATCCGCCTGATAACATTTTCAAAATACCTCTTGTTAACAAAAAAGTTATTGGCCTCATGAAGGATGAAAACAACGGTAAAATCATGACAGAGTTTATTGGTTTGAGATCAAAATTGTACACATACAAAGTCTTACAAGATCACAATAATGAAAAAATCAATAAAAAAGCAAAGGGTATAACAGGTGCGGCACTCAGTACTATAACTTTTAATGACTACTATAATTGTTTATTTAATAATGAAACTATAAATAGAGATCAGTATTCTATTAGATCTAAGCAGCATGTTGTACATACAATAAAACAAAATAAGTTAGCTTTAAGTCCTTATGATGATAAACGAATTATAAACTACATGTATACAGACACATACCCTTGGGGTTATAATTTTCAATAAATATATGTACAAAGATAAATTGTATTAATTATTTACCCCACATATATCCACACTCCTATCCTATAAAATTCTAAAAAAATTTACGTGAGATGTGAGGTGTCCGGCGTCGGGCGTCGGGCGTCAGGCGTTGTCCAGGTTCAAGCGCCAGGGCAGGCTACCCAACAGGCGCGGGGTGATGGGCGCCCAGCTTCCAGGCAACACATCGGGCATGAGAGTGAGGTGAGGAGCAATTGTTGTTTTTAAGATATTTATAATACTGTTTTTACGCAAATAAATAAATATATAAAATGTATTTTTTCAAACTCACCCTCAGTATTTACCATAAATCATAGTATAATATATACAAACAGATCCCAGATCCAAATTCCAGACACAGATTCAGATCCCAAACCCAGATCCAGATTCCAGACCCAGATCCAGATCCCAGATCAAAAATCATAAAAATTCATATTTCGCGCTGAAATAGATCCCGGATCCTGGATCCAGATTCTTAACTAAAGTGGAGAGTGGGCACTGTCAACTAAAGTGGAGCGAAGTAGAGAGTGCACCCCCACAAAAGACACTTCTAACTAAAGTGGAGAGTGCACCCCACAAAAAGCACTCATAACTGAAGTGGAGAGTGCACCCTATGGACACTCATTACTAAAGTGGAGAGTGCACCCCCACGGGCACTCCTAACTGAAGTGGAGAATGCACTCCCACGGTCACCCCTAACTGAAGTGGAGAGTGCACCCCCATGGACACCTCCAACTGAAGTAGAGTGTGCACCCCACGGGCACTCCATTTTAAAGTGGAGAGTTCACCCCCATTGACACTTCCAACTGAAGTGGAGTGTGCACCCCATGGACACTCTCAACTAAAGTGGAGAGTGCATGCCATAGGGGCGGAGCATACAGAGTGGATGAATTCGAAAGGGTTGTGCAAGAAGTGCAGGCGAAGAAGAATGGTGGGTGAGGATGAACACGGTCATCGAGGACGAAAACAAGGTATGGCAATTTTAAAAATACGTTGTATATTGTAAGCTACATGGGCTGGATTCTTGTATAACTACCACACTTGAAATAGCAATTTTCTTGTTGCAATGTTTTCTTTTAGCTAAAATATGATGAAAAATTATAAATTTTGGGCGAGGAAGCAAATATTTATATGATTTTTTACAAAAAAAAGTCAGATTTTACATTTTCTTGATGAATACGTTGTATATTGTAAGATACATGAGCTGGATTCTAGAATACCTACAACACATGAAACAGCAATTTTCTTGTTGCAATGTTTTCTTCTAGCTAACATATGATGAAGAATTATAAAATTCGGGCGCGAAAGTAAATTTTTATATGATTTTTTACAAAAATAAAGTCAGATTTTACCTATTCTTGAAGAATACGTTGTATATTGTAAGCTGCATGGGCTGGATTCTAGAATACCTACCACACTTGAAATAGCAATTTTCTTGTTGCAATGTTTTCTTTTAGCTAAAATATGATAAAGAATTATAAAATTCGGACGCGGAAGCAAATATTGATATGATTTTTTACAAAAAAAAGTCAGATTTTACCTATTCTTAAAATGGATATTTTTGTAAAAACATTCATATTCATACTTTAGGATCTATACTATGGATGGTTTTAAGCATTGGACATGCAAAAGTGACCAAAACGTGGTACCAATCAGATAATAAACATTCAAATTTCTGGTGTTATTTTAATGAATACGTTGTATATTGTAAGCTACATGGGCTGGATTCTGGAATACCTACAACACTCAATAGCAATTTTCTTTTTGCAATGTTTACTTTTTGCTAAAATATGATAAAGATTTATAAAATTCGGGCGCGGAAGCAAATATTTATATGATTTTTTACAAAAATAAAGTCAGATTTTACCTATTCTTGAAATGGATATTTTTGTAAAAACATTCATATTCATGCTTTAGGATCTATACTATGGATAATTTTAGCATTGGACCTGCCAAAGTGACCAAAGCCTGGTACCAATCAGATAATAAACATTTAATTTCTTGGTGTCATTTTAATGAATACATAGTATATTGTAAGCTACATTGGCTGGATTCTAGAATACCTACCACACTTGAAATAGCTATTTTCTTGTTGCAATGTTTTCTTTTAGCTAAAATATGATAAAGAATCATAAAATTCGGGCGCGGAAGCAACTATTTATAAGATTTTTTACAAAAATAAAGTCAGATTTTACCTATTTTTGATGAATACGTTGTACCGGGTGGCGCAAAAGTTGTCACCCGATGTTCTTTGGCTGCAATTTTTTTTATGAATAAAAAACTTTGGTTCTGCTTTTTGATTATGTTTAGTTGATGTCTTAATTTTTTTCCTATTAAGTCGAGAAAATGATATCGGCCAATTGGCCGCCGCCAGAATGGATGATCATATGGGCCCGATTTATAGCATTTTCCATTACTCTTGCCAGTACTTCCGGCGATAGGTTCTCGCATTCTTGACGGATATTCTCTTTGAGGGCTTGAAAAGTCTGAGGCTTGTTGACATAGACTCGTGACTTAAAGAAACCCCACAAAAAGAAGTTTGGAACGGTTAAATCGGACGACGTTGCCGGCCAGTGCAAATCACCAAAACGAGAGATTAGGCGACCCGGAAATGTAGCCCTCAGAATTTCCGTTGTGGCTCGTGCAGTATGCGCCGTTGCTCTATCCTGTTGGAACCACATGTTCTCCAGTTCAAATTCATGCAATTGAGGAAGAAGAAAGTCGTTGAGCATAGCTCTGTAGCGCTCGCCGTCCACAGTAGTCGTCTTCAGCCACAGCCGCGATATTCTGAGCAGAACGGTTCCTCCGGGGCCGGCCAGACCTGGCAGCATCTCGTGTTGTACCATATTCTTCTAGGCTTGCGGCTGAACGCCGCAGTGTTTGCCCAGTAGGTGTCAGGCGACCGGGAAATCTGCGCGTAAATTCACGCTGCGTCAACACCAACGACGAATTATTCCGCGAAAAAATCGAAGTAATTAAACCGCGTTTTTGAGGAATATAGCGATTCATGTTTTATGGACATGTATTTTGCATTTGTTTACTTCACAAATGTCAAAGCAGATTTAACATTTGCCGCTATTTGCAAAAATTATAGCATGTTTCAATAGGGTGATTACTTTTGCGCCACCTTGTATATTGTAAGCTACATGGGCTGGATTCTAAAATACCTACCACACATGAAATAGTAATTTTCTTGTTGCAATGTTTTCTTTTAGCTGAAATATGATAAAGAATTACAAAATTTGGGCGCGGAAGCAAATATTCAAATCATTTTTTACAAAAATAAAGTCAGATTTTAACTATTCTTGTAATGGATATTTTTGTTAAACATTCTTATTCAAGCTTTAGGTTCTATACTATGCATAATTTTAGCAATGGGCATGCAAATTGACCAAAACGTGGTACCAGTCAGATAATAAACATTAAATTTTCGGGTGTCATTTTAATGAATACGTTGTATAATGTAAGCTACATGGGCTAGATTCTAGAATACCTACTACACTTGAAATAGCAATTTTCTTGTTGCAATGTTTTCTTTTAGCTTAAATATGATGAAGAATTATAAAATTCGGGCGCAGAAGGAAATATTTATATTATTTTTTACAAAATTAAACTCAGCTTTTACCTATCACATTTGAAATAGCAAACGTGGTACCAATCAAATAATAAACATTCGATTTTCGGGTGTCATTTTAATGAATACGTTGTATATTGTAGGCTACATGGGCTGGATTCTAGAATACCTACCTCACTTGAAATAGCAATTTTCTTGTTGCATTGTTTTCTTTTAGTTAAAATATGATAAAGAATTATAAAATTCCGGCGCGGAAGCATATAATTATATGATTTTTTACAAAAAAAAGTCAGATTTTACCTATTCTTGAAACGGATATTTATGTTAAAACAATTATATTCATGCTTTAGGATCTATACTATGGAAAATATTAGCATAAGAAATGCAAAAGTGACCAAACGTGGTAACGATCAGATAATAAACATTCAATTTTCGGGTGTCATTTTAATGAATATGTTGTATATTGTAAGCTACATGGACTGGATTCTAGAATACCTACCACATTTAAAATAGCAATTTTCTTGTTGTACTGTTTACTTTTTGCTAAATTATGATGAAGAATTATAAAATTAGGGAGCGAAAGCAAATATTTATATGATTTTTTTACAAAAATAAAGTCATATTTTACCTATTCTTGAAATGGATATTTTTGTTAAAACATTCATATTCATGCTTTAGGATCTATACTATGGATGGTTTTGAGCATTGGACATGCAAAATTGACCAAAACGTGGTACTAATCAGATAATAAACATTCAATTTTCCGGTGGCATTTTAATGAATACGTTGTATAGTGTAAGGTACTTACATGGGCTGGATTCTAGTATACCTACCACACTTGAAATAGCAAGTTTCTTGTTGCAATGGATCCTTTTAGCTAAAATATGATGAAAAATTATAAAATTTGGGCGCGGAAGCAAATATTTATATGATTTTTTTCAAAAATAAAGTCAGATATTAGCTATTCTTGAAATGGATATTTTTGTTAAAACATTCATATTCATGCTTTAGGATCTAAACTATGGATAATTTTAGCATTGGACATGCAAAACTGACCAAAACGTGGTACCAAGCAGATAATAAACATCCAATTTTCGGGTGTCATTTTAATGAATACGTTGTATATTGTAAGCTACATGGGCTGGATTCTAGAATAACTACCACACTTAAAATAGCTATTTTCTTGTTGCAATGTTTTCTTCTAGCTAAACTATGATGAAAAATTACAAAATTTGGGCGCGGAACCAAATATTTATAAGATTTTATACAAAAATTAAGTCAGATTTTACCTTTTCTTGATTAATACGTTGTATATTGTGTGACGAAGTGTCACTAGCCTGGTTTCCTTTTAGCAACCACATGCACTCACGATTATTCAACCAATACCGTTGCGTCATCTGTTCATCCGGTCATCATCATATCAATCCTTCCAAACCACGAGCCGAGATTCAAATGTTCAAAGAAGTCAAATGTAATTTGTGAAATATTCTAAAATAATATAAAATGTAATATATTATTTTGTAAAACGCAGGGAAGTCAAACAACAACATTCAGAATAAAATTAAATTTTATTAAACAGAAGTAACAATATCTTAGAACTCTCCATCTCTGTCATACAATTTGTTTAAACGAGTTTAATTAGTAATCGGAGTATAAATACGGTCTCCGGGGTTGAAAATGATCACTTGTTTACTAGCTTCTGATAGCGACCTAAACTAAGTTAACTAGCGACAACTGTTCATCCGGTCATCTTCATATCAATCCTTCCAAACCACGAGCCGAGATTCAAATGTTCAAAGAAGTCAAATAAAATTTGTGAAATATTCTAAAATAATATAATATGTAATATCTTATTTTGTAAAACGCAGGGAAAACAAACAACGACATTTAGAATTAAATTAAATTTTATTAAACAGAAATAACATTATCTAAGAACTCTCCAACTCTGTCATACAATTTGTTTAAACGAGATTAGTTAGTAATCGGAGTATAAATACGGTCTCCGGGGTTGAAAATGATCACTTGTTTACAAGCTTCTGATAGCGACCTAAACTAAGTTCACTAGCGACAACTGCGATTTATCTCCGAGACACACAGATCTACCGACCGAACTTTTGTAACAATTCTGGGTTTTAGTGTTATCACCCTGGCCTAACCGACCTAGAACTCCCGTGGCACATAATTTTTCTTCTAGGACCCGCTAATTGGTGCCCGAGAAAAACCCGACGTCCTGGAGAATAACCACGACATCACGGTCCAACCAGTAGCAGCGGCCCAAGTGATCGTCACAATTGTGAGCTACATGAGCTGGATTCTAGAATACCTACCCAACTTGAAATAGCAATTTTCTTGTTGCAATGTTTTCTTTTAGTTAATATATGATGATGAATTATAAAATTCGAGCGCGGAAGCAAATATTTATATGATTTTTTACAAAAATTAAGTCAGCTTTTATCTATTCTTGATGAATACGTTGTATATTGTAAGCTACATGGGCTGGATTCTAGAATAAATTTCTAGTTGCAAAGTTTTCTTTTACCTAAAATATGATAAAGAATTATAAAATTCGGGCGTGGAAGCAAATATTTATATGATTTTTTACAAAATTAAAATCAGATTTTACCTATTCTTGTAATGGATATTTTTGTTAAAACATTCTTATTCATGCTTTAGGATCTATATTATGGATAATTTTAGCATTAGACATGCAAAAGTGACCAAAACGTGTTACCAGTCAGATAATATACATTCAATATTCGGGTGTCATTTTAATGAATACTTTGTATATTGTAAGCTACATTGTGTGTTGCTATGTTTTCTTTTAGCTAAAATATGGTGAAGAAATTTAAAATTCTGGCGCGGAAGCAAATATTTATACGATTTTTTACAAAAATAAAGTCAGATTTTACCTATTCTTGAAATAGATATTTTTGTAAAACATTCATATTCATGCTAAAGGATCTATACTATGAATGGTTTTAAGCATTGGACATGCAAAAGTGACCAAAACGTGGTATCAATCAGATAATAAACATTAAATTTTCGGGTGTCATTTTAATGAATACGTTGTATATTGTAAGCTACATGGGCTGGATTCTAGATTACCTACCACACTTGAAATAGCAATTTTCTTGTTGCATTGTTTTCTTTTAGCTAAAATATGATCAAGAATTATAAAAATCGGGCGCGAAAGAAAATATTTATATGATTTTTTACAAAAATATAGTCAGATTTTACCTATTCTTGAAGAATGCGTTGTATATTGTAAGCTACATGGGCTGGATTCCAGAAAACATACCATACTTGAAATAGCAATTTTCTTGTTGCAATGTTTTCTTTTAGCTAACATATGATGAAGAATTATAAAATTTCTGCGCGGAAGCAAATATTTATATGATTTTTTACAAAAATAAAGTTAGCTTTTACCTATTCTTGATGAATACGTTGTATATTGTAAGCTACATGGGCTGGATTCTAGAATACATACCACACTTGAAATAGCAATTTTCTTATTGCAATGTTTTTTTTATCTAAAATATGATGAAGAATTATAAAATTCGGGTGCGTAAGCAAATATTTTAATGATTTTTGCAGAAATAAATTTAGATATATCCTATTCTTGAAATGGATTTTTTTGTTAAAACATTCATATTCATGCTTTAGGATCTATACTATGAATAGTTTTAAGCATTGGACATGCAAAGGTGAACAAAACGTGGTACCAATCAGATAATAAACATTCAATTTTTGGGTGTCATTTTAATGAATACGTTGTATATTGTACGCTACATGGGCTGGAATCTGGAATACCTACCACACTTGAAATAGCAATTTTCTTGTTGCAATGTTTTCATTTAGCTAAAATATGATGAAGAATTATAAAACTCGGGCGCGGAAGCAAATATTTATATGATTTTTTACAAAAATTAAGTCAGATTTTACCAACCAGTTAATAAACATTCAATTTTCGGGTGTCATATTAATGAATACGTTGTATATTGTAAGCTACATGGTCTGGATTCTAGAATACCTACCACACTTGAACTAGCAATTTTCTTGTTGCAATGTTTTCATTTAGCTAATATATGATGAAGAATTATGAAATTCAGGCGGGGATGCAAATATTTATATGATTTTTACAAAAATAAAGTCAGATTTTAACTATTCTTGAAATGGATATTTTTATTAAAACATTCATATTCATGCTTTAGAATCTATACTATTAATGGCTTCAATCATTGGACATGCAAAAGTGACCAAAACGTGGTACCAATCAGATAATAAACATTTAATTTTCAGGTGTCAATTTAATGAATACGTTGTATATTGTAAGCTACATGGGCTGGATTCTAAAATACCTACCACACTTGAATTAGCAATTTTCTTGTTGCAATGTTTTCATTTAGCTAAAATATTATGAAGAATAATGAATTTCGGGTGGGGAAGCAAATATTTATATGATTTTTACAAAAATAAAGTCAGATTTTTCCTATTCTTGAAATGGACATTTTTGTTAAAACATTCATATTCATGCTTTAGGATCTATACTATGGATGGTTTTAAGCATTAGACATGCAAAAGTGACCAAAACGTGGAACCAATCAGATAATAAAAATTCGATTTTCGTGTGTCATTTTAATTAATACGTTGTATATTGTAAGCTACATGGGCTGGATTCCAGAATATCTACCACACTTGAAATAGCAATTTTTTTGTTGCAATGTTTTCTTTTAGCTAAAGTATGATGAAGAATTATAAAACTCGGGCGCGGAAGCAAATATTTATATGATTTTTCCAAAAATAAAGTCAGATTTTAACTATTCTTGAAATGGATATTTTTGTTAAAACATTCATATTCATGCTTTAGGGTCTATACTATAGATAGTTTTAATCATTGGACATGCAAAAGTGACCAATACGTGGTACCAATCAGATAATAAACATTAAATTTTCGGGTGTCATTTTAATGAATACGTTGTATATTGTAAGCTACATGGGCTGGATTCTAGATTACCTACCACACTTGAAATAGCAATTTTCTTGTTGCATTGTTTTCTTTTAGCTAAAATATGATCAAGAATTATAAAAATCGGGCGCGAAAGAAAATATTTATATGATTTTTTACAAAAATATAGTCAGATTTTACCTATTCTTGAAGAATGCGTTGTATATTGTAAGCTACATGGGATGGATTCCAGAAAACATACCATACTTGAAATAGCAATTTTCTTGTTGCAATGTTTTCTTTTAGCTAACATATGATGAAGAATTATAAAATTTCTGCGCGGAAGCAAATATTTATATGATTTTTTACAAAAATAAAGTTAGCTTTTACCTATTCTTGATGAATACGTTGTATATTGTAAGCTACATGGGCTGGATTCTAGAATACATACCACACTTGAAATAGCAATTTTCTTATTGCAATGTTTTTTTTATCTAAAATATGATGAAGAATTATAAAATTCGGGTGCGTAAGCAAATATTTTAATGATTTTTGCAGAAATAAATTTAGATATATCCTATTCTTGAAATAGATTTTTTTGTTAAAACATTCATATTCATGCTTTAGGATCTATACTATGAATAGTTTTAAGCATTGGACATGCAAAGGTGAACAAAACGTGGTACCAATCAGATAATAAACATTCAATTTTTGGGTGTCATTTTAATGAATACGTTGTATATTGTACGCTACATGGGCTGGAATCTGGAATACCTACCACACTTGAAATAGCAATTTTCTTGTTGCAATGTTTTCTTTTAGCTAAAATATGATGAAGAATTATAAAACTCGGGCGCGGAAGCAAATATTTATATGATTTTTTACAAAAATAAAGTCAGATTTTACCAACCAGTTAATAAACATTCAATTTTCGGGTGTCATATTAATGAATACGTTGTATATTGTAAGCTACATGGGCTGGATTCTAGATTACCTACCACACTTGAACTAGCAATTTTCTTGTTGCAATGTTTTCATTTAGCTAATATATGATGAAGAATTATGAAATTCAGGCGGGGATGCAAATATTTATATGATTTTTACAAAAATAAAGTCAGATTTTAACTATTCTTGAAATGGATATTTTTATTAAAACATTCATATTCATGCTTTAGAATCTATACTATTAATGGCTTCAATCATTGGACATGCAAAAGTGACCAAAACGTGGTACCAATCAGATAATAAACATTTAATTTTCAGGTGTCAATTTAATGAATACGTTGTATATTGTAAGCTACATGGGCTGGATTCTAAAATACCTACCACACTTGAACTAGCAATTTTCTTGTTGCAATGTTTTCATTTAGCTAAAATATTATGAAGAATAATGAATTTCGGGTGGGGAAGCAAATATTTATATGATTTTTACAAAAATAAAGTCAGATTTTTCCTATTCTTGAAATGGACATTTTTGTTAAAACATTCATATTCATGCTTTAGGATCTATACTATGGATGGTTTTAAGCATTAGACATGCAAAAGTGACCAAAACGTGGAACCAATCAGATAATAAAAATTCAATTTTCGTGTGTCATTTTAATTAATACGTTGTATATTGTAAGCTACATGGGCTGGATTCCAGAATATCTACCACACTTGAAATAGCAATTTTTTTGTTGCAATGTTTTCTTTTAGCTTAAGTATGATGAAGAATTATAAAACTCGGGCGCGGAAGCAAATATTTATATGATTTTTCCAAAAATAAAGTCAGATTTTAACTATTCTTGAAATGGATATTTTTGTTAAAACATTCATATTCATGCTTTAGGGTCTATACTATAGATAGTTTTAATCATTGGACATGCAAAAGTGACCAATACGTGGTACCAATCAGATAATAAACATTCAATTTTCGGGTGTCATTTTAATGAATACGTTGTATATTGTAAGCTACATGGGCTGGATTCTTGAATACCTACCACACTTAAAATAGCAATTTTCTTGTTGCAATGTTTTCTTTTAGCCAAAATATGATGAAAAATTATAAAATTCGGGCGCGGAAGCAAATATTTATATGATTCTTTACAAAAATAAAGTCAGATTTTACCTATTCTTGAAATGGATATTTTGTTAAAACATTTATATTTATGCTTTGGATCTATACTATGGATGGAGTTAAGCATATGACATGCAAAAATGACCAAAACGTGGCACGAATCAGATAATAAACATTTAATTTTCGGGTGTCATTTTAATGATTACGTTATATATTGTAAGCTATATGGGCTGGATTCTAGAATACCTACCACACTTTAAATAGCAATTTTCTTGTTGCAATGTTTTCTTTTAGCTAAAGTATTATGAAGAATAATAAAATTCGGGCGCGAAAGCATATATTTATATTTTTTTTTACAAAAATAAAGTCAGATTTTACCTATTCTTGAAATGGATATTTATGTTAAAACATTCATATTCATGCTTTAGGATCTATATTATGGATGGTTTTAAGCATTGTACATGAAAAAGTGACCAAAACGTGGTATCAATCAGATAATAAACATCCAATTTTCGGGTGTCATTTTAATGAATACGTTGCATATTGTAAGCTACATGCGCTGGATTCTAGAATACTTACTACACTTGAAATAGCAATTTTCTTGTTGCAATGTTTTCTTTTAGTTAAAATATGATCAAGAATTATAAAAGTCGGGCGAGAAAGCAAATATTTATATGATTTTTTACAAAAATAAAGTCAGATTTTTCCTATTCTTGATGAATACGTTGTATATTGTAAGCTACATGGGCTAGATTCCAGAATACGTACTACACTTGAAATAACAATTTTCTTGTTGCAATGTTTTCTTTTATCTAAAATATTATGGAGAATTATAAAATTCGTGCGCGGAAGGAAATATTTATATGATTTTTACAAAAATAAAGTCAGATTTTACCTATTCTTGATGAATACGTTGTATATTGTAAGCTAGATGGGCTGGATTTCAGAATACCTACCACACTTGAAATAGCAATTTTCTTGTTGCAATGCTTTCTTTTAGCTAAAACATGATGAAGAATTATAAATTTCGGGCGCGGAAGCAAATATTTATATGATTTTTTACAAAAATAATGTCAGATTTTACCTATTTTTCAAATGAATATTTTTGTTAAAACATTCATATTCATGCTTTAAGATCTATACTATGAATGGTTTTGAGCATTGAACATGCAAAAGTGACCAAAACGTGGTACCAAATAGATAATAAACATTAAATTTTCGAGTGTCATTTTAACGAATACTCTGTATAATGTAAGCTACATTGGTGGATTCTAGAATACCTACCACACTTGAAATAGCAATTTTCTAGTTGCAATGTTTTTTTTTAGCTAAAATATGATGAAGAATTATAAAATTCGGGCGCGGAAGCAAATATTTATATGATTTTTTACAAAAATAAAGTCAGATTTTACCAATTCTTGAAATAAATATTTTTTCTAAAACATTCATAATCATGCTTTAGGATCCGTACTATGGATAATTTTATCATGGGCTGAAACGATTTCGATATCGTTTCTCATTTTTACATTTAAATTCTATTCTTTAGCGCCACCTTTCTTTTTAATATTAAAACTTATCTTGAGTTTGCGACCGTGAGCGGCGAACGAGAGAGAGACGCGTTCGGAGAGTATTCCGGTGTGTGCGGTCTGAGGCGACAGACACGAAATTTACAAGGTTAACTTGTTCGGGCGATTTAAAATCTTTTTTATCGATTAATATCTATGCCATCTATATTTAATTGTGGTCTATTTTATTTTACTAGTGATTCTTGTAAATTTATTTGGTAAGTTAAATTGTTATTTTGTAATTATTTCATTTTTGCGGTGCGAGCCGTACCTCGTGTCGACTCAGGTTGCACCCTGGAATTATTCCTTCCCTTATCTTATATCTTTTACTATCCCTGTCCTTCTATTATTGTCCGGAATATTTTAAATTCCTTTCTAGTGTTTTTTGTCTTTGTTCAAAAATTTTCCAAGTCTCGACCTAGGTTCATTTTCTTGCGGTGGAAAACAGACTGAGCTCATAGCTGATTTAGCAGTCGTAAGTAGAATTTGTATCGTTCTAATTTTGGTATACCGGCGCGTAATTTTATTTTTATCTTGTCTTGTCGGAAACCAAATTTTCAAATTTTGCTAATTCCACAGCGGAACAATTGAGTACTTTTTTTTATTATCTATCGCATATTTTGGTTTCTCAATTGTTGAGTTCACCTATCTAGCCTTTTCTTTTTTTTTACTATTTTTTTTTCTTTCGCTGTCTAATTCTTGCCGGCCTGATCAGCTGGATTGTATATTTTTGTATGATATTATTTTTCATTAATATTAAAATTCATTATCTTGTTATTACAGTTTATTACCAAATTTAATGTATTGTATTTAAATTTTGAATTCTTGTTAAATTAAAATTTTTATGAATTTCATTGTGAGAATATTTTGTGCTCAAATTTTTTTTTATGATTCATGTTCCCTCCTGGTACTGGCCTGGTCGAGGTTCGTTGGTCTTGGAGTACACCCGTCAACCAAAAACATGGCTTAACCCACAGCAGGACGCTTGTGCCTAATTGCAACACCAGCATCACTGATAGCTTTTACTACCGTACACAAAAATCAGACATCATACACACTTTCACCGCTGCCACACCAAGCTGCACTACACTACACCGAACACAGAACACACCATACACCGTTCACATTCGGAGCCACATCCGCTGGTTGTTCCTGTTGCTACGTCACTGCTGTGCTACTGCCAATTATCTAAGTACGACTCCTGCCGACGGCCCGTCCAGTCCGGACCCATCAAAATTTGTAACCCCAAGTTAAGTACAATATTTTTTGTAATTTTGAGTACTTTGTATTCCCATAATTTTTTGTTCAAAATAAACTTTAGTCTCGTTCTTTATCAGTGTTGTTGTGCCCACTGTTTCCTTTCGGCACAACTGGCGCCCTGTTTCCTGTCGCAACCCAATTCTCTCTGGAACCCTCGACCTAGCGCAACCATAAAGACATCTGAGCACCGCGGTATAGTGTGGACGGTGTGGTTCACGGTGATTTCCCTTCAGGAGATCACTATAGTTGTCCATTACGTCACAGGGCATGCAAAAGTGACAAAGACGTGGTACTAATCAGATAATAAACATTTAATTTTCGGGTATTATTTTAGTGAATACGTTGTATTATATCCTAAAGCATGAATATAAATGTTTTAATAAAAATATCCATTAGAAGAATAGATAAAATCTGAGTTTATTGTTGTAAAAAATCATATAAATATTTGCTTTCACGCTTAAATTTCTAATTTCTTTATCATACTTTAGCTAAAAGAAAACATTGCAACAAGAAAATTGCTATTTCAAGTGTGGCAGGTATTCTAAAATCCAGCCCATTTAGCATACAATATACAATGTATTTGTTGGAGTAGTAATTCGTTTCTACTGAAATTGAAGAAATGTCATTATGTCAAATATGTCATAATTTTGTTTCATTGTATATTTATTTGTATTAAGAAAAAATACATGTTGTAGTTACTGTCATAAGAATATATAAAATATTAAAAAGGAGTTTTTTTATCTTGCTCTTTATTAAAAATAGGCAATATATCAAACAGGTTATGGGCCCAGACAGCGCGTATTCTTAAATAAATAGTTTAAACGTTAAAAATCCAAAATTAAAATGGATGTTGATCGTTATCGTATTCCCAAGCTCCTAGGCGAAGAAAATTGGCAGATATGGAAGTATCATATGATCTGCCACATTCGCGGGAATGGACTCTGTGGTTTAATTGACGGAACGATAGCTAAACCAGAAAAAGATTATGCGAGCTGGACTGAAAAGAACTGGAAGGTGATTTCAATTATTGTCCAAACATTAGGAGATAAGCCCTTCGCATTTGTTCAAGGGCTTGAAGAAGCGAAAGAAATGTGGCGAAAACTTGAAGGAGTATATGAACGAACTTCCGTAGATCGGAAGATGGCGTTATTAATTGAATTTTATGGGGCTACGTGGGACAGTACAGATGATGTTATAACTCACACTACAAAAATTCAAAATCTACGAAAGCAGATTAAAGATTTAGGTGAGCCCACATATGAAGAAACAATAATCGCCAAGATTTTGTCAACTCTTCCAAGTTCATACGATAGTTTCATTGAAGCTTGGCATTCTACTTCAAAAATAAATCGTACTGTGTCACATCTTATTGAACGTTTAGTAGCTACAGAAAATAGACTAAAACTGCGTGACAATGAATCTACAATTGCGCTGACAGCGTCACAAGAAAATGTAAAAAAGAAGACAGAAGTAAAAAGTCCACAAAGACAATTTAAGCAGAAAATTGAAAATAATAAAAATAACAAAAAAGAACAATACAAGAAATCATGCAACTATTGTGGAAAACTTGGACATTTAGCTTTTCATTGCTGGAAAAGAAAGAATCATCAATCTGCTGAAGATAAGTCAAAAGAACCAAGTGGAGCTAGTGCAGGAAAATTATTTACTGCTTGTAATAATAATTTTGATTTTAGTGGGAGCAGTAATGTTTGGTATGCCGATTCTGGAGCAACAGATCATATGACAAGAAAGTTAGACTGGTTTTCGGAATATAAACAATTATCACCACCTAAACAAATTCGTTGTGGAAATGGAACATTTATGCAAGCTTTTGGTGAAGGAAAGATTGACATAACAATAAAAGTAGACGGTGTAATATCTAAATATTACATTGATAAAGTTTTATATGTTCCTGAATGTTACAACAATCTACTGTCAGTTGGCAGAATGCTTGACTCAGGCTATACGCAACATGCCAGTGGACGAAATTGGTGGTTGACAGATTTTTCTGAAAGAGTCATTTTAAAAGGGCGACGCAACAGACAAATGACAGAAGTCAAATTACATGTTGTCAAGCCGGTAAATTCTGTTGCTGCTTACACCGAACACAGAGATGAATTGCAGTTGTGGCATGAAAGAATGGCACACCAAAATAAAAGGCACGTTGCTCAAATATTGAAAAAGCATGATATTAAATTTAGTGGAGACCTAAATGCAAAATGTGAAGCTTGTATTATAAATAAATTACACCAAAAATCGTTTTCAAGTCGAATACAGAAAGCATTGAAACCTGGAGAATTAATTCATGCAGATTTGTGTGGCCCAATGCAAGTTACGTCAAATGCAGGAGCTAAATATATGCTATTATTTAAAGATGATTTCTCACATTTTAAAATAGCATATTTTTTGAAACATAAATCTGAAGTTAAAGATATTTTACCAAAATTCTTAAATAAAGTTAAGAATGAAAACGATTTTTTTGTTAAAAATTTGAGAACTGACAGAGGAACTGAGTTTTTAGACGAATGTTTTAGAAAAATATTAGAAAAACATGGTGTAAATCACATTGTCATTTCAAGGGAAACTCCCCAACAAAATGGTACAATAGAAAGAGAAAATCGAACTGTAATTGAAGCTGCACGTACTTTACTAAATGCCAAAAATATGAATTTAAAGTACTGGACAGAAGCTTGTAATACTGCTGTTACGACTTTGAATGTATCAGGTACTTCTACAGTAGTAGATAAAACTCCATTTGAACTATGGTATAACCGTAAACCACGCATCAAGAATTTGAGAATATTTGGTTCAAGAATTTTCGCATTATGTCCGAAAAATCAACGTCGAAAATTAGATCCAAAAGCAAAAACTGGCATACTAATAGGTTATGAAGATTGTGGTTACAAAGTACAGTATAAGAATTCAAAAGTTGATGTAACAGTAAATGTAGAATTTAATGAACAAATTTGTCGCATGTGCAGCACGCCAAATATTATAAATGTTACAGTTCCTGAAAACTCCTGCGAAAATTTAAATCAAAATAAAATGGATTTTAAGGACAGTGGGAGCAAAGATAAACAAAACGAAGAAGAAGAAAGCGAAAACAATTACGAAGAAGAAGAAGTAGAAAACAAAATAGAAAAACGTTATTTTCTTCGTCAACGTAAACCTAAAGTATCTGCAATGTCTTATTTTACAAAAGCTATAGATGCACCAACGTTTGAAGAAGCAATCAACTCACCTGATGCAACGAAATGACATGAAGCAATGTACGATGAAATGAAATCATTGCATGAAAATAAAACTTGGACGTTGGTAGAGACTCCTCCAGGTGCTCGAATTTTAACAAATCGTTGGGTATTACGTATAAAGAGACACGCAGATGATACCATCGATAGATACAAAGCTAGACTTGTAGTTCGTGGATTTTCGCAAAGACCTGGCATAGATTTTGAAGACACATACAGTCCTGTGGTTCGTTTTGAATCAATTAGATTGCTATTAGCTATTGCTGCAGTCAAGAAATTACATCTTCTTCAATTTGATATAAAAACAGCATTTTTACATGGAGATTTAAAAGAAGATTTGTATATGTTTCAACCAAAAGGTTTCGATGATAATTCAGGAAGAGTGTGTAAACTGAAAAAGGCACTGTATGGTTTAAAACAGGCACCAAAATGCTGGAATTCAAAATTTTCAGAATTCTTCAAATGTCAAGGTTTTAAACAAAGTGACCAGGATCCTTGTATTTTTACTTCAGAAACTGAAGAAAAATTCATAATTATTGCTATCTATGTGGATAATGGAATTATTGGAAGTTCAGATAAAATTGAAGGTGAAAAATTGTTGGTTGAAATAAATAAAAGATTTTAAGTAAAATCAAGTCAACTACATGAATATCTAGGACTTCAAATTAAACAACTGAAAGACAGTTCAATATTTATATGTCAAAAAGGATATGCAAAAAGAATTTTAGAAAGATTTAGTATGTTAGAGGCTAAGTCTGCGCAAACTCCTTTGACTGTTGGTGACGAAGAAAAAAACAAGAAGATACAGAAAATCAAGAACAGAAACCAAATGTGCCATACCACGAAGCAATCGGAAGTTTAATGTATTTGATGATAGGAAGCAGACCAGATATTGCATTTTCTGTCAGCAAGTTGAGTCAGCATTTAGATAGATATACATTGAGTGATTGGCGCAAGGTAAAACGTGTAATTAGATATCTAAAAGCAACATTAGATCTTGGTATCATTCAACTCCAAAACAAAATTTCAGTGGTGTCATTTTGTATACTGACGCTGACTTTGGTGGAGATATAGACACCAGACGAAGTACAAGTGGCATGGTTATTCAGTTTAACGGAACAGCTGTATAATGGAGCAGCAAACGTCAAAATTGTGTAACACTTTCCACAATGGAAGCGGAATATGTAGCAGCGAGCAGTGGTTTGCGTGAATTTTTATGGCTATATCGATTGTCAGAAAACATGTTAATAAAATGCGAAAAACCTATACTAAGATTGGATAATCAAAGTGCTATTCAATTTGCAAAATTATGTGAAGTACGTTCAAGATCGAAGCATATCGATATACGAAAATATTTTCTTCGTGAATTGGTGAATGATGATTGTATCGAATTAGAATATGTTCCCTCCAGTGAACAAGTAGCAGACATAATGACTAAAGCATTACCGTTTTTAAAATTTGAAGCAAATATAGATAAACTTGGATTGGTACATGAATCCGAAATTTCAACAGAAGCCGAAGTGGGAGTGTTGGAGTAGTAATTCGTTTCTACTGAAATTGAAGAAATGTCATTATGTCAAATATGTCATAATTTTGTTTCATTGTATATTTGTTTGTATTAAGAAAAAACACATGTTGTAGTTACTGTCATAAGAATGTATAAAATATTAAAAAGGAGTTTTTTTGTCTTGCTCTTTATTAAAAATAGGCAATATATCAAACAGTATTCATCAAGAAAAGGTAAAGTCTGACTTTATTTTTGTAAAAAATCATATAAATATTTGCTTTCGCGCCCGAATTTTAAATTTTTTTATCATATTTTAGCTGAAAGGAAACATTGCAATCAGAAAATTGCTATTTCAAGTGTGGTAGGTATTCTAGAATCCAGCCCATGTAGCTTACAATATACAACGTATTCATCAATAATAGGTAAAATCTGACTTTATTTTTGGCAAAAAACATGTAAATATTTGCTTCGGCGCCCAATTTTTATAATTCTTTATCATATTTTAGCTAAAAGAAATCATTGCAACAAGAAAATTGTTATTTCAAGTGTGGTAGGTATTCTAGAATCCAGCCCATGTATTTTACAAAATACAACGTATTCATTAGGAACAGGTAAAATCTGACTTAATTTTTGTAAAAAATAAAAAATTATATAAAACGTATTCATTAAAGTGACACCCGAAAATTGAATGTTTATTTTTTGATTGGTACCAAGTTTTGGTAACTTTTGCATGTCCAATGCTTAAAACCACCTATAGTATAGATCCTAAAGCATGAATATCAATGTTTTAACAAAAATATCCTTTTCAAAAATAAGTAAAATCTGACTATATTTTTGTAAAAAATCATAAAAATATTTGCTTCCGCGCCCGAATTTTATAATTATTCATCATATTTTAGCTAAAAGAAATCATTGCAACAAGAAAATTGCTTTTTCAAGTGTTGTAGGTATTCTAGTATCCAGACCATGTAGCTTTTAATATACAACGTATTCATTAAAATGACACCCAAAAATTGAATGTTTGCTATCTATTTGGTACCACGTTTTATTCACTTTTGCATGTCCAATGCTTCAAACCATCCATAGTATAGATCCTAAAGCATGAACATGACTGTTTTAACAGAAATATCCATTTGAAGAATAGGTAAAATCCAACTTAATTTTTGTAAAAAATCATACAAATATTTACTTCCGCGCCCGAACTTTATAATTCTTCATCATATTTCAGCTAAAAGCAAACATTGCAACAAGAAAATTGCTATTTCAAGTATGGTAGGTATTCTAGAATCCAGCCCATGTATTTTACAATATACAACGTATTCACTAAAATGATACCCGAAAATTAAATGTTTATTATTTGATTGGTACCACGTTTTGGTCACTTTGCATGTCCAATGCTAAAGTTATCCATAGTATGGATCCTAAAGCATGAATATGAATGTTTTAGCAAAAATATCCATTTCAAGAATAGGTAAAATCTGACTTTATTTTTGTAAAAAATCATATAAATATTTGCTTCCGCGCCCGAATTTTATAATTCTTCATCATAATTTAGCTAAAAGAAACCATTGCTACAATAAAATTGCTATTTCAAGTGTGGTATGTAATCTAGAATCCAGCCCATGTAACTTACAATATACAACGTATTCATCAACAATAGGTAAAATCTGACTTTATTTTTGTAATAAATCATATAAATATTTGCTTCCGCGCCCGAATTTTATAATTCTTCATTATATTTTAGCTAGAAGAAAACATTGCAACAAGAATTTTGCTATTTCAAGTGTGGAAGGTATTCTAGAATCTAGCCCATGTAGCTTACAATATAAAACGTATTCATTAAAGTGACACTCGAACATTGAATGTTTATTTTCTGATTGGTACCACGTTTTGGTAACTTTTGCATGTCCAATGCTTAAAACCACCTATAGTATAGATCCTAAAGCATGAATATCAATGTTTTAACAAAAATATCCTTTTCAAGAATAAGTAAAATCTGACTATATTTTTGTAAAATATCATATAAATATTTGCTTCCGCTCCCGAATTTTATAATTTTTTATCATATTTTAGCTAAAAGAAAACATTGCAACAAGAAAATTGCTATTTCAACTGTGGTAGGTATTCTAGAATCCAGCCCATGTAGCTTACAAAATACAACGTATTTATTAAAATGACACCCGAAAATTGAATGTTTATTATCTGATTCGTACCACGTTTTGGTCACTTTTGCATGTCCAATTCTTAAAACCATCCGTAGTATAGATCCTAAAGCATGAATATGAATGTTTTAACAAAAATATCCATTTTATGATTAGTTAAAATCTAACTTTATTATTGTAAAAATCATATAAATATTTGCTTCCCCGCCTGAATTTCATAATTCTTTATCATATTTTAGCTAAATGAAAACATTGCAACAAGAAAATTGCTATTTCAAGTGTGGTAGGTAATCTAGAATCCAGCCCATGTAGCTTACAATATACAACGTATTCATTAATATGACACCCGAAAATTGAATGTTTATTATCTGATTGGTACCACGGTGTGGTATGTATTCTAGAATCCAGCCCATGTAGCTTACAATATACAACGTATTCATCAAGAATAGGTAAAATCTGACTTTATTTTTGTAATAAATCATATAAATATTTGCTTCCGCGCCCGAATTTTATAATTCTTCCTTATATTTTAGCTAGAAGAAAACATTGCAACAAGAATTTTGCTATTTCAAGTGTGGAAGGTATTCTAGAATCTAGCTAATGTAGCTTACAATATAAAACGTATTCATTAAAGTGACACCCGAAAATTGAATGTTTATTTTATGATTGGTACCACGTTTTGGTAACTTTTGCATGTCCAACGCTTAAAACCACCTGTATTATAGATCCTAAAGAATGAATATCAATGTTTTAACAAAAATATCCTTTTCAAGAATAAGTAAAATCTGACTATATTTTTGTAAAAAATCATTAAAATATTTGCTTCCGCGCCCGAATTTTATAATTATTCATCATATTTTAGCTAAAAGAAAACATTGCAACAAGAAAATTGCTTTTGTCAAGTGTTGAAGATAATCTAGTATCCAGACCATGTAGCTTATAATATACAACGTATTCATTAAAATGACACCCAAAAATTGAATGTTTACTATCAAATTGGTACCACGTTTTATTCACTTTTGCATGTCCAATGCTTCAAACCATCCATAGTATAGATCCTAAAGCATAAACATGACTGTTTTAACAAAAATATCCATTTCAAGAATAGGTAAAATCTAACTTAATTTTTGTAAAAAGTCATATAAATATTTGCTTCCGCGCCCGAATTTTATAATTCTTCACCATATTTCAGCTAAAAGAAAAAATTGCAACAAGAAAATTGCTATTTCAAGTGTGGTAGGTATTCTAGAATCCAGCCCATGTATTTTACAATATACAACGTATTCACTAAAATGATACCCGAAAATTAAATGTTTATTATCTAATTGGTACCATGTTTTGGTCACTTTGCATGTATAATGCTAAAATTATCCATAGTATGGATTCTAAAGCATGAATATGAATGTTTTAGCAAAAATATCCATTTCAAGAATAGGTAAAATCTGACTTTATTTTTGTAAAAAATAATATAAATATTTGCTTCCACGCCCGAATTTTATAATTCTTCATCATAAATTAGCTGAAAGAAATCATTGCTACAAGAAAATTGCTATTTCAAGTGTGGTATGTAATCTAGAATGCAGCCAATGTAGCTTACAACATACAACGTATTCATTAAAATGACACCAGAAAATTAAATGTTTATTATCTGTATGTTACCACGTTTTGGGCTTTTTTGCATGTCCAATGTTAAATTATCCATAGTATGGATACTAAAGTATGAATATGAATGTTTATCAAAATTATCCGTTATATGAATAGGTAAAATCTGACTTCATTTTTGTAAAAAATCATATAAATACAACTTAGTCCTTAAAATAACACCCGAAAATTGAATGTTTATTATTTGGTATCACGTTTTGGTCACTTTTGCATGTCCAATGATTGAAACCATCCACAGTATAGATCCTAAAGCATGAATATGAATGTTTTAACAAAAATATCCTTTTCAAGAATAGGTAAAATCTGACTTTATTTTTGTAAAAAATCATATAAATATTTGCCTCCTTGCCCGAATTTTATAATTTTTCATCATATTTTAGCTAAAAGAAAACATTGCAAGAAGAATATTGCTATTTCAACTGGAATCCAGCCCATGTAGCTTACAATATACAAGGCAATCATTAAAATAACACCCGAAAATTAAATGTTTATTATCTGATTGGTACCACGTTTTGGTTACTTTTGCATGTCCTATGCTTAAAACCATCCATAGTATAGATCCTAAAGCATGAACATGAATGTTTTAACAAAATATCCATTTCAAAAATAAGTAAAATCTGACATTATTTTTGTAAAAAATCAAATAAGTATTTGTTTCACCGCACGATTTTTATAATTCTTTATCATATTTTTTCTAAAAGAAAACACTGCAACAAGAAAATTACTATTTCAAGTGTGGTTGGTATTCTAGAATCCAGCCTATGTAGCTTACAATATACAACGTATTCATTAATATGACACCCGAAAATTGAATGTTTATTTTCTGATTGGTACCACGTTTTGGTCACTTTGCATGTCCAATGCTAAAATTATCCATAGTATGGATCCTAAAGCATGAATATGATTGTTTTAGCAAAATATCCATTTCAAAAATAGGTAGAATCTGACTTTATTTTTATAAAAAATCATATAAATATATATGCTTCCGCGCCCGAATTTTATAATTCTTTATCATATTTTAACTTACAGAAAACATTGCAACAAGAAAATTGCTATTTCAAGTGAGGAATGTATTCTAGAATCAAGCCCATGTAGCTTACAATATATACCGTATTCATTAAAATGACACCCGAATATCGAATGTTTCCTATCTGATTGGTACCACGTTTTGGGTCACTTTTGCATGTCCAATGATTAAAACCAAGCATAGCATAGATCCTAAAGCATGAATATGAATTATTTAACAAAAATATCCATTTCAAGAATAGGTAAAATCTGACTTTATTTTTGTAAAAAATCATATAAATATTTTCTTCCGCGCCCGAATTTTATACTTCTTCATTAAATATTAGCTAAAAGAAAACATTGCAACAAGAAAATTGCTATTTCATGTGTGGTAGGTATTATAGAAGTCAGCCCAAGTAGCTTACAATATACAACGTATTCATTAAAATGACACCCGAAAGTTAAATGTTTATTATCTGATTGTTACCACGTTTTGGTCACTTTTGCATGTCCAATGCTAAAATTATCCATAGTGTAACGTTTTATTTATTTAGGTGAAGTTTAAATTGATTAAAAACACTAATATTTATATAACTAAGTTTAATTAAAGAAATATGAATTATAAAGAATAACCAACACTACGAATTAACAAATATAAACACTAACTTAACACTAACATACATCAATAAAGATTTAAACACTAAGATAATTTATTTAAACAATTAAAACTACGCAATATTTATTTCAACAAAATTTATATTACTCTTTATTTATATCACTGTCTATTTATTTATATCACCATCTGTTCACTACACGTATCTATACAAGACTGTCCTCCCGATCTTTTGCTCGGGGTATTTAAGTGAAACAGTTCCTTCTGGAACATTCGTCGATTATTCTCGAAATCAGAACAATGGGGAGCGGACGGACGTGTTCTGACCTGTTCGCTAGCGGCCACCGCCCGCGCCGCCGCCCGCGCCGCGACCCTGGGTTCGCTACATTGCCCCCTCCTTAAGACTGTTTCGTCCCGGAACAGTTCGTTATGACGAAATCTGCATGCATCACCCTTGGTGCCTCTGAAAGTCTTGAAGAAATAACAGTCGACGGTCCGTTTGAGTAGACCGGTAGAGTTGAAGCTGCAGACTAGAATTTCCACTCCGGTAAAGCGGAAGATTGTTTCTAATATGCTTCTAACAATCCTCCAATCCAAACCATCTAGTCCACAGCCTATCTTCGGTACTGCCAGCTTCATAATGTCGTTCTCCAACAGATGGTTCTTCATGTCACACAGCGAGTCCCATAAATTGTGGTATGACGGCTTCTGATATGATAATTGTTTCGTAACGAGATAGTAAATGTACCGCTTGTGTTTTTCGTTATCATCTTTCAGTTGTAGCGTTTTCCCGACAGTTGGACGTTGGTTGGCCAGTTGTTGTACTCGTCCAAATTTTCTTTTAAAAACTGAAGCGATGTCGCGGGACATTTTAATGTCTTTCGCTCCACAGTGAGCGAGGGAATTTTCTGGGGACACGGTGAACAGATCTCGTTGTTCTTCTCTTGTCACGCCATACCGTGCTTTGTGACCAGTGGAATGGCTTTCCATAAAATCTTCAAATGTAGGTTCCTCAGGTACAACCCGGCGAACCGTCGCTCCACGATGATCGTCAAAGTTATTACCAGCGAAAGGGGCTAACCGATTGAAGTGGACTACTCTCGGTTTTCCATTAGGTGTTTTCCTAATTCTGTAGACCACATCATTTATTCTCTTTATGATCTCGTAGGGACCTTACCAATTCTTTTGTAGCTTCGGTGATAAGCCACGACGTCTTTGTGGATTGTAAAGCCACACCAAATTCCCAGGTTGAAAACCACCTTTTTCAGCCTTGATGTCATACTGGTCCTCCATCCGATCGCTGGCACCTTGAATGTTTCTGCGGACTTGTTCATGGATGTCATTCATTCTTCTCCGTAAGTCCGCTACATAGTCCTCCCCGGCTAGATCTTGACCGGGTTTACTGCCAAATACCAGGTCGCATGATAAGCGCAACTCCCGCCCAAATAAGATGTTAGCTGGTGTCTGCCCTGTTGTCTCATGCACGGATGAACGGTAAGCCAACAGGAACAGATGAAGATATCGGTCCCAGTCTCGTTGATGGTTAGAGCCTACCTTTGACAAATACCGATTAATGTTCTATTCATCCGTTCAACCATGCCATCAGACTGCGGGTGTAATGCAGTAGTTCTGTTTTTCTTTATTCCTAATATCATACAGATATTTTGGAACAGAGCAGACTCGAAATTCCTTCCTTGGTCGGAATGTATCTCTCGCGGTACTCCAAATCGGCAGATGCATTCTTTTACCAAGACTTCAGCGACCGTTACGGCTTCCTGGTTGGGTAATGGATAGGCTTCGACCCACTTAGTAAAGTAGTCCATTACTACTACTATGTATTTATTTCCATCTTCAGTTTCGGGGAATGGTTCGGCCACGTCAATCGCAATGCGTTCAAAGGGACTTCCAACGTTATATTGGCGCATAGGAGCTATTCTTTTCCTATGTGGCCCGTTACTTCCCGCGCAGACCACACATTTCTTGCACCACTCTTTAACATCTTCTTTACAATTTACCCAGTAAAATCGTTGGCGCAACCTCTCGATGGTTTTATTTACTCCAAAATGTCCAGATCCGTCGTGGATCTCCTCTAATACTTCCGGTACTCTATTTCTAGGGATTATCAGCTGAGTTCTACTCTCAGTACCCTCAGTATTCTCTATGACAAGTTTCAGGAGGCCCTCTTCAACCACAATAAAGTCCCACTGCGCCCAGTACGATTTTACAATTTGTGAGTGTCGTGCAACATCTTCCCAAACTGGTCTGCTATTTCCACGTTTCCAATCCAGTATGATTTTTAAGTCCGAGTCATTCTCTTGGTCCTTGCGAAGGTCTTCCGTTTGCCAACTATCATTCACTACTGTTGTTCTGGCGATGGTAGAGAGTTCTTCTTCTAGACGACTGCAATGCTTGCATTCGTCCTGGCAAGGTCTTCTTGATAATGCGTCAGCATTACGATGGCTTGTACCTGCTCGATGCTCAATAACAAAGTTATATTCTTGCAATCTTTCAATCCACCTAGCTGCCTGACCTTCAGGATTCTTAAATTGTAGCAGCCATTTGAGAGCAGCGTGGTCAGTTCTTATAAGAAATCTTCTACCGCACAAATATTTGTAGAAATGCTCTACGGATTTCACGACAGCCAAAAGTTCTTTTCTGGTGACGCAATAATTCCTTTCTGGTTTTGACAAGGTCTTACTAAAATAGGTAATAACCTTCTCTTGTTTGTCTTGTATCTGGGAAAGAACGACACCAATTCCAACGTTGCTGGCATCTGTATCTAAAACGAATTCTCCTTCTGGTAAAGGATAACTTAGGACAGGTGCGCTTGTCAAGGAATATTTAAGTTGTTTGAATGCGGCTTGACAGTCCATTTCCCAGATAAATCTTCTACCTTCTTCAGTAAGCCTTGTCAATGGCTTCGCTATGTTGGCAAATCCAGGTACATAACGTCGGTAGTATGTACAGAGACCAAGGAAACTTCTCAATTCATGTTTATCTCTCGGTACTGGCCAGTCACTCACAGCCCTTATTTTCTCCGGGTCTACTGCAATGCCTTTACCAGAAACTACGTGTCCAAGATAATGAACTTCTTTTTGAAATAAGTGACATTTCTTTGGACTGAGTTTCAGGTTAGCCTTCCTCAATCTTCGGAAAACTTCTTTCAAGTTCATCATGTGGTCCTCGAACGTTTTTCCTACCACAATAATATCGTCGAGGTAAACCAAACATGTTTTCCACGACAGTCCAGCTAACACGGTTTCCATAAGTCGTTCAAACGTTGCCGGGGCATTGCAGAGCCCAAATGGCATAACGGTAAATTGCCAAAGACCGGTACCGATGGTAAATGTCGTCTTTTCTTTGTCTGTATCCGCTCTTTAGATCAAGAGTAGAGAAGATCTTTGATCCTGCCAATGTATCCAGTGTATCATCTATTCGGGGTAGCGGGTAGCTATCCTTCTTCGTCACGTTGTTAAGTTGACGATAATCGACGCAAAATTTCGTAGAGCCATCCTTCTTCTTCACTAGCACCACTGGTGAAGCCCATGGACTGCTTGAAGGTTCAATCACACCTTCCGTCCTCATGTCTTCTATAATTTCTTCTGCTTCTTCCCGCTTCGCCAGTGGTAATCTTGTTGCTGTTTGGCGGATGGGTCTTGCGTCTCCGGTGTCTATTTTATGATAGACTACATTGGTTCTTCCTTTGTCCTTCTTGTCAACTTGGAACACATCTTGAAAGGTCCCAATTAAGTTCTTAGCCTTGGTTTTCTGGTCGGCAGCCAAGTCATGGAACGATGATGACTGCTCCTTGATTAGAATATCTGGAACTTCACAGGATGTGTTGGCTTTTGCCTTTACAGTTCGAATAATTGATGATACCGCTGAGCATTCTCCCACTATGGTCCCTTTCTTCAGTAAAACGGGATAAAAATTAATATTCATTACTCGAACTGGGATTATCTTGTCGGTTTTGAGCAATCAAATCACTCCATTCTTCAGGTCAAGTTTAAATCCATGCTTTTTCATTATGTCCATGCCGAGAATGAATTCATCTTCTACGTCAGCTACCAGCACACGATGCTTAATGTACGTTTTCCCAACAGTGATGCTCAAATCTATTTCTCCAGAAGCGGTAGCTTGATCTCCTGTAGCTGTGCGTATTTGCCACTTTGTTGGAAGTAGATGTTTTCCGAATATTTTCCTTGTTTGTCAGGTTTGATTATTGTTTTTGTCGCACCCGTATCCAACAACATTTTAAGCGTCCTTCTGTTGATAGAACCGTCTACATAGATGCTGTTAGCTTGATGATGAAGGGATGCGACATAAGTAATAGATTCTGGGGCTACTGGATTACGGATCGACGATTGCCCCTTCGCGTCAACCCGACTTAGTTTTCCGACTCCCTTTCTTCCTTTCTTGGTTCTGCTTTCCTCTGTTGTTTTCTGCAGAGCCTTTGCGGGTGACCTACTTCACCGCAATTCCAACAGCGGAGTTTCTTTCTTCCAAAAGCATGTAATACGTCTTGTCCTATCATCTAGGTACTCGATACTTTCAGCATCGATATTTCGCACTCGCGACTGGTTACGTGAAGCTTGTTTGGCTGCTTCATGATCTAAGGCATATGAAAGTGCGTCAACCAGAGTTTTTGGTCGAGCCAATCGCAGTGCTTGTTGAGTTTCATTGTCACGGACCCCATAGATAAATGATTGAGTGGCCAGACATTCCAAAACACTGTCAGGAGCTGTGGGATGTGCAAGACGAACTAAACGAGCTATATCAGCTTCGAATTCTTGAAGCTTTTCCTTAGAACTCTGATATCGGTTCTTTAGTTGCGTCTGGTACACTTGCTCCAGATGCGCATTGCCATATCGCATATCCAATCGTTTAACAAGTTGTTCGTAATCTTCTTGTTCATCTTCTTTTAGCGTTTGTAGGATATCGATGGCTTTTCCACGCAGCGAAACTGTCAACGCTGTAGCTTTTTCTTTGGAAGTCCAGCCATTCGCTTTGGCAGCAGCTTCAAACTGTTTTACATAATTCGGCCACGAAGTCTTGCCGTCAAATTCTGGTGTTTTTATATGCAGTCTAGTACTACTTTCTGGTTTCTTTTCCTGAGTTTCATCCATCTTAGCTACATCAGGATTTGAAACCGCTGGTGACGTAATTTTTGAGACATTTTTCTGTAATTCTGCAATCCTCATATCGTATTCATCTTTCAAATTTTTCAAATTGTTTGCCATTTTTTCTTTCAATTTATCTTTTAGATTTCTAGAACTTTCTATCAGTTGTTAGTTCAATTTTCCTTCCAAAACTCTAGAATTTTCCATCAACTCTTCTTTCAATATTCTGGAACTTTCCTCAAACTTTCTAGAATTTTCCATTATCTCTTCTTTCAATATTCTGGAATTTGCTGTTAATTCTTCTTTTAAAGTTTTACAATTTTCCGCCAACTTTTGTTCTAAAGTTTTAGAATTTTCTAGCATTTTTTCTTCCAAATTTTCCGTCAAAATTCTAGAATTTTCTATCATTTGTCCTTTAAATGCTCTAGAATTTTCTTCTGAATTTCTAGAACTTTCCTCCAATTTTCTACCAAAATCATCAATTTCGAATAAAAAGTCATTTGGATTTTCACCAGCTTCTATAAGAGCTTGCCGTAGACGATGTTGTAGAACAGACTTGGTTCCCGAAGTCTCCAACTCTCGTTCTTCCAGCTCCCTCTTGAGATCAGCCACTTTTAATTCACTTAATTTTACTTGTTTAGTTGCCATTTTATTTATTTTTATTTACACTTCACAGTTTATTAACCCTCACACCTGAACCAATTGTAAAGTTTTATTTATTTAGGTGAAGTGTAAAATTGATTAAAAACACTAATATTTATATAACTAAGTTTAATTAAAGAAATATGAATTATAAAGAATAATGAAAAATAACTAACACTACGAATTAACAAATATAAACACTAACTTAACACTAACATACATCAAAAAAGACTTAAACACTAAGATAATTTATTTAAACAATTAGAACTACGCAATATTTATTTCAACAATATTTATATCACTCTTTATTTATATCACTGTCTATTTATTTATATCACCATCTGTTCACTACACGTATCTATACAAGACTTTCCTCCCGATCTTTTGCTCCTGGTATTTAAGTAAAACAGTTCCTTCTGGAACATTCCTCGATTATTCTCGAAATCAGAACAATGGGGAGCGGACGGACGTGTTCTGACCTGTTCGCTAGCGGCCAACGCCCGTGCCGCCACCCGCGCCGCTACCCTGGGTTCGCTACAATAGTATAGATCCTAAAGCATGAATATAAATGTTTTAACAAAAATATCCATTTCAAGAATAGGTAAAATCTGACTTTTTTTTGTAAATAATCATATAAATATTAGCTTCATCGCCAGAATTTTATAATTCTTCATCATATTTTAGCTAAAAGAAAACATTGCAAGAAGAAAATTGCTATTTCAAGTGTGGTAGGTATTCTAGAATCCAGCCTATGTAGCTTACAATATACAACGTATTCATCAAGAATACGTAAAATCTGACTTTATTTTTGTAAAAAATCATATAAATATTTGCTTCCGCGCCCGAATTTTATAATTGTTCATCATATTTTAGCTAAAAGAAAACATTGCAACAAGAAAATTGCTATTTCATGTGTGGTAATTATTCTAGTATCCAACCCATGTAGCTTACAATATACAACGTATTCATCAAAAATAGGTAAAATCTGACTTTATTTTTGTAAAACATCATATAAATATTTGCTTCCGCGCCCGAATTTTATAAATCTTTATCATATTTTAGCTAAAAGAAAACATTGCAACAAGATTATTGCTATTTCAAGTGAGGTAAGTATTCTAGAATATAGCCCATGTAGCATACAATATACAACGTATTTATTAAAATGACACCCGAAAGTTGAATGTTTATTATCTGATTGGTACCACGTGTTGGTCACTTTTGCATGACCAATGATAAAATTATCCATAGTATAGATCCTAAAGCATGAATATGAATGTATTAACAAAAATATCCATGTCAACAAGAAAATTGCTATTTCAAGTGTGGTAGGTATTCTAAAATCCAGCCCATGTAGCTTACAATATACAACGTATTCATTGAAATGACACCCGAAAAGTAAATGTTTATTATCTGAGTGGTACCACGTTTTGGTCACTTTTGCATGTGCAATGCTTAAATCCATCCAAAGTATAGATCCTAAAGCATGAATATGAATATTTTTAAAAAAATATCCATTTCAAGAATAGGTAAAATCTGACTTTGTTTTTGTAAATAATCATTTAAAAATTAGCTTCCGCGCACAAATTTTATAATTCTTCATCATATTTTAGCTAAAATAAAACTTTGCAACAAGAAAATTGCTATTTCAAGTGTAGTAGGTATTCTAGAATCCAGCCCATGTAGATTACAATATACAACGTATTCATTAAAATGACACCCGAAAATTGAATGTTTATTATCTGATTGGTACCCACGTTTTGGTTACCTTTGCATGTCTAATGCTTAAAACCATCCATAGTACAGATCCGAAAGCATGAATATGAATGTTTTAACAAAAATATCCATTTCAAGAATAGTTAAAATCTGACTTTATTTTTGTGAAAAATCATATAGATATTTGCTGCCGCGCCCGAATTTTATAATTGTTCATCATATTTTAGCTAAAGGAAAACATTGCAACAAGAAAATTGCTATTTCAAGTGTGGTAAGTGTTCTAGAATCCAGCACATGTAGCTTACAATATACAACGTATTCATTAAAATGAGACCCGAAAATTGAATGTTTATTATCTAATTGGTACCACACGTTTTGGGCACTTTTGCATGTCCAATGCTTAAAATCATCCATAGTATAGATCCTAAAGCATGAATATGAATGTTTTAACAAAAATATCCATTTCAAGAATAGGTAAAAATCGGACTTAATTTTTTTAAAAAAATATGTAAATATTTGCTTTCGCGCCCGAATTTTATAATTCTTCATCATAATTTAGGTAAAAGAAAACATTGCAACAAGAAAATTGCTATTTCAAGAGTGGTAGGTATTCTAGAATCCAGCCCATATTGTATTGTATTGTATGTATATGAGGGTTTTTAAGCGTTTTTGTCGCTTTTTGTCAACGCGACCTAGAAGATCTATTGTGACAAGCCCTTACTTAGTTTTCCGGAAGTAGATCCAGATTTTTGGTGAAGCCGATTAGGCCTCAAGTACCTGAAGTACTTGTTTCGTGACATGTTTTACTTGCATTTTAGTGATGCAGGTTGTCAGCCTAAAGCCTCTGCAAGGCCAGCACACACCGAGCCGTTGTGCGGCAACCCATCCAATTGGACAGGGCGGGCTATGTTGCTTATCTACACTATCAGACAAGACACGCCACGACCACACAACCGTACTGGCTGACATCCAGCCCATATAGCTTACAATTTACAACGTATTCATCAAGAAAAGGTAAAATCTGACTTTATTTTTGTAAAAAACCATATAAATATTAGCTTCCGCGCACGAATATTATAATTTTTCATCATATTTTAGCTAAAAGAAAACATTTCATAGTTTATGTAAATTGTTGTTCCTTTGAGGCAATTTATAATTATTTTATTTTGTTTAATGTTACGTTTATTTAATTTTATAATTATATTTTGTACCAAATGTGTGAAACTTTTACTGTTTACTGCAGAAGATTTACATAGTTTTTAAGAATTTTGTTTATGTTCCTTTCAGTACCTGAATATTTTTTTTTGTACAAATCTCGTATATTTCAAACCAAATCCTATTTTTAAATTTTAATAATTTTTAAAAAAAATTATCACTACTCGCCTATCTCTTAATCGTAAGCGACATCTCTGCATAGTGTTTGGTGAATTAGAAAGGCACATCGAAGGCTTAAACGCCAGTTTAAAGCGATTTTTTTAACAAAAACACCTTTGAATTATACTTAAAAGTCGTAAGCGACCAAACTAAATAAAAAAAATGCAATTTGAATGTGTAACTTTATTTTTATGTAGGAATACAACTTTTTATAATAATTAACATTACCCTGCTCAAAATAATTTCTGAATGAACATAATTAAAAAAAATATAGGTTTTTCCTCGTTTCCTGTAAAATTTTATTAAAGGCGCTTACGACTTTCTGTCAGAACAGCGTCGAAATATTTGCTTACGTGCCCGAATTTTATAATTCTTCATCATATTTTAGCTAAAAGAAAACATTGCAACATGAAAATTGCTATTTCAAGTGTGGTAGGTATTCCAGAATCCAGCCTATGTAGCTTACAATATACAACGTATTCATTAAAATGACATCCGAAAATAAAAAGTTTATTATCTGATTGATACCTCGTTTTGGTCACTTTTGCATCTTCAATGCTTAAAACCATCCATTGTACACATTCTAAAGCATGAATATGAATCTTTTAACAAAAATTACCGTTTCAAGAATAGGTAAATTGTGACTTAATTTTTGTAAAAAATCATATAAATATTTGCTTCCGCGTCCGAATTTTATAATTCTTTATCATATTATAGCTAAAAGAAAATATTGTAACAAGAAAATTGCAATTTCAAGTGTGGTAGGTATTGTAGAATCCATTTCATGTAGCTTTACCACACTTGAAATAGCAATTTTTTTGTTGTAATGTTTTTTTTTTAGGTAAAATATGATAAAGAATTATAAAATTCGGGCGCTGAAGCAAATATTTATATGATTTTTTACAAAAATAAAGTCATATTTTACCTATTCTTGAAATGGATATTTTGGTTACAACATTCATATTCATGCTGTAGCATCTATACTATGGATAATTTTAGCATTGGACATGTAAAAGTGACCAAAACGTGGTACCAATCAGTTAATAAACATTCAATTTTCGGGTGTGATTTTAATGAATTCGTTGTATATTGTAAGATACATGGGCTGGATTCTAGAATACCTACCACACTTGAAATAGCAATTTTCTTGTTGCAATGTTTTCTTTTAGCTAAAATATGATGACGAATTATGAAATTCGGGCGCGGAAACAAATATTTATATGATTTTTTACAAAAATAAAGTCAGATTATACCTATTATTCATAAATACGTTGTATATTGTACGCTACATGGGCTGCATTCTAGAATGCCTACTACACTTAAAATAGCAATTTTCTTGTTGCAATGTTTTCTTTTATCTAATATATGACAAAGAATTATAAAATTCGGGCGCTAAAGCAAATATTTATATGATTTTTTACAAAAATAAAGTCAGATTTACCTATTCTTGAATTGGATATTTTTGTTAAAACATTCATATTTATGCTTTAGGATCTATACTATGGATGGTTTTAAGCATTGGACATGCAAATGTGACCGAAACGTGGTAACAATAAGATAATAAACATTTAATTCTCGAGTGTCATTTTAATGAATACGTAGTATGTTGTAATCTACATGGGCTGGAATCTAGAATACCTACCACACTTGAAATAGCAATTTTCTTGTTGCAGTCTTTTCTTTTCGCTAAAAAATGATGAAGAATTATAAAATTCGGGCGCGTAAGCAAATATTTATATGATTTTTAACAAAAATTTAATCAGATTTTACCTATTCTTGAAATGGATATTTTGGTTACAACATTCATATTCATGCTTTAGGATCTATACTATGGATAATTTTAGCATTGGACATGCAAAAGTGACCAAAACATGGTACCAATCAGGTAATAAACATTTAATTTTCGGGTGTCATTTTAATGAATACGTTATATATTGTAAGCTACATGGGCTGGATTCTAGAATACCTACCACACTTGAAATAGCAAGTTTCTTGTTGCCCTGTGTTCTTTTAGCTAAAATATGATGACGAATTATAAAATTCGGGCCTGGAAACAAAATATTTTATGATTTTTTTACAAAAATAAAGTCAGATTTTACCTATTCTTGATGAATACGTTGTATAATGTAAGCTACATAGGCTGGATTCAAGAATGCCTACCACACTTGAAATAGCAATTTTCTTGTT
Organism: Stenolophus ochropezus; assembly: GCA_035578165.1. Lineage (NCBI taxonomy): Eukaryota > Metazoa > Arthropoda > Insecta > Coleoptera > Carabidae > Stenolophus > Stenolophus ochropezus. The sequence goes on along the minus strand of JAQOWZ010000136.1, from coordinate 20,998 downwards.
GCAATGTTTTCTTTTATCTAAAATATGATAAAGAATTATAAAATTCGGGCGCTGAAGTAAATATTTATATGATTTTTTAAAAAATAAAATCAGATTTTAGCTATTCTTGAAATGGATATTTTTGTTAAAACATTCATATTTATGCTTTAGGATATATACTATGGATAGTTTTAAGCATTGGACATGCAAAAGTGACCAAAACGTGGTACCAATCAGATAATAAACATTCAATTTTCGGGTGTCATTTTAATGAACACGTTGTATATTGTAAGCTACATGTGCTGGATTCTAGAATACCTACCACACTTGAAATAGCAATTTTCTTGTTCAATGTTATCTTTTAGCTAAAATATGATAAGGAATTATAAAATTCGGGCGCGGAAGCAAATATTTATATGATTTTTTACAAAATAAAGTCAGATTTTACCTATTCTTGATAAATACGTTGTATATTGTAAGCTACATGAAATTGAAATGGATATTTTTGTTATAACATTCATATTTATGCTTTAGGATCTATAATATGGATAGTTTTAAGCATTGGATATGCAAAAGTGACCAAAACGTGGTACCAATCACATAATAAACATTCAATTTTCGGGTGTCTTTTTAATGAACACGTTGTATATTGTAAGCTACATGGGGTGGATTCTAGAATACATACCATACTTGAAATAGCAATTTTTTTGTTGCAATGTACTCTTTTAGCTAAAATATGATGAACAATTATAAAATTCAGGCGCGGAAGCAAATATTTATATGATTTTTAGAAACATTAAGTCAGATTTTACCTATTCTTGAAATGCATATTTTTGTTAAAACATTAATATTCATGCTATAGGATCTATACTATGGATGGTTTTAAGCATTGGACATGCAAAAGTGACCAAAACGTGGTACCAAGCAGATAATAAACATTCAATTTTCGGGTGTCATTTTAATGAATACGTTGTATATTGTAAGCTACATGGGCTGGATTTTAGAATACCTACCACACTTGACATAGCAATTTTCTTGTTGCAATGTTATCTTTTAGCTAAAATATGATAAAGAATTATAAAATTCAGACGCGGAAGCAAATATGTATATGATTTTTTACAAAAATAAAGTCAGATTTTACCTATTCTTGAAATGGATATTTTTGTTAAAACATTCATATTAATGCCTTAGGATCAATACTATGGGTAATTTTAGCATTGGACATGCAAAAGTGACCAAAATTTTCTGTTGTCACTCTTGCAATAGCAATTTTCTTGTTGCAATGTTTTCTTTTAGCTAAAATATGATAAAGATTTATAAAATTCGGGCGCGGAAGCAAATATTTATATGATTTTTTACAAAAATAAAGTTAAATTTTACCTATTCTTGATGAATACGTTGTATATTGTAAGCTACATGGGCCGGATTCTAGAATACCTACCACAGTTGAAATAGCAATTTTCTTGTTGCAATGTTTTCTTTTAGCTAAAATATGATAAAGAATTATAAATTTCGGGCGGGTAAGAAAATATTTATATGATTTTTTACAAAAATTAAATCAGAATTTACCTACTCTTGAAATGGATATTTTGGTTAAAACATTCATATTCATGCTTTAGGATCTATACTATGGATGGTTTTGAGCATTGGACATGCAAAAGTGACCAAAACGTGGTATCAATCTGATAATAAACATTCAATTTTCGAGTGTCATTTTAATGAATACGTTGTATATTGTAAGCTACATGGGCCGGATTCTAGCATACCTACCACAGTTGAAATAGCAATTTTCTTGTTGCAATGTTTTCTTTTAGCTAAAATATGATGATGAATTATAAAATTCGGGCGCGTACGCAAATATTAATATGATTTTTTACAAAAATTAAATCAGATTTTACCTATTCTTGAAATGGATATTTTGGTTAAAACATTCATATTCATGCTTTAGGATCTATACAATGGATGGTTTTAAGCATTGGACATGCAGCAGTGACCAAAACGTGGTACCAATCAAATACTAAACATTCCATTTTCGGGTGTCATTTTAATGAATACGTTGTATATTGTAAGCTACATGGGCTGGATTCTAGAATACCTACCACACTTGAAATAGCAATTTTCTTGATTTAAAACGAATTTATTTTGAACTTGCATTATCTTTATTTTGTAAAAAAACTTATAAAAATACACAACGTTTCGACAGTTAAAGAATCTGCTGTCGTCATCAGGTGATCTAATACTACTGGGATGACAGCAGATTCTTTAGCTGTCGAAACGTTGTGTATTTTTATAAGTTTTTTACAAAATAAAGATAATGCAAGTTCAAAATAAATTCATTTTAAATCAAAGTGAATCATTATCTTATAAATTTAAAAATAAGCAATTTTCTTGTTGCAATGTTTTTTTAGCTAAAATATGATGAAGAATTATAAAACTCGGGCGCGGAAGCAAATATTTATATGATTTTTTACAAAAATAAAGTGTCAGATATTACCTATTCTTGAAATGGATATTTTTGTTAAAACATTTATATTCATGCTTTAGGATCTATACTATGGATGGTTTCAAGCATTGGACATGCAAAAGTGACCAAAACGTGGTACCAATCAGATAATAAACATTCAATTTTCGGGTGTCATTTTAATGAATACGTTGTATATTGTAAGCTACATGGGCTGGATTCTAGAATACCTATCACACTTGAAATAGCTATTTTCTTGTTGCAATGTTTTCTTTTAGCTAAAATATGATAAAGAATTATAAAATTCAAACGCGGAAGCAAATATGTATATGATTTTTTACAAAAATAAAGTCAGATTTTACCTATTCTTGAAATGCATATTTTTGTTAAAACATTCATATTAATGCTTTAGGATCAATACTATGGGTAATTTTAGCATTCGACATGCAAAAGTGACCAAAACGTGGTACCATCAGATAATAAACATTCAATTTTCTGGTGTCACTCTTGCAATAGCAATTTTCTTGTTGCAATGTTTTCTTTTAGCTAAAATATGATGAAGATTTATAAAATTCGGGCGCGGAAGCAAATATTTATATGATTTTTTACAAAAATAAAGTTAGATTTTACCTATTCTTGATGAATACGTTGTATATTGTAAGCTACATGGGCCGGATTCTAGAATACCTACCACAGTTGAAATAGCAATTTTCTTGTTGCAATGTTTTCTTTTAGCTAAAATATGATGAAGAATTATAAAATTCGGGCGCGTACGTAAATATTAATATGATTTTTTACAAATATTAAATCAGATTTTACCTATTCTTGAAATGGATATTTTGGTTAAAACATTCATATTCATGCTTTAGGATCTATACTATGGATGATTTTGAGCATTGGACATGCAAAAGTGACCAAAACGTGGTAGCAGTCTGATAATAAACATTCAATTTTCGAGTGTCATTTCAATGAATACGTTGTATGTTGTAAGCTACATGGGCTGGAATCTATAATACCTACCACACTTGAAATAGCACTTTTCTTGTTGCAATGTTTTCTTTTATCTAAAATATGATGAAGAATTATAAAATTCGGGCGCGTAAGCAAATATTTATATGATTTTTTACAAAAATTAAATCAGATTTTACCTATTCTTGAAATGGATATTTTGGTTAAAACATTCATATTCATGCTTTAGGATCTATACTATGGATGGTTTTGAGCATTAAACATGCAAAAGTGACCAAAATGTGGTACCAATCAAATAATAAACATTCTATTTTCGGGTGTCATTTTAATGAACACGTTGTATATTGTAATCTACATGGGGAGTAGCAACAGTGGAGCGAAATTACTCACTTGGTTATTTTTTGAGTCCCGGTGTTTTTTTCCAAAAATAACGTATAACGTTATAGTAAAATTGCAAAAATCAGTGAAAACCATTTCTAAATTGTCCTGAAATATAGTACATATAAATAAATTAGTCTGTGCAGAAGTTCAGTGTAAAAAACATCAAATCTGGCAACCAAGGTCATATTTGTTTGAATCAACTGCTAAGCGAAAAGGCGCGTTGCCTCAAGTCAAGCGTGAGTACGCAGTGTTTCCAACTGTATTAAAAACAAAAAATAACCATTAACAAAAAAATGGCTTCAATTGAAGATATACAAAAATTACTTGATCCTTTGAGCAAAAAAATGGACACCTTTTAAAAGTCTCTAGTTTTGCGTCGCGAGGGTAATGACGAAAATAAAACTAAGTTGCAAAAACTTGAAGAGGAAATAAAAGCTAAAGATAAGCAAATAGAACATCTCGAAATAAAATTAAGAGAGAAAAATATATTATTCTTTAGCATACAACAGGAAAAAGTAGAAAATTTAGATAATAAAATTTTGAAAGTACTGACGGATACAATGAAACTAACTAATATATCTACAAATAATTTTGAAGACTCTAGAAGATTAGGCAAAAATCAGACAATAAAATAAGACCCATTCTAGTCGAATTTAATTAAAAAAAAAACTAAAAAATATATTATCCAAAACGTTCATTTATTGAAAAACTCAAAGATATCACTACAAGAAGATTTCCCTCCTAAAATTATGCAGGAAAGAAAAATATTAAAAATTCATTTTATAAAAGCAAAAATTGATGGCTATAAAACATCTCTTTATCAGAACATCTTATTTGTGAATGGTACAAAATGCACGGCACAAGATTTCATCGAAAATACTGAAGACATAACAAATGAAAATAACGCAACTTCAACAGACACTATTGAACAGAGACGAATGTCTGTTTCCCTAGACTCTCTACAAATTACAAACGACAACAATGATAGTTTAGGAGAACACGATAATAGCTGTAGGACAATTTCTGAATTTCGAAAGGTAAAACTAAACTAACCTAAAATAAATACGTCGAAAAATAGCAACCCCCAAGTTATAACCGGTTCTTTAGATAAGCATTCGTTACCAAGATTAAGATCGCAAATAAACACAACCCCAAAAATCTAAAATTAAGACAAATAATGCAACAAGTTATCATATTATTCTTTTTTGGAACGTACAGGGAATTAAAAATCTTCACAATCTATGCACTCAAGACGAGAGAATTATCCTCAATCACGAACTTATTTGCATTACAGAAACTTGGGCTAATTATGAGGTTGAAAATCCGTCTTTATTAAAAACTTATAATAAATACGAACAAAAAGCTGTGAAAGAAGCTAGTACTGGTAGGGCGATCGGTGGTATCATAATTTTTTCTTCACTCCATCCCAGAAATATTTGTGTTATAGAAAAAGAGGTACACTGGATGTTCTTAAGGTTTCAGAATGATGTACAAAATTTCATAATTTGTGTTACCTACTTTTCACACTCTTACAATTACGATTTTTTAATAGAGTTATTTTCGGAAAGTTTAAAAAATACAAAGATTCAATATCCTAGTCATGGTTTTATAATTGGTGGGGATTTCAACGCAAGAATTGGGGAAAAAACCAAGTCGACGAAGGACTCCCTACCAACAATAACTGGAATGCCAAGAGAATGGCAATGGACACAACTCTAAACAAAAAGGGCAAAGACTTAATGGAGGTATTAGAACAAGAAAACTTTGTTGTACTGAATGGCAGATCTCGGAGTGACATACCCGAAAAATACACATACAAAGGTTCAGCAGGAAAAAGCACCATAGATCTAGTATGGACTGACATACAGTCACTACAGTACATTATTGATTTCTATATTCTTGACAATGTCATTATATCAGACCATCTAATATGCTCAACAAAAATCACCAGTTTACTTAAGAATAATAAAAAATCGAATAACAAAGAAATAACAACTATAACAAAAACAAAATGGGATACAACAAAAGCTGACCTTTACAAGCAAGAACTTCAGACAAAATACTATACTATTGTTAATGAAAATGCTGAGGAAACATATGAATGCATTAAGAACGCTATTACCATTACTTCTAATATAATTGGGATAACGCACAGAACAAACTTATATAATAACGAAACTCACAAACTGCAGAGAAAACAATGGTTTGATGATACTTGTAAATCACTTAATAAAACTGCAAAAAATTGCTTAAAACACAGCAAGCAGAATGGCTTTTCGAAACAAAACCTAGAAAATAATTTACAGGCAAAAAAAGAACACAAGCAACACATAATAAAAGAAAAAAAGAAATTTAAAATTGACCTTACAAGTAAACTAAGAAATCTCAAAGATCAAAAGCAATTTTGGGAAACTATTAATACTTTACAACGTACATCCCACTCTCGAAACCCAATAAAAATAGAAGAATGAGTCAATGTTTTCTTTTAGCTAAAATGTGATAAAGAATTATAAAATTCGGGCGCGGAAGTAAATATTTATATGATTTTTTACAAAAATAAAGTCAGATTTTACCTATTCTTGAAATGGATATTTTTGTCAAAACATTCATATTCATGCTTTAGGATCTATACTATGGATGGTTTTAAGCATTGGACATGCAAAAGTGACCAAAACGTGGTACCAATCAGATAATAAACATTCAATTTTCGGGTGTCATTTTAATGAATACGTTGTGTATTGTAAGCTAAATGGGCTGGATTCTAGAATAACTACCACACTTGAAATAGCAATTTTCTTGTTGCAATGTATTCTTTTAGCTAAATTATGATAAAGAACTATAAAATTCGGGCGCGGAAGCAAATATTTATATGATTTTTTACAAAAATAATGTCAGATTTTACCTATTCTTGAAAAGGATATTTTTGTTAAAACATTCATATTCATGCTTTAGGATCAATACTGTGGGTAATTTTAGTATTGGACATGCAAAAGTGACCAAAACGTGGTACCAATCAGATAATAAACATTCAATTTTCTGGTGTCACTCTTGCAATAGCAATTTTCTTGTTGCAATGTTTTCTTTTAGCTAAAATATGATGAAGATTTTTAAAATTCGGGCGAGGAAGCAAATATTTATATGATTTTTTACAAACATAAAGTTAGATTTTACCTATTCTTGATGAATACGTTGTATATTATAAGCTACATAGGCCGGATTCTAGAATACCTACCACAGTTGAAATAGCAACTTTCTTGTTGCAATGTTTTCTCTTAGCTAAAATATGATGAAGAATTATAAAATTCGGGTGCGTAAGCAAATATTTATATGATTTTTTACATAAATTAAGTCAGATTTTACCTATTCTTGAAATGGATATTTTTGTTAAAACATTCATATTCATGCTTTACGATGTATACTATGGATAATTTTAGCATTGGACATGCAAAAGTGACCAAAACGTAGTATCAGTCTGATAATAAACATTCAATTTTCGAGTGTCATTTCATTGAATACGTTGTATGTTGTAAGCTACATGGGCTGGAATCTATAATACCTACCACACTTGAAATAGCAATTTTCTTGTAGCAATGTTTTCTTTTAGCTAAAATATGATAAAGAATTATAAAATTCGGGCGCGTAAGCATATATTTATATGATTTTTTACAAAAATTAAATCAGATTTTACCTATTCTTGAAATGGATATTTTGGTTAAAACACTAATATTCATGCTTTAGGATCTATACTATGGATGGTTTTAAACATTGGACAGGCAAAAGTGACCAAAACGTGGTACCTATCAAATAATAAACATTCTAGTTTCGGGTGTCATTTTAATAAACACGTTGTATATTGTAATCTACATGGGTTGGATTCTAGAATACCTACCACTCTTGAAATAGCAAATTTCTTGTTGCAATGTTTTCTTTAAGCTAAAATATAATGAAGAATTATAAAATTCGGGCACGGAAGCAAATATTTATATGATTTTTTACAAAAATAAAGTCAGATTTTACCTATTCTTGAAATGGATATTTTTGTTAAAACATTCATAGTCATCCTTAAGGATCTATACTATGGATGGCTTTAAGCATTGGACATGGAAAAGTGACCAAAACGTGGTACCAATCAGATATTAAACATTCAATTTTCGGGTGTCATTTTAATGAATACGTTGTATATTGTAAGCTACATGGGCTGGATTCTAGAATACCTACCACACTTGAAATAGCAATTTTCTTGTTGCAATGTTTTCTTTTAGCTAAAATATGATGGAGAATTATAAAATTTGGGCGCGTAAGCAAATATTTATATGAATTTTTACAAAAATAAAGTCAGATTTTACTTATCCTTGATGAATACGTTGTATATTGTAAGCTACATAGGCTGGATTCTGGAATAACTACGACACTTGAAATAGCAATTTTCTTGTTGCAATGTTTTCTTTTAGCTAACATATGATGAAGAATTATAAAATTCGTACGCGGAAGCAAATATTTATATGATTTTTTCAAAAATAAAGTCAGATTTTACCTATTCTTGAAATGGATATATATTCATGCTTTAGGATCAATGCTATGGATGGTTTTAAGCATTGGACAAGCAAAAGTGACCAAAACGTGGTACCAATCAGATAACAAACATTAAATTTTCGGGTGTCGTTGTATATTGTAAGCTACATGGGCTGGATTATAGAATACGTTCCACACTTGAAATAGCAACTTTCTTGTTGCAATGTTTTCTTTTAGCTAAAATATGATGGAGAATTATGAAACTCGGGCGCGTATTAAATATTTATATCAATTTTTACAAAAATAAAGTCAGATTTTAATTATCCTTGATGAATACGTTGTATACAGGGTGAATACTGAAAACCTTGACATAGGGAAATAACATGGGAAAACAGTTTTTTGCTGTTTCGATCTGTCCCGCTAAATAAAATCGGGTGTATATGGTATCGTTAGTTAGATTACTTAATTTTGCATCTAATAAAACCAAATATTGTGTAATAAGGCCTTTTCTGACTGAAATATTTGATAAAATAAATTGTATTTTTAAGGTTATCCTTCATATTTTTGAATAAGGAACGTCAAAAACAAAATGCTCCATAGCCGAGTGGATACGAGGGCTTTTCCATAACATAAATAATCTACAAGACCTGGTCCGAGACCACCTCAGCCCTACTTTTTTTTAATTAAATTATGCTTAAAATATCTTTATTATATCAGACTATTTTAATAAAATAGCAATATTAATATTTTTATAAATAAAAAAATCCAAATATTTAATAGAATTATTATTTGCTGTCTGTCAAACTTAACAATTAATTCGAATTTAGTTTTTGGTGTATAATTTGGTATTTCATGTTTCGAAACATTATATTTTAAGTATAATTTAATTTAAAAAAAAAAAATAGGGCCGAGGTGGTCTCGAACCAGGTCTTGTAGATTATTTATGTTATGAAACAGCCCTCGTATCCACTCGGCTATGGAGCATTTTGTTTTTGACGTTTCTTATTCGAAAATATGAAGGATAACCTTTAAAATACAATTTATTTTATCAAATATTTTTGTTAGAAAAGGTCATATTACACAACATTTGGTTTTATTAGATGCAAAATTAAGTAATCTAACTAACGATACCATATACACCCGATTTTATTTAGCGGGACAGATGGAAACAGCAAAAATCTGTTTTCCCATGTTATTTTTCTATGTCAAGCTTTTCAGTATTCACCCTGTAGAGTAAGCTACATGGGCTGGATTCTGGAATATCTAAGACACTTGAAATAGCAATTTTCTGGTTGCAATGTTTTCTTTTAGCTAAAATATGATGAAGAATTATAAAATTCGTACGCGGAAGCAAATGTTTATATGATTTTTTACAAAAATAAAGTCAGATTTTACCTATTCTTGAAATGTATATTTTTGTTAAATCATTCATGTTCATGCTTTAGGATCTATACTATGGATGGTTTTAAGCATTAAACATGCAAAAGTGACCAAAACGTGGTACCAATCAGATAATAAACATTCAATTTTCGGGTGTCATTTTAATGTATACGTTATATATTGTAACCTACATGGGCTGGATTCTAGAATTCCTACCACACTTGAAATAGCAATTTTCTTGTTGCAAGGTTTTCATTTATGGATATTTTTGTTAAAACATACATATTCATGCTTTAGGATCTATACTATGGATAATTTTAGCATTGGACATGCAAAAGTGACCAAAACGTGGTACTAATCAGATAATAAAAATTAAATTTTCAAGTGTCATTTTAATGAATACGTTGAGCTGGATTCTGGAATACCTACCACACTTGAAATAGCAATTTTCTTGTTGCAATGTTTTCTTTTAGCTAAAATATGATGAAGAATTATAAAATTAGGGCGCGGAAGCAAATATTTATATGATTTTTTACAAAAATAAAGTCAGATTTTACTTATTCTTGATGAATACGTTGTATATTGTAAGCTACATGGGCTGGATTATGGAATACCTACGACACTTGAAATAGCAATTTTCTTGTTGCAATGTTTTCTTTTAGCTAACATATGATGAAGAATTATAAAATTCGTACGCGGAAGCAAATATTTATATGATTTTTTACAAAAATAAAGTCAGATTTTACCTATTCTTGAAATGGATATATATTCATGCTTTAGGATCAATTCTATGGATGGTTTTAAGCATTGGACATGCAAAAGTGACCAAAACTTGGTACCAATCAGATAACAAACATTCAATTTTCGTGTGTCATTTTATTGAATACGTTGTATATTTTAAGCTACATGGGCTGGATTATAGAATACGATCCACACTTGAAATAGCAATTTTCTTGTTGCAATGTTTTCTTTTAGCTAAAATATGATGGAGAATTATGAAACTCGGGCGCGTATTAAATATTTATATCAATTTTTACAAAAATAAAGTCAGATTTTACCTATCCTTGATGAATACGTTGTATATTGTAAGCTACATGGGCTGGATTCTGGAATACCTACGACACTTGAAATAGTAATTTTCTTGTTGCAATGTTTTCTTTTAGCTAAAATATGATGAAGAATTATAAAATTCGTACGCGGAAGCAAATATTTATATGATTTTTTACAAAAATAAAGTCAGATTTTACCTATTCTTGATGAATACGTTATATTGTAAGCTACATGGGCTGGATACTAGAATACTTACCACACTTGAAATAGCAATTTTCTTGTTGCAATGTTTTCTTTTAGCGAAAATATGATAAAGAATTATAAAATTCGGGCGCGGAAGCAAATATTTATATGACTTTTTACAAAAATAATGTCAGATTTTACCTATTCTTGAAATGGATATTTTTGTTAAAACATTCATATTCATGCTTTAGGATCTATACTATGGATAATTTTGGCATTGGACATGCAAAAGTGACTAAAACGTGGAACCAATCAGATAATAAACATTCAATTTTCGGGTGTCATTTTAATGAATACGTTGGGCTGGATTCTAGAATACCTACCACACTTGAAATATCAATTTTCTTGTTGCAATGTTTTCTTTTAGCTAAAATATGATGAAGAATTATAAAATTCGGGCGCGGAAGCAAATATTTATATGATTTTTCACAAAAATTAAGTCAAATTTTACTTATTTTTGAAATGGATATTTTTGTTAAAACATTCATATTTATGCTTTAGGTTCTATACTATGGATGGTTTTAAGCATTGGACATGCAAAAGTGACCAAAACGTGGTACCAATCAGATAATAAACATTCAATTTTCAGGTGTCATTTTAATGAATACGTTGGGCTGGATTCTAGAATATCTACCACACTTGAAATAGCAATTTTCTTGTTGCAATGTTTTCTTTTAGCTAAAATATGATGAAGAATTATAAAATTCGGGCGCGGAAGCAAATATTTATATGATTTTTTACAAAAATAAAGTCAGATTTTACTTATTCTTGATGAATACGTTGTATATTGTAAGCTACATGGGCTGGATTATGGAATACCTACGACACTTGAAATAGCAATTTTCTTGTTGCAATGTTTTCTTTTAGCTAACATATGATAAAGAATTATAAAATTCGTACGCGGAAGCAAATATTTATATGATTTTTTACAAAAATAAAGTCAGATTTTACCTATTCTTGAAATGGATATATATTCATGCTTTAGGATCAATTCTATGGATGGTTTTAAGCATTGGACATGCAAAAGTGACCAAAACGTGGTACCAATCAGATAACAAACATTCAATTTTCGTGTGTCATTTTATTGAATACGTTGTATATTGTAAGCTACATGGGCTGGATTATAGAATACGATCCACACTTGAAATAGCAATTTTCTTGTTGCAGTGTTTTCTTTTAGCTAAAATATGATGGAGAATTATGAAACTCGGGCGCGTATTAAATATTTATATCAATTTTTACAAAAATAAAGTCAGATTTTACCTATCCTTGATAAATACGTTGTATATTGTAAGCTACATGGGCTGGATTCTGGAATACCTACGACACTTGAAATAGTAATTTTCTTGTTGCAATGTTTTCTTTTAGCTAAAATATGATGAAGAATTATAAAATTCGTATGCGGAAGCAAATATTTATATGATTTTTTACAAAAATAAAGTCAGATTTTACCTATTCTTGATGAATACGTTATATTGTAAGCTACATGGGCTGGATACTAGAATACTTACCACACTTGAAATAGCAATTTTCTTGTTGCAATGTTTTCTTTTAGCGAAAATATGATAAAGAATTATAAAATTCGGGCGCGGAAGCAAATATTTATATGACTTTTTACAAAAATAATGTCAGATTTTACCTATTCTTGAAATGGATATTTTTGATAAAACATTCATATTCATGCTTTAGGATCTATACTATGGATAATTTTGGCATTGGACATGCAAAAGTGACTAAAACGTGGAACAAATCAGATAATAAACATTCAATTTTCGGGTGTCATTTTAATGAATACGTTGGGCTGGATTCTAGAATACCTACCACACTTGAAATATCAATTTTCTTGTTGCAATGTTTTCTTTTAGCTAAAATATGATGAAGAATTATAAAATTCGGGCGCGGAAGCAAATATTTATATGATTTTTCACAAAAATAAAGTCAAATTTTACTTATTTTTGAAATGGATATTTTTGTTAAAACATTCATATTTATGCTTTAGGTTCTATACTATGGATGGTTTTAAGCATTGGACATGCAAAAGTGACCAAAACGTGGTACCAATCAGATAATAAAAATTCAATTTTCAGGTGTCATTTTAATGAATACGTTGGGCTGGATTCTAGAATACCTACCACACTTGAAATAGCAATTTTCTTGTTGTAATGTTTTATTTTAGCTAAAATATGATGAAGAATTATAAAATTTGGGCGCGGAAGCAAATATTTATATGATTTTTTACAAAAATAGATTTTACCTATTCTTGAAATGGATATTTTTGTTAAAACATTCATATTTATGCTTTAGGATCTATACTATGGATGGTTTTAAGCATTGGACATGCAAAAGTGACCAAAACTTGGTACTAATCAGATAATAAAAATTAAATTTTCAGGTGTCATTTTAATGAATACGTTGGGCTGGATTCTAGAATACTTACCACACTTGAAATAGCAATTTTGTTATTGCAATGTTTTCTTTTAGCTAAAATATGATAAAGGATTATAAAATTCGGTCGCAGAAGCAAATATTTATATAATTTTTACAAAAATAATGGCAGATTTTACCTATTCTTGATGAATACGTTGTATATTCTAAGCTACATGGGCTTGATTGTAGAATACCTACCACACATGAAATAGCAATTTTCTTGTTGCAATGTTTTCTTTGAGCTAAAATATGATGAAGAATTATAAAATTCGGTCGCGAAAGCAAATATCTATAAGATTTTTTACAAAAATTAAGTCAGATTTTACACATTCTTGAAATGGATATTTTTGTTAAAACATTCATATTCATGTTATAGGATCTATACTATGGATGGTTTTAAGCATTGGACTTGCAAAAGTGACCAAAATGTGGTACCAGTCAGATAATAAACATTTAATTTTCGGGTGTCATTTTAATGAATACGTTGTATATTGTAAACTACTTGGGCTGGATTCTAGAATACATACCGCACTTGAAACTTGTTGCAATGTTTTCTTTTCGCTAAAATATGATGAAGAATTATAAAATTCTGGCGCGGAAGCAAATATTTATATGTTTTTTTACAAAAAATTAGTCAGATTTTACCTATTCTTAAAATTTTAAGCATTAGACATTAGTTAAAAGAACACATTGCAACAAGAGAGTTGCTATTACAATTGTGGTAGGTATTCTAGAATCCAGCCCATGTAACTTACAATATATAAAATATTCAATAAAATGACACCTGAAAAAAGCCTGTTTGTTATCTGATTGGTACCAACGTTTTGGTCACTTATGCATTGGACATGCATAAGTGACCAAAACCATCCATAGTATAGATCTTAAAGCATTAATATGAATGTTTTACCAAAAATATCCATTTCAAGAATAGGTAAAATCTGACTTTATTTTTGTAAATGACACCCGAAAGTTGAATGTTTATTATATAATTGGTACCACGTTTTGATCATATTTGCATGTCCAATGCTTAAAACCATCAATAGTATAGATCCTAAAGCATGAATATGAATGTTTTAAGAAAAATATCCATTTCAAAAATAGGTAAAAATCTGACTTTATTTTTGTAAAAAATCATATAAATATTTGCTTCCGCGCCCGAATTTTATAATTCTTCATCATATTTTAGCTAAAAGAAAACATTGCAACAAGAAAATTGATATTTCAAGTGTGGTAGGTTTTCTAGAATCCAGCCCATGTAGCTTACAATATACAACGTATTCATCGAGAATAGTTAAATCTGACTTTATTCTTGTAAAAAATCATATAAATATTTGCTTCCGCGCCCGAATTTTATAATTTTTCATCATATTTTAGCTAAAAGAAAACATTGCAACAAGATAATTGCTATTTCAAGTGTGGTAGGTATTCTAGAATCCAACCCATGTAGCTTACAATATACAACGTATTCATTAAAATGACACCCGAAAATTGAATGTTTATTATTTGAATGGTATTACGTTTTGGTTACTTTTGCATGTACAATGCTTAAAACCATCCATAGTATAGATCTTAAAGCATGTTTGTCAATGTTTTAAGAAAAGTATCCATTTCAAGAATAGGTAAAACCTGACTTTATTTTTGTAAATAATCATATAAATATTTGCTTCCGCGACCGAATTTTATAATTCTTCATCATATTTCAGCTAAAAGAAAACACTGCAACAAGAAACATGCTATTTCATGGGTGGTAGTTATTCTAGAATCCAGCTTATGTAGCCTAGAGTATACAACGTATTCATCAAGAATAGGTAAAATCTGACTTTATTTTTGTAAAAAATCATATAAATATTTGCTTCCGCGCTCGAATTTTATAATTTTTCATCTTATTTTAGCGAAAAGAAAACATTGCATCAAGAAAATTGCTATTTCAAGTGTGGTAGGTATTCTAGAATCCAACCCATGTAGCTTACAATATACAACGTATTCATCAAGAATAGGTAAAATCTGACTTAATTTTCATAAAACATAATATAAATATTTGCTTCCGCAACCGAATTTTATAATTCTTCACCATATTTTAGCTAATAGAAAACATTGTAACAAGAAAATTGCTATTTCAAGTTTTGTAGGTATTGTAGAATCCAGCCCATGTTGCTTACAATATACAACGTATTCATTAAAATGGCGCCCGAAAATTGAATGTTTCTTATCTGATTGGTAACAAGTTTTGGTTACTTTTGCATGTCTAATGCTTAAAACCATCCATAGTATAGATCCTAATGCATGAATATGAATGTTTTAACAAAAATATCCATTTCAAGAATAAGTAAAACCTGTCTTGATTTTTGTAAGAAGCATATAAATATTTGCTTCCGCGCCCAAATTTTATAATTCTTCAACATATTTTAGCTAAAAAAAACATTGCAACAAGAAAATTGATATTTCAAGTGTGGTAGGTATTCTAGAATCCAGCCTATGTAGCTTGCAATATACAACGTATTCATTAAAATGGCACCCGAAAATTTAATGTTTATTATCTGATTGGTACTACGTTTTAGTCACTTTTGTATATCCAATGCTTAAAACCATCCATAGAAAAGATTCTAAACCATGAATATGAATGTTTTAACATAAATACTCATTTCAGGAATAGGTTAAATCTGACTTTATTTTTGTAAAAAATCATATAAATATTTGCTTCCGCGCCCGAATTTTATAATTTTTCATCATTTTTTTGCTAAAAGAAAACATTGCAACAAGAAAATTGCTATTTCAAATGTGGTAGGTATTCTAGATTCCAACCCATGTAGCTTACAATATACAACGTATTCATTAAAATGACACCCGAAACTTGAATGTTTATTATCTGATTGGTACCACTTCTTGGTCACTTTTGCATGTCCAATGTTTAAAATCATCCATAGTATAGATCCTAAAGCATGAATATAAATGTTTTAAGAAAAATATCCATTTCAAGAATAGGTAAAACCTGACTTTATTTTTGTAAATAATCATATAAATATTTGCTTTCGCGCCCGAATTTTATAATTCTTCATCATATTTTTGCTAAAAGAAAACATTGCAACAAGAAAATTGCTATTTCAAGTGTGGTAGGTATTCTAGATTCCAACCCATGTAGATTACAATATACAACGTATTCATTAAAATGACACCCGAAAATTGGATGTTTATTATCTGATTGGTACCACGTTTTGGTCACTTTTGCATGTCGAATGCTAAAATTGTCCATAGTATAGATCCTAAAGCATGAATATGAATGTTTTAACAAAAATATCTATTTCAAGAATTGGTAAAATTTGACTATTTTTGTAAAAATCATATAAATTTTTGCTTCCGCGCCCGAATTTTATGATTCTTCATCATATTTTAGCTAAAAGAAAACATTGCAATAAGAAAATTTGTATTTCAAGTGTGGTAGGTATTCTAGAATCCAGCCCATGTAGCTTATAATATACAACGTATTTATTAAAATGACACCCAAAATTTTAATGTTTATTATCTGATTGGTACCACGTTTTGGTCACTTTTGCATGTCCAATGCTTAAAACCATCCATAGTATAGATCCGCGCTCGAATTTTATAATTTTTCATCATATTTTAGCTAAAAGAAAACATTGCAACAAGAAAATTTGTATTTCAAGTGTGGTAGGTATTCTAGAATCCAGCCCATGAAGCTTACAATATACAACGTATTTATTAAAATGACACCCGAAAATTGAATGTTTATTATCTGATTGGTACCACGTTTTGGTCACATTTGCATGTCCAATGCTTAAAACCATCTATAGTATGGATCCTAAAGCATGAATATGAATGTTTTAACAAAAATATACATTTCACAAATAGGTAAAATCTGACTTAATTTTTGTAAATAAGCATCCAAATATTTGCTACCGCGCCCGAATTTTATAATGCTTCATCATATTGTAGCTAAAAGAAAACAATGCAACAAGAAAATTGCAATTACAAATGTGGTAGGTATTCCAGAATCCAGCCCAGGTAGCTTAAAATATACAACGTATTCATCAAGAATAGGTAAAATCTGACTTATTTTTTGTAAAAAATCATATAAATATTTGCTTCCAAGCCCGAATTTTATAATTCTTCATCATATTTTAGCTAAAAGAAAACATTGCAACAAGAAAATTGCAATTACAAATGTGGTAGGTATTCTAGAATCCAGCCTAGGTAGCTTACAATATACAAAGTATTCATTAAAATGACACCCGACAATTGAATGTTTTTTATGTGATTGGTACCACGTTTTAGTCACTTTTGCATGTCTAATGCTTAAAACCATCCATAGTATAGATCCTAAACCATGAATATGAATGTTTTAACAAAAATATCCATATCAAGAATAGGTAAAATCTGCCTTTATTTTTGTAAAAAATCATATAAATATTTGCTTCTGCGCCCGAGTTTTATAATTCATCATCATATTTTAGCTAAAAGAAAACATTGCAATATGAAGATTGCTATTTCAAGTGTGGTAGGTATACTAGAATCCAGCGCATGTAGCTAACAATATACAACGTATTTATTAAAATAACACCTGAAAATTGAATGTTTATTATCTGATTTGTACCACGTTTTAGTCACTTTTGCATGTCCAATGCTTAAAACCATCCATAGTATAGATCCTAAAGCATGAATATGAATGTTTTAACAAAAATATCCATTTCAAGAATAGGTAAAATCTGAATTTATTTTTGTAAAAAATTATATAAGTATTTGCTTCCGCACCCGAATTTTATAATTCTGCATCATAATTTAGATAAAAAAAATATTTCATCAAGAAAATTGCTATTTCAAGTGTGGTAGGTATTCTAGAATCCAGCGCATGTGGCTTACAATATACAACGTATTCATCAAGAATAGGTAAAATCTGACTTTATATTTGTAAAAAATCATATAAATATTTGCTTCCGCGCCCGAATTTTATAATTTTTCATTATATTTTAGGTAAAAGAAAACATTGCATCAAGAAAATTGCTATTTTAAGTGTGGTAGTTATACTAGAATCCAGCCCATGTAGCTTACAATATACAACGTATTCATTAAAATGACACCCGAAAATTGAATGTTTATTATCTGATTGGTACCACGTTTTAGTCACTTTTGCATGTCCAATGCTTAAAACCATTTATAGTATAGATCCTAAAGCATGAATATGAATCTTTTAACAAAAATATCCATTTTAAAAATAGGTAAAATCTGACTTTATTTTTGTAAAAAATCATATAAATATTTGCTTCCGAGCCTGAATTTCGTAATTTTTAATCATATTTTAGCTAAAAGAAAACATTGCAAAAAGATAATTGCTATTTCCAGTGTGGTAGGTATTCTAGAATCCAGCCCATGTAGCTTACAATATACAACGTATTTATCAAGAATAGGTAAAATCTGACTTAATTTTTTTTAAAAATCATATAAATATTTGCTTCCGCGCCAGAATTTTATAATTTTTCATCATATTTTAGCTAAAAGAAAACATTGCAACAAGAAAATTGCTATTTCAAGAGTCGCAGGTATTCTAGAATCCAGCCCATGTAGCTTACAATATACAACGTATTCATTAAAATGACATTCGAAAATTGAATGTTTATTATCTGATTGGTACCACGTTTTGGTCACTATTGCATGTCCAATGCTTAAAACCATCCGTAGTATAGATCGTAAAGCATGAATATGAATGTATTAACAAAAATATCTATTTCAAGAATAGCTAATATCTGACTATATTTTTGTAAAAAATCATATAAATATTTGCTTCCGAGCCCGAATTTTATAATTCTTTATCATATTTTAGCTAAAAAAAAACGTTGCAACAAGAAAGTTGCTATTTCAAGTGAGGTAGGTATTTTAGAATCCAGTCCATATAGCTTACAATATATAACGTATTTATCAAGACAAGGTAAAATCTGACTTTATTTTAGTAAAAAATCATATAAATATTTGCTTCCGCGCCCGAATTTTATCATTTTTCATCATATTTTAGCTAGAAGAAAACATTTTAACAAGAAAATTGCTATTTCAAGTGTGGAAGGTATTCTAAAATCCAGCCCATGTAGCTTACAATATACAACGTTTTCATTAAAATGACACCCAAATATTGAATGTTTATTATCTGAATGGTATTACGTTTTGGTTACTTTTGCATGTACAATGCTTAAAACCATCCATAGTATAGATCTTAAAGCATGTTTGTCAATGTTTTAAGAAAAGTATCCATTTCAAGAATAGGTAAAACCTGACTTTATTTTTGTAAATAATCATATAAATATTTGCTTCCGCGACCGAATTTTATAATTCTTCATCATATTTCAGCTAAAAGAAAACACTGCAACAAGAAACATGCTATTTCATGGGTGGTAGTTATTCTAGAATCCAGCTTATGTAGCCTAGAGTATACAACGTATTCTTTAAGAATAGGTAAAATCTGACTTTTTTTTTGTAAAAAATCATATAAATATTTGCTTCCGCTCTCGAATTTTATAATTTTTCATTTTATTTTAGCTAAAAGAAAACATTGCATCAAGAAAATTGCTATTTCAAGTGTGGTAGGTATTCTAGAATCCAACCCATGTAGCTTACAATATACAACGTATTCATCAAGAATAGGTAAAATCTGACTTAATTTTCGTAAAACATAATACAAATATTTGCTTCCGCAACCGAATTTTATAATTCTTCACCATATTTTAGCTAATAGAAAACATTGTAACAAGAAAATTGCTATTTCAAGTTTTGTAGGTATTGTAGAATCCAGCCCATGTTGCTTACAATACACAACGTATTCATTAAAATGGCGCCCGAAAATTGAATATTTCTTATCTGATTGGTAACAAGTTTTGGTTACTTTTGCATGTCTAATGCTTAAAACCATCCATAGTATAGATCCTAATGCATGAATATGAATGTTTTAACAAAATATCCATTTCAAGAATAAGTAAAACCTGTCTTGATTTTTGTAAAAAGCATATAAATATTTGCTTCCGCGCCCAAATTTTATAATTCTTCAACATATTTTAGCTAAAAAAAAACATTGCAACAAGAAAATTGATATTTCAAGTGTTGTAGGTATTCTAGAATCCAGCCCATGTAGCTTGCAATATACAACGTATTCATTAAAATGGCACCCGAAAATTTAATGTTTATTATCTGATTGGTACTACGTTTTGGTCACTTTTGTATATCCAATGCTTAAAACCATCCATAGAAAAGATTCTAAACCATGAATATGAATGTTTTTAACAAAAATACTCATTTCAGGAATAGGTTAAATCTGAATTTATTTTTGTAAAAAATCATATAAATATTTGCTTCCGCGCCCGAATTTTATAATTTTTCATCATTTTTTTGCTAAAAGAAAACATTGCAACAAGAAAATTGCTATTTCAAATGTGGTAGGTATTCTAGATTCCAACCCATGTAGCTTACAATATACAACGTATTCATTAAAATGACACCCGAAACTTGAATGTTTATTATCTGATTGGTACCACTTCTTGGTCACTTTTGCATGTCCAATGTTTAAAATCATCCATAGTATAGAACTCTGAGATAGCGCGT